>VZQC01005517.1:1159300-1343819 GCA_009823505.1 Rhizomys pruinosus
GGGTGACAGGTTGTTTGTTCAATCAAGTTGATCAAATGAGTGTCCAGACTACATTGCTGTAGTTTCACCATTCACCCCAATCGCAGCCCTTACATTCTACCACGCCCCCTCTTCCGCAGGTTGTTCCCTAGGCTTAGAAAAGGGGCACAGGTGGATGAGAGGTAAAACAGTCCACTCTCTCTGGAGCTGTTGACTTGGACTCTGGTCAATTCTGGCTGTTTCCTTTCATGGGCTGACAGTTTGTCCAGGAATAACCTTTCGATCCTACTAATGAAGAACAAGCAATTAGATATATAGGTATTTAAGCAGCACTAATAGTTATGGTAGGTTACTTTAGCATAGACACATGTTTGGATATGTTAATCCATGAATTACAATTTTCCCCCCTGTTAAATATGACAGGGTCTTACTGTGGCTTATAACATCTAACCTGTAGAGGATGTAAGCTTGTGGCATCTACCTTCTACACTGGTACTGAAGCTTAAGCGGCTGTGCCCACTTTCCAATCTTGTGTTCACTACTGTATTCTTTCATTTCCATTTTTGTTGATAGCCATTTTCCAATGGTATCTAACATCATACAGTTATGATGACAACTCAGTACACACATGAAACATGATAGAGGAATATCTTGAGTTGCCTTTTTTGCCCATTCAATAATGCAAAAGGGTTTTTTTTTTTTTTGAGAAAGGGACTCATGTAGCCCAGGCTGGCCTAGAACTTGCCATGTAGTAAAATGTGGCCGTGAACTCATGCTTCTCCTACTTCCACTTCCCAAGTGTTGATTTTACAGGTGTGTGCTAAGCATCGGACTTAGAGTTTCATGCATGCTGGTCAAACTCTCTACCAACTGAGTCACATCTCCATCTCAAAAGTTAATTCTTAGGGCTGGAGAGATGGCCTAGAAGTCAAAAGCACTGGCTGCTCTTGCAGAGGACCCGGGTTCGATCCCCAGCACCCATATGGCGGCTGAGAACCGTCTGTAACTCCAATTCCAGGAGAACTGCAGTTCCAGGGGAATCCGACGCCCTCTTCTGACCTCCGCGGCATTGCACGATACGGGTGCACAGACCTGCATGCAGACAGTACATTCAGACATATACAAAAATAAACAAAAAATTTTGAAAAAAAAGTTAATTCTTGGAGGCAGGAGGAGTCTAAAAGCTGTCTATATGCAAGCCCTGTGCCCAGGTGCAGGGGGATCCAGGCAAACTGATTTTTCTCATCTTTCTTAAAAAAAATGTTTTTTTTGGCTGTTTTGAGACAGTGTCTCACTCTTTAGTTCAGACTTGCCTCCAAGTCACAGTGATCCTCCTGCCCAACCTTCTGAATGCCAGGATTATAGACTGAGTTATCAGAGTTGTCCGGGTTGAATTTTCTTGATGTGAAGGTGCCCCGTGGGTCTAACTGTGGGTGGCACTCAGGAGATTCAGGAAGTGTCACTGGATGTAGCCTGCAGGAAATTCCCTGTTCACCTTCTACCTAGCATGAGAGCCATTATTTAAGGTTGTAAAAGGGATATTCTTTGATTCTGTATCTCTCCCAGTTGGAATTCTATAGTGGAAGAACATTCCTTTACCCATTGTTTGCATTGTTTCACCAAGAAATACAGGTGGTGCAAGTAAAGCTAGAGACACGTAGCTTCTTCCTATTTCCCACCCTTCAGTGAGTTGGGCTGCTCCTCAAGCATCCAGAAGTGGCCAACCACTAGGAACATGAGGACCTTGCTATATGCAAGACACCTCATTCATTGTTCAACTTCTTCTTGATGCTCATCTGATCCCCTTGCTGGCTAGTGGGGCACCCACATGACCTTCCAGGAACCTCTCAGGATGACCTGGCTTTGTCGTCCCTCCCTCCTCCACACCTGGATTTCCACGTTGCTCCAGGAATTCCACTCTTTCTAGTGGGAAATGCACTCAGAGAGGCCTCATGTCTCAGTTCCAGACTCCCTTTTTGCCCTTTTTGGTCTTAACACTCGGGAGGCCGAGGCAGAAGGATTGCAGTGAGTTTGAGGCTGTCCTAGGCTACAGAGTGAGAATCTGTCTCAAAAAACAAAGGGTGTAGCACATCAGTTATGTACAATCAAATGCTGTGCTCTCAAGACATTTGAAATACTTCTTCATACACCTCTGTGCCAATTTTTATATAAAGTCTTCCATTTATTTTTGTTTCATTTTTGGTTATCAGGCATTGGTTTTGGTCTTTTAAAGTTTATAACATGGAAGCCAATTTTCTTTTCAATATTTTATTTATTATTTTTTATTTTACGTGTATCAGTATATTGCCTGCATTGTGTGTAAGTGCATCCATGTTGTGCAGTGCCCGTGGAAGTCAGAAGACAGTGTCAGATCCCCTGAAGCTGAAGTTATGGACAGTTATTGGACACCATGTGGGTGCTTGGAACTGAACCCAGGTCCTCTGTAAGAGCAGCCCATGCTCTTAACCACTGAGCCATCTATCTAGTCCCACCATTTTTTTAAAGAGAACTATATATGTGTGTTTCTATTCCCTCATTGTTTTGTACAAAAATAGTGATCTGCTTTGTGCCTGTCCTTGGAGGCATCGGGGGAGAGTGTACCACCTTCCACCACACCTTGCTCAGCACACTGTGCCCTCAGGCCCAGTCAAGGGCTGTTATAATCATGTGCTACTCTTTTTTTGGGTGCGGGTCTTTTTTGAGACAGGGCCTCCCTGTAGCCCTAGCTGGCCTGGAACTCACTACGTAGACCAGGCTGCCCGGAACTCACAGAATGTGCTACTTTTGATGCACCTATGAAACTCCATCCATCTCCCCTCTAACCAGCCTTCCTTCTTCCTTCATTGTTTCAACACACTGCCAGCTGTGCACCAGCAGTGGGTTAGAATCCTGCATGCAGTGATGATGGCAGAAGTTGTTGGCTGCTCCCCATTCTTCTCTAGAGATAGAACCTTGACCTTTAGCTGGGCCAGTGCCTGCCTCCATAGAGACAGTCCTTTACAATTCCCTTTCCTACTAAATGGAACCAAGTGACTGGTGAGGTCTAACTGGTTTGAGCTAACACTTTTCGGGAAAGTCTTCTAAAAATGCTGGCACTGTGCTCAATCCTCTTGTACTCCCTTTCATCTCTCCCTTTCCTCAACTGCATTCTGATATAATGGTTGGAGCTCTGGTTGGAACTCTGTCTGCCATCTTGGACCAGGAGAATGAAGGCTCCAGCCTAGGGATTATGGTGGAGTGAGCTCTACTGAACTGGAAAGGAGCTTGATCCCTCATGATTTTGTGAAGCCTCTGAAATAGCTCAATGGTTCGACCTCTGGACTTCATTAAAGCAGAAGATATGGATGTCTGTCTTGGTTACCCACCATTCTGTCATCTATCTATCTATCTATCTATCTATCTATCTATCTATCTCTATCTCTATCTATCTATCTATCTATCTATATATATCTTTATCTATATATATACACGAATCTAATTCTTTTCTTTAATTTTATTTATTTTTGGATGTGTATGAATGTACTGTCTGCATGTAGGTTTGTGCACTCATGTCGTGCAATGCTGCAGAGGTCAGAAGAGGTCTTTGGATTCCCCTGGAATTGGAGTTACAGACGGTTCTTACCCGCCATGTGGGTGCTGGGGATCGAACCTGGGTCCTCTGCAAGAGCAGTTGGTGCTCTTAACCACTAGGCTATCTCTCCAGCCCCTACGAATCTAATTCTAACTGATATAGGAGAAGAAAAAAAAAGCAGTCACTGTCCCTAGTATTATCTGGCAGGGGACAGCCATTTAATGATACATCAAGTAAGTGTCTAATTACTTTTGCAAAAATACCTATGAAAGGAAAATACCAGGTCACCCCTCAAACACAAACAGAGATCTGTGTTTGGTTAATGTAATCAGAAAGCCAAGACTAGAGCTTTTATACTGGGCGTGGTGGTGCATGCCTTTAATCCCAGCACTTGGGAGGCAGAGGCAGGCAGATCTCTGTGAGTTCAAAGCCAGCCTGGTCTACATAGAGAGTTCCAGGCCAGCTAGGACTAAAGGGGGACCCTGTCTCGAAAAAAAAAAAAAAAAAAAAAGAGTAGAGCTTTTTTATGTTAACATGTATATATGTAAAATGCTAAATAAAACATTTTAAAACCATCTTTTCAAATGCACCATTGAGATGGCAAAAGTAAGGAATTTCAACTCCAAAAATTAAATCAAAGTAGGAATCCAGACAGGCAAATAACCTTTTCCCCGAGGGTATTTGTGGACTTTGGTGACCTTGGGCTCTATTTTCACAGCCTCCTGGCTTCAGGGACATATGACAAAGAGCAGGACTTGCAAAATTAGAGAGGCTCTATTTGTTTATTTTCTTGTTGCTGTGATAAAATATATGACAAAGGCAACTTAAGAAGAATTTGTTTTGACTCATAGCTTAAGAAGAGATACAGGCCAGCATGGTGGCAAGAGAGTGAGCCAGTGGTCGCACTGCATCTGGAGTCAGGAAGGAGAGAGACCAATGCTGATGTCCAGCTCTCTCTCCTTTCTATTCAACCTGACCCCTGGCCCCTGGCACAGTGCCACACAGGATGCGTTGTCCCTCCTCAGTTAAACCTCTTTGAACACACCTTCCCAGACATGCCCAGGGGTCTGTGTCCTAGGGGATTCCCAATCCAGTTAAGGTGGCAGTTAAGACCAATCTCTCAGAGTCTATCAGGAAACACGCACTCCCATCATCTGGGGGAAGGTGATGTAGCCATTGTCAGGATGAACCGGAACTACTGACCACACACCAGCCTTCAAGAAGAATTGCTCACAGCTGGAGAGATGGCCTAGCGGTTACGAGCTCCGACTGCTCTTGTAGAGGACCCGGGTTCAATCCCCAGCACCCACATGGCGGCTGAGAACCGTCTTCAACTCCAGTTCCAGGGGAATCCAATGCCCTCTTCTGACCTCCATGGCATTGCACGACACGGGTGCACAAACCTACATGCAGACAGTACATTCATACACATAAAAAAATAAATAAAATTAAAAAAGAAAAATTGCTCATTTGTAGTTCTACCATGTGCACAGTGATCTCGCATGTGTTAGAATACACAAGTTCGCACACACAACATTTTTTTTTTTTGTAGTGGTCATTACTGTAGTCCAGGAGCACCTTAGGCCGAGAGTTTTGCTATCAGTGGTTTTGAAATTTGTCAGTAGGCAGTGTAAAATCTTCTCAAGATGAACCCTCCTGTGACCAGGTCTCAAACACTCTGAGTCACTCTGAAGTTCTGAGAAGAAAACAGATCTGGACATAGAATCCAAAGATGCAAGCCAAAAGAGAAGTTGTCCTACAAGATCCAGATGACAAAAGAGAAATCGTCCTACAAGATCCAGATGTCCGCAGTTGCCAAGTGACTGGCTAACCAGATTCACAGCAGAAACTCAGCATGTTAATAGATTAAGATAAAGAGAGGATTGAAAATATTCTTTAGTGGCCGGGCATGGTGGCACACACCTGTAATCCCAGCACTTGGGAAGCAGAGACAGGCGGATCTCTGGAGTTCAAGGCCAGCCTGGTCTAAATAGAGAGTTCTAGGATACCTGGAGATGCAGGGAGACCCTGTCTCAAAAGGACAAAAATAAATTAACAAAAAAGAAAATATCCTCTAATGGACTGGAGAGATGGCTCAGTGGTTAAGAGTACTGGCTGCTCTTGCAGAGGACCCAAGTTTGAGAATCCCAGCACCCACATGATGGCCAGCAACGGTCTGTAACTCAAGTTGCAGGGGAATCTGATGCCCTCTTTTGACCTCCATGGGCATTAGACTACACAGTGTACTTACATATATGCAGACAATATATGCACACATATAAAATTGAAATAATAAAATATTAAAAAAGAAAATATTGGGCAGAAGAGATGGCTCAGAGGTTAAGAGCACTGACTGCTCTTGCAGAGGATCTGGGTTTGATTCCCAGCACCCACATGGCGGCTAAGAACTATCTTTTAGCTGAGCATGGTGATGCATGCCTTTAATCCTAGCTCTCAGGAGGCAGAGGCAGGAGGATCTCTGTGAATTCAAGGACAGCCTCGTCTATAGAGTGAGTTCCAGGCCAGCTGGGGCTATAGGGAGACCTTGTCTCAAAAAGAAAAAAAAAAGAAAATATCCTATAAAATCAAGCAAGTCTACTTGAAGATGCACCAAATACTTCAAAACATGAATAATAAAATAACTGATTTAAAAATTCAACAAAGGGCTTTCACATCTGATAATGATACAATAGTTCATTCATGTTTACCTCTTAAGAAGGGCAATTGAAAAAGCAGAGGAAATGAAAAAAAAAACTACTTGAAGATGTATCAGAGAATACAACAGGATCAGTTTTGAGACCGGGACCCTGAGAAAGACAGGAGCCTAGGAGGTCACAGCAGCGTTGGGAGTCACTCATCCTGAAGGGAGGGAGGTAGATGCATTGTAGAAGTAGATGGGTCATCTCCTCAATATCTGAAAGTGGATTAGGGTGACCCTAGATTTCTAGTGTCCTTGGTAGCTGGCAACTCCAAATGGAATCTTCTCTGGAGAATGATAATATCATCCTCATCCTGAAGTTAGTTATAATTTTTTGTAATTGCAGTGTTCAGCAAATAATAAAAGTAATTAGATCTCGGATGAGACTACAGAATATAAATGAAAAACAAGGGTAGATAGAACAGACAATTGGGGGAACCACCAGTGCCTCCAGATGTCAGAATTAGTGAATGGAAACTTTGAAATAATGAAGCACAAAATGTGCAAAAATACAAATGGCAATATTGATAACCTCAACGGAGAACCGAAACCATGAAAAAGAATAATTTGGCAATTCTAGAACTAAAAATAACAGTGACTGTAAGAAATTAATGGATAGGTGTAGAAGCTGAAGAGAGTGCCAAGAAACTAACTGAAAGATAAATTGGAAGAAATAATGCAGCAGAAAGCATACAGAAAGCAAAGGATGGAGCATTTAAAAAGAGGCAGGGAATGGCCTCTGGGTGTGGTGGCACATGCCTTTAATCCCAGCGTTTGGGAGGCAGAGGCAGGCGGATCTCTGTGAGTTCAAGGCCAGCCTGGTCTACAGAGTGAGGTCCAGGCCAGCTGGGACTAAAAGAGAGACCTTGTCTCAAAAAGACAAAAAAAAAAAAAAAAAAAAAAAAAAAAAAAAAAAAAAAAAAAAAAGAGGCAGAGCACGGTGAATGGAGCCAACTGACCCCTGCTAGTCATCCTCGGACCTCCATGTAATTCCAACATTTTTTTCACAAGAGAAGATACAATGCACGTGTAATTGGAGTCCCTAAAAATGAGGAGGGAAAGAATGGGCATGCCTATAACTCCAGAAAACGGCAAGCTCCAGGAAGAGTGAGAGATCCTGTCTCAAGGAAATAAAGCCAGGGAGTGATGGGAGCAGAACACTGGACACACTCCCCTGGCCTCATGTGTACACCCACACCTACACACGTCACATGTATAAGACACACATACATATCAAAATGGGTGGGTATGGGGGTTAATGCCTGTAACGCCACAATTAAGGAGGCTGAGGCAGGAGCATCATGACTTTAAGGCCACTGCTGGCTACATAATAAGTTTCAGGTCAACTTAGGCTACAAACAAGACTCTGTCTCAAAAACTAAACAACAGATATAAACACAGATGAAATGGCTGGGACTTTCCTAACTTGGAGAAAAAAATCAAACTACAGATTAATCAAGGTTTTGGAACTCCATGCCGAATAAGTGAAAAGAAATGCTGACTTACTGATACCACAGTAAAATTGCCCAAAATCAAAGCACTTAACTGTGAACTGTTCAATGCTTTCCTTTTGAGATCAGGTACAAGATAAGGTTACTGGCTAACACCAATTCCACTTGTTATTGTGCTTGAGGCCTAGAATGCCCTATGTAGACCAAGCTGGCCTTGAACTCACAGAAATCTACCTGCTTCTCCCTTCTGAGTGTTGGGATTAAAGGCGTGTGCCACTACGCCTGGCTTTTAGGAAGTCAATATCTTTTTTTTTTTTTTTTTTTTTGTGGAAGTCAATATCTTAAAACTCCTTTAAAACACAGTTTCAAATGTACAGAAATGGTATAAAAATAGCAGAAAATAAATGACAGAAAACGCTGTCAACTTAATAAAGGGCATCTATGAAAAAAATTTCCACAGTCGACATCATATTTAGTGGCAAAGGTTGAACACCTTCTCCCTAAGATGAAAAATTAGAGAAGGATGTCTGTATCTTTCCAATCAATACTGCACTAGAGCCAAATTCCAGAAACTATAAAACCCAAGCTAATCTTGAAAAAGAAAAAAGTTCGAGGCCCCTCCTATTTTCCTTCAAAACTTGCTATAAAGCTATAGTAAGTAAACAATGTTGTACTGGCTTTAGAATAATTTATAGATCAGTTGGAATAGGATTGAGAGATTACAAATAAAGTCATATAGCCATGGCCAACTAATTAATTTTTTTAATTTTATGCATATGAGGGCATTGCCTGCTTGCATGTAAGTGCACATGTGTCGTGTAATGTCTGCAGAGTTCAGAAGAAGGCATAGGATCCCTTGGAACTGGAGTTATGGATGGTTGTTAGCCACCATGTGGGTGCTGGGAACCAAACCCAGGTTTTCTGCAAGAGCAGCCATTGTTCTTAACTGCTGAGCCATCTCTTCAGCTCCATGGCAATTCATTTTGACAAGGGCACCAAGACCATTTTATGGGAGAAAGAATGCCTCTTTGATAAATAGTGCAGGAATAATGGGACAGCCACATGAAAATGAATGAAGACTGGGCCCCTAGTTCACATCCTATGTAAAATTAACTGAAAATGGACTAAAGACACAAATATAAAGTGTTAAAAGTATAAAACTCATAGAATAAAATTTAGGTGTAAATCTCTCTGGCCTTGGATCAGGCAATAAATTCTTAGATATTGCATCAAGATCATAAAAGATCAAAGATAAAACCCAGATTTAGATTTTATTAAATTTATATGGTTCAGTATTACAAATGTTATGATCAACAAAATGAAAAGAGGGGCTGGAGAGCTGACTCAGCAGTTAAAAACATCGATGCTCTTGTAGAGGACCTGAGTTCGATTCCCGGCACCTACATGGTGGCTAGCAACCGTCTGTAACACCAGTTCCAGGGGATCCAATGCCTTCTTCTGACCTCCACGGGTATTGTACAACATGGGTGGACTTATATACACACAGGCAACACACTTACACATATAAAAATAATAAAAAAATTTAAAAAGAAAATGAGGAGCTAGAGAGATGGCTCAGCAGTTAAGAGCACTGGCTTCTCTTGTAGGGGACCAGGGTTCAGTTCACAGCACCTACATTGTGGCTAATGACTGTCCATAACTCCAGTTCCAGGGGAGTCCAATACCCTCTTCTGACCTCCCTGGGTACTGTACAGCACAGGTACACTTATACACATGTGGGCAATATGTTTATACACGTAAAATAAAAATAATAAATAAAATTTAAAAAGAAAATGAAACCTCAGAAAATGAGATAAAATATTTGCAAATCACATATGGAAAAAGTAATGCACCCAGAATATAAAGAGCCCTCATGATCTCACGATGAAAAGACAAATAATTAACATTTATAATTGGCAAAAGTTTTGCACAGAGATTTCTCCAAATAAGATATCCAAGTAGCTGAGCAGAGAGGCTCAAGACCATTACTTGCTAAGGGAAGGCAATTTAGAACCACCATGAGATTCCACTTCACATCAACTAAAATCAAATGGGTAACAAGTGTTGATGAGGGTGCAGATCAATTGAAGCTATCATGTGTTTGAGGTAGCAATGTGATGTGGTGCAGCTTCTTTGGAGACAGATGGGAATTTTTCCATATTAATAAACTGTTAGTATATTGGCTGACAATTTCATTTATGGATATATACTTCCTAGGCAAACTATCTGGCATGCCAATTATTTCTCAATGGCACTGTTAAAAAATAATCTTTCTGCTAGGTGTGGTGGTGCACACCTGTAATCTCAGCACTCGGGAAGCAGAGACAGGTGGATCTCTGTGAGCTCAAGGCCAGCCTGGTCTACACAGTGAGTTCCAGGAAAGCTGGGATTACAGGAGATCTTGTCTCAAAAAATCTTTCTATACCTTTCTTCTAGGTTTCCTAAATGATAACCTTTTATTATATTTGGTTTATTTTTATGTCTATCTATATGTACAAACAGACACACTCATGTATACACACATGCACATACTGTCTGAAATTTTTGAGTTAATGAAAACTAATATTTCTTTCTTTCTTTTTTTTTTTTTTGGTCTTTTCAAGACAGGGTCTCCCTGTAGTCCCAGCTGTCCTGGAACTCACTCTGTAGACCAGGCTGGCCTTGAACTCACAAAGATCTGCCTGCCTCTGCCTCCCGAGTTCTAGGACTAAAGGTGTGTGCCACCATGCTCGGCGAAAACTAATATTTCTTTAAGAAGAGTCATTCTCCTCTATATGCACAGTACAGTTATTGAAATCAGGAAATTAACATAGATACAATACTGTTATCTATACAGTTTATTCCAATAACCTCCAATGGCACACTGTTGGCATATTTCTTTCATCTCCTTACATCTGGAGCAGTTGTTTGGTCCTTGCACTTTGTGACATTTCTTCAAGAGCACGGGGTTAGTTGTTTTGAAGTATGTCCCCCCCCCCCCAATTTGGTCTTGTCTGACTTTCCTCATGATTTGACTTAGGTTTTGCATTGGAAAGGAAAAGCATAGGAGTGCTGTGTCCTTCTCAGAGCACCAGGAAGCTGTGATGGTTAGTATTGTCACTTTGACACAATATAAAATTATCTGGGAAGAAAGCCTCAATGAAGGATTGTCTATTTTGTGTTGGCCTATTGACATATTTGTGGAGAGGACAGGAAGCAGAGACAGGATAGGTTACTACAGGGAGTGCCTTGATTAAGTTAATTGATGTGGGAAGGCCCAGCCCACTGTGGCTGCCACCATTCCCTAGGGAGGGGGTCTGCAACTGTTGAAAATATTTTATTATTCTTATTTTATTTTATTTATGTGTCATGAGTATATTTTCTGCATGCATGGAAGTGTACCCATGTCATGTGATGCCTACAGACATAAGAAAAAGGTGTTGGATCCCCTGGACCTGGAGTTACAGACTGTTGTTAAGCACCATGTGGGTGCTGGGAATCGAACCTGGGTCTTCTGCAAGAGCAGCCAGTGCTCTTAATTGCAGAGCCATCTCTGCAGCCCTGGGAATTGTTTAAAAGTGAAAAAATTGAGCTGAGCTTAGCAAGCAACCGAGCATGCATCCATTATTTCTTCCTTTTCCAGAAAGTGACATTGATGTGGTATGACTAGAAACTTGGAAACCATGAGCCAAAATCAACCTTTCATCTTTCTAAGTTGATTTTGTCACATAACAAACAATATGTGCATGGACACTCCAAACAGATCTGTCATCTGCTTTTCCAGACATCCACTGAGCTCATGCTGATAGCTCCAATTCTAATTCCACAGACCGAGTTCACATTAGCTTTTCTCCATTTACTTATATGGAAGTTCTTTTCTCACTAAGCAAGTTGCCTCTGACCAGTCACCACATGTTTATGTACTTGCTCTGTATTTGAATCCCCGGAAAGTGCTTTAATCCTGGCACTCAGGAGGCAGAGGCAGGCGGAGCTTTGTGAGTTCAAGGCTGGCCTGGTCTACAGAGTGAGTTCCAGGACAGCTGGGANACACCACACACACCACACCACACTACACACACCACACCACACCACATACACCACACACCACACCACACACCACACCATACCACATACACCACACACTACAACACACACCACACCATACCACATACACCACACACACACCATACCACACCACAGACACACACACACCACACCACACACACGCCACACCACACACACACCACACCACACACACCACACCACACCACACACATACACACATGCACACTGCACCTCACACACACCTCACCACATACATACCACATACATACACACATGCCACACACACCACACACATACACATATACCACACACATATCACAACACACACACACACATATACAAACACAGAGGCGGGGGAGAGGTCAGCTCTATTTCTTTGAGACAGCATCTCACTACTCAGCTCCTGTTAGCCTGGAACTCACAACGTGACCATCCCAGGCTGGCCTCGATTTCTTATTGAGCCCCAGCCTCTACTCCCAGAGTACTGAGATTAAAGGTACCACACCCAGCTCTTTATTTTTTAATTTTTTGTTTTCTTATACATATTTTAGGAGTATTCTGCAAAGTTCTTTTGCATCTAGTCTATAATAGAAAAAGAACATTTTTTTGGGGAGAGAGAGTTTCTCTCTCTATGGCCAACTGGCCTGGAACTCACTGTGTAGGCTGGGGTAGCCTGGTACTTGCAGCAAGCCTTCTGTCTCAACTTCCAGAGTGCCGAAATTACAGGCACCCTCCGCTGTATCCACCAATGTCAAGGAAAGATAAGAAGACGAGTTACGTTGAATTACATATGGGGGGGGCCACTATCCTTTTGTGACTGAGAAACCTCGAAAGTCTTCATTGGGCTGCTGCAACTCCCCCAGGTTATATGAAAGGGAAAAATAGAGATTCTGAGACCTGTCCCAGAGCGGCCATCTCTAGTATGTCAGAGCACTTCAGTACCTGCTAGGAAACGTCAAATGCTCCCCAGGGCACCCCACTACTGCCCCAAATCTACCTGATCCTTCCCTGTGGCTCCTGCTGGGTACTTGGGAAACCTGTTCTAGGCTCCACATGGCTTGGTGAGGGTGGCACACTGGCCTCGAGGCCCCACACCCACACTCTCCGAGGAGGGAAGATGAAGGTTGCAGCTGCCCACCGGCTTCATGCTGCCCAGGCCACCTTCAGCCAGTTTACCTAACAACCAGTTCACCTCATCACCAGGTCACCTCTAAGTCTGGATTTGGAATTCAAATGAAGGAGTTTATTTTCACCTTTTATTCTAACAGCAGCTCTAGCTTAATCAGTTGTCTAATGATCAATTTGCCTGATTAAGAAAAATTAAGCGTTTTGAAAGCAATTCACCGAAGGCCTTCTGTCCATCCGCTTTGCAAAGTCTGCATCACACAGCAAGGGCCTGTATCTTCCCCGGGGGCTTCTTTTCTGTCATTCATTTCAAAGCACACATGTCTAGCCACAACTGTGGCAGAGCTGTGTATTCACCCCTCGACTCCTGATCCCTCCTCTGCCTGGGGCCACCTGGAGAGAGTCAGTGCTATATTGGGTTCTGTCAAGGTGACAAAGGGAGTGAGGCAGCACGCCATATTTAACTGAAAATGAAAAGCCATGTTGGACACGAAATGAAGTCCAAAATCTCTTCATAAAATATACTTATTCTAGGACAAAACAACGTTAGATAAAGGTATTTTTTATGTGGAAGGCAAGAAAAAGCCATTAAATATTCCAGCATAGATAAGACAGAAAAGGACAAAGGTTGGATGGTGGGGGGGCTTCTGGACCACTGGCTGGGTCTCCGATGGGGGAGGGAATGAGCTGCTGAGCTACTAGATTCACCAGAGCGGAAGTGCAGGCGAGAGCTGCCTGCCCTCACAGGACTGCTTTATTCTGCTTGGTTTTGTAATCTTGAAAATGACAAAAAGTTTGGGGAAAATCAGGGCATGTTGCAGAGGTAGCGACAGTCTGCTGCACGCAGGGTGCCGGGGCCTTCTCCCAGCTCCACCCGTACCCCAGCACCTGGAGGAATCCAGCCACAGTCACCCAGGCACCCTCAGACAGTGCGGGCTGGGCTCCTAGTTCTGTCCACGGTCTCTCAAAGTGACAATTTATTCATGGTTTAATGCCCCAAAAGCCAATGAGGGATGGTTTAAGGAGTGCCATATGAAGAAAAGACACCCCCCCCCCCCAACTGCCCACAGGGAGCTAGTTATGAGGAGACCTGGGCATAGCGATGGAAGTGCTTGCTGGATTCAGAGCGGCAGGAGCCTAACTTGGAGGAACAAATAGCTGGTGCTGGGAAGGAAAAGGCAACCCCAGCTCCCTTCCACACTGGCAGCATAAAGTATGGGATCGAGCCTGAAAGGAGACAGATGGGGCAAGGAGTACTACCTGGAGGGGGATGGGCTGCAGGCACCGCTGCTAAGACCCAGAGAAGCAGGGAGCCACAGACAGACGCCATCAAATCCAAGCAAGGATTGGGCACCCCTTACCCCAACCTTCGACCTTGGCACAAAAAAGAGCCTTGCCTGCCCTAGCTAAAGAGAGGGGGGTTGGGAGGACTGGAGATAGGAGGTCAAGGCACCTCCCTCTCCATTCCAGTCCATTCCAGCCTTACGTATGGGGAGGGAGGCTTCCAAGGGGATTTGAGTCTGGGCTGAATTTTAACACTGAAAAAGACCAGAAAAGTTAATAGGCAGGGGTGGGGGAGGTGCAGAATAGACAGCATAAACAAAGTCCCAGGAACTGCACTAACAGGAAAGGTCTGGAATGGCCCGCAGAACGTCAGGAAGTGCTGCAGGGCTGCAGGCCCAGGTGTGACCCCCCACTCCCAGGCTCTGGTGGCCAGCTTGGAGCCTGGCCTCCACGGTGGGGGGTCTCTTCCCCCCCCCCCAGATGCAGCAGGCAGGGCAGATCCCAGAGCAGCCCACCCCCTCTTTGCCAGGTCAGGTGGCCCTTTCCTTTCAAAAGAGGAGCTGTTGTGACTTGTGGCCTTCTGACCCTGGGAGACATTTCCAACCAGCAGAGGCCAGGGGAGGGATGGGGACAGACCAGAACTGACAGAAAGCACTGAGCTGGGAGGGGGTCTCTCAGTTGGCACAGGTCTTGCCCTGCTTTTCTAGGAGGGTGTCTCGGGTAGGCCTACTGCTCTCGGCCCAATAGGGAAGCTGCAGCAGGCTGAGCAAGGCTTCTCTGTTTAGAAGAGAAGATGGGCTCCGCAGTTCCCCAAACCCATGAAATAGCATGTTCTGCCCATGCATATGGTAGCTTTAGCATTTGTCAGTTTTAGCTGTCTTCAATCCCTTTGATCTATAAGCTCCAGTATGTGAGGCTCACCATTTCTCCCTGGTTCTTGACATGGATCTCTGAGTCAGCCTCTGTGTCTCTCTGGCTCTCTGTCTGTCTCTGTCTCTGTCTCTGTCCCTCTCTTTCTCTCTCTTGGCAGCTCCCAGCTGCACACTGGACCAGCACCAGCATCCCATCATGCAAAATGGCTTCCACAAAACAGGCTGCCTGGTAGCAGAGTGGAAACCATGGCAACAGGAAGCAGAGAGGATGTTCCCGTCACCCCTTAGAAAGGGCAGCCCATTTCTGGGACCTGAGCCCACTTATTCAGTAGTTGTGTATTTTGCTGTGCATCTCAATTTTGGACAGATGCTGTTGAGGGTGTTGGGCTGGGGGATGGGGGCAGACGGGTAAGTGGCCTGCTTTCCTTCTTATCTCTGAAGAACATTAAACTCCTGTTTTCAACTTCCAAGGCCACTTTGGAGGCCATACATATCTTCAGAGTGCAATCTCGTGCTCTTTTCATCAGGACAAGGGAGTCAGGCAGTGGGCGACTGGGCGTGCCCCTCCCAGCCGAGCTCTTCCCAGGCTCAGGACGCAGCTCTCCAGTCTCTAGCACACGTGCCCTTTTTGGAATTTCCAGGCCAAGAAGCTGCTTGGGACTCCCTGACCTGTGTGTGTGTGTGTGTGTGTGTGTGTGTGTGTGTGTGTGTGTGTGTGTATGTGTAACTGTGTTCTCATGTCAACTGGCTGCTGTTTTGGCTTGGTGGGCAGAGTCATTAACATATGAACTTATTCAAGGGAGTTGGCATCAGCTATGCTTGACTACCGAATGAAGAAATGAACCACCTCTTTAAATAAAAATGAAGCTGGTCAAAGTTAGCTCTGGAAGGGACAGATTAGAGCAGAGCCATGTTCACATAGGGCCTCTTGTTTATTCAAGCTTTGGTGTTCCTTCAGGGGATAGCTCCTCTTCTCTTGCACACAGCACTGAACAGTCCACAGGCAGCTGCCAATCTAGTTATGCCAGTATTCTGAAGGAGCAACTAACTACCCTTAGGATAAAGATCCTCTCCTTAGTTTTCAGCAAATGTAGGGTTGTTTCCTTTGAAATAGACATTACTTTTAACTACTGGCTAGGACTGACTTGCACCAATAAGCTGAAAGCTCTCGGACACTGTCAGGGATTTCTTCCTGTTCCTTTTATTATACTTTTGTTATTATAAATCAGTGTGGCGTCTGGAATATTTATCTTTCTTTTATTTAAATTTTTATTATTTTTTATGTGTATGAATGTACTGTCTGCATGTAGGTTTGTTGCAACCCGTGTCAAGCAATGCCGCTGGAGGTCAGAAGAGCGTCAGATTTCCCCCGGAACTGGATTAAAGCCGGTTCTCAGCTGCATGTTGGGGTGCTGGGGATTGAATCCAGGTCCTCAGCAAGAGTAATCAGTGCTCTTAACCGCTAGGCCATCTCTCCAGCCCCCTGAATTTATCTTAAACTAGAGCATAGATACTATAAGTCTGGAAGGTCTCAAACCATTTTCCTGGGAGCACTTCCTATACCAAATATTTTTTATGAGCATTTATTATGTTCCATCTCTTTTATGCTAAGTACATCCATGCTGCATTCTTACAGATTCTTTTGATTAGAAGAGAATAGAAATCTAGCTTACATTAGCATAAAAATTTATTCACTGGAAGGGCCAATGTTGAGTTTCAAAAGCAAGCAGATGACCACGAGGTGAACACAGTGATGGAAAGCTAACTAACA
Organism: Rhizomys pruinosus; assembly: GCA_009823505.1. Classification (NCBI taxonomy): domain Eukaryota; kingdom Metazoa; phylum Chordata; class Mammalia; order Rodentia; family Spalacidae; genus Rhizomys; species Rhizomys pruinosus. The sequence goes on from VZQC01005517.1 coordinate 1,176,096, forward strand.
CACAATGGCAAATGCCCAAGAAAGGATGCTCAGAATCCAAAATTTCATATACGGATACATAGAAAGATGGGTTTTTTTTTGTGGCATGGAGGTCAGAAGACAGGTTCCTGGAGTCAGTTCTACCCTGTGGATCCTAGGTCAATTTGTCAGGCGTGGTGGCAAGTGCCTGTACCTGCTGACCCATCTGACCAAACCAGTTCTTCTATGGCTTTAGAATGTGAGCAACCCCAGGGGATAACTAGCACAACTTAATGCACAATTGCAGGAGGACTTGCTTCTTTGTATTGCTTATCTTTGCTTCCTTTTGAATGATGCTGCCAGCTCCTAAACGTGGGACTCTGGCCAGATGCAACTCTGAACTGAAGCCATTATAAACTTGGGACCAAAGAGGAAATAGAACCCTTCAATTCCAACTTCATCAACAATAATTTGAAAGTTCTCCAGGAGGTCTTTCAGATCTAGACTTGGACCTCTTGCCTGTGTCTACATCAATCCTTGTCGTGAGGGGGATGAAATGTTATAATTAACCCAGCCTATGGCACGACTGTGTGGCCAGATGGATTGCTTTACTGGCAGTGCCCTCCAAAACCTTTTGCTTAGAATGGGGAAATAATAGTTCCACAAAAGAAGGTGTGCAAAAAAAAAAAAAAGAAGAAGGTGTGCTAGACAGGGTGATCAAAGAGCTGTTCATCTTGTATTATGTCATTCATGCTCAAAATAATCAATCCGATGATTTGAATACTATCCATAGATAAGGACCTCAAAGCGAGCAGAAGGGCTGAGTAGCTTGAACAAGGACATTCAGCTGGCAGGCAGCAAAGCTGGGTCCCCACTCAACTCTAACATCAGTCACTGCACTATTTGGTCATCTCTGCTGTCTGGATCAGTTTCCTCTCAGTCTGTGTACTTTAGTGTCATGCATCCATTTACACACCAGGCAACCATTTTCAACCCTTGTTCCCCTCCAGGAAAAGACCATCTTGGCATTGAAGGCTCTTTGAGGCATATGCTTCCTTCCAGAGTAACTAGTCTAAACAAAACTAGGGATTTATTATGACACTTAGCTGGGCTGGCATGGCTGGACCCAGGGCTCTTGTTTTCCTCCCTATCTTTCAACGGGGCTTCACTCAGAGGCTGTCTGCTGGCTCTGCTCCCAGGTAAATTTTCTGTATGGTGTATGGAAGAAGGCTGCTGACATCCCAAATTCTTAAGAGGAAAAGAGTTCATCTTTCTATGTATCCACAGAGAAATCTTGTAGAAGGGCTCTGAGCACTCCTTCTTGAATATTTGCCAATTGCGTTCCTTTTTCATCACGATGACAAAGTACTGAAACAATAACTTAAAGGAGAGGAAGGAAGGGTTTTATTGTTTCCTACCATAGAGGCTTCCAGCCATTGTTGCCCCCCTTTTTTGGGCCTGTCACTTTGGGTCTGCAGCGGCACAGTATATGATGGTAGGAGTGTATGGTAGAGGAGGGCTGTTTACCTCTGGCAAGGAAGCAGAGCTAGGAAAGGGCCAGGATCCCAATATTCCCTTTAAGGGTGTGCTTCCAGAGATCTGACTTCCTCCCATTAGGCACCACCTCTCAAAAGTGCGACTGGTGGGGGTTGGAGAAATGGCCAGCGTTTCAGAGTGCTTGATGCTCTTGCAGAGGAACCGGGGTTCGATCCCCAGCACCCACATGGGCGTAGAGAATCTCATCTTTAGCTCCAGTTCCAGGGGAAGGCCGGTGACGCCATCTTCTGACCACCTTGGCATTGCCCGACACGGGTTTGTACCCAAACCTGATGCAGACGGTACATTCTACACATACAAAATAAATTAAATAACATTTAAAAGTGCTAATTTAAAAGTGCTAATGGCTAGTGACTAAGCCATTAATGCATGGACCTTTGGAGAGCAATCAGGATCCAAACTGTAATACTGGTTGTCCGACAAACACCCTGGGACCATATGGAGTCAGCAAGATGATGGGCACACCCTAGGAAAGAGTGCTAGGAGTCAAAACCATTCCCCATCAATTCCTAGCAGGGCAGACACGTTAGAATACAGAGCTGTGGCGAGACTTTGATTCCCAGCACATAGGTTATCACACTGCCTTGTCACCGTTCCCTCCTTTCCTTCGTGGAAGCTGTGAGTGCCTGCAGAACCAGGATTTGGCCTTTTATTATGACACCGCAGCTTTTAGCTTAGTGCCTGACATATGGTAAGAGCTCAATACATGTTTATTGACCGAATAGTATATACTTTATAGGTTTATGGTTTAGAGTTGTATAGTTAAAAATGTATTCTCCACAATAATAAAAACTAGAATTTTGAAGCCATTGTATAATTTACCAGTAAATTGTAAGTACTCTGCCAAAAATTTTATGTATGCACCTCTCATTTCAAATCAGACATCATGAAAATTTATGTGCCAGATCTTATAAGCCTTGCACTTAGCTGGGTACAGAGGAGGTGAGGGAGGCTGCAGGAGTGGAGGGTGAGGTGCAGCTATTTATGGGAGCCTCTAATCTTGTTGAGAGACAAGATAACCATGACAATTAACGAATTTCTTCAGGACGCTATATAATAAGTTCTTCCACTTAAGCCTCACATGTTCCCTACGGGAAAGTCTAGGGTCTGTTCAGGTAGAAGTTGGGGACATATTTAGAGCAGGGTTAGAGAACGACAAGAAGAGGAGTGAAAAAATGACATGTGTGGAAAGGTTAGACACTGGATGACTCAGGTTAGAGAAGAGAAGGCAGAGAGGAAACTGAATCATTTTCTTCAAGACAGAGAAGGGCTTCGGCTGGGGGATGATGGCCAGCTGTCCTCCTTTGCTCTGTATGCAGAGCAAGGGGAACTGGGCTTAGACCGGAGGCAGGGCTAAGATTAGAGAGCAGGAAGAACTTGGCAGTGAAAGATGTTGTATAACCTACTTTTCAAGACAACTTGGGGACTGAAGAGACTCCCACACGCCTGGTCTGGGCCCAGTGGACACGAATGCAGCAGTGCTGATCTGGCTGGCTGGCTGCAAATGGAGGAAGGAGTCCTGTGGCTGCATCTCTTCCGTGTCCTCGATTTCCCGTTGGAAGTTAAATTCCCAAATTTTGGAGCTGGCAAGGCAGCACCTCCCCCACCCACCACGCACTGCACCAGTGTTCCTGGGCTGGGTAATAATGCCTGTCATTTCCTCTCCCGGGGGAGTCGGGCTGCAACCGCCCTGACAGCCCCGAGGGATTGAAGGCAACTAAAAATAGTGCATTAAATATAATCTGTTGAGGGGCACATTTGCATTGCTTTTCTTTCCCCTCGCCTGTCTCTTCATCTTTTCTGGGGTACCAGGCCTGGGTCTAGCTCTGGGCATTGAGAATCCGGTTCTGGGTACTAGCTGCCCTCATTTGGTGGTGGATGAATCTGCACTAAGTCTGGGGAGAAGTCCATCAAAAGCATAGTTAGGGGTCCTGGGGGGGGGCCCTGCCCCTCTGCTCCAATTTCTTGTGGGCCTCTGGGTCTTTCAGAACCCTTTCCTGCAGGAAGAGGAGCTGGAAGTGGGGGAGGCAGTGTTGAAAAGGAGAGCCAGCAGGGCTTTGTTCTCCCATCAGCCGCTTCCGTCTGCTACACAATCTCTCTGAGGTTAAATATTAATTAAGAGCAGAATGACAGTGAGAACTGAACAGTGTCACTTTCTGTCCCAACATAAATGCTAATTTCCTTACAGGTATAAAGTAACTTTGGAGTGGGATTGGCAGCCCAGGGAGAATAGCTGGGGATGGGGAAGGAAGCAGGAGAGATGGATGATGATAGTGGCCCAGCATCGAAACTACTATGAGGGATGGGACAAGGAAGGTCTGGGCGCTGGCATTTGAGAAGGGAGACTGGGGCTTGACAGATCATTGCGGAAGACAGGGTTGAAGTAGAAATCTAGGCTTTCCTGCTTTAACAACTCTCATCTAAGAAGTCAGGTCGTTCTGGCTCCTCTTCTGTAAGGCAGGGCTCTCTTTCTTATTTTCTTTAAAAATTTGTTTTGATATAAAGCTCTTATTATGATTTAAAAAATTAATTACAGGCCCCTGGAAAATGGCCTCCGCAGTTAAGAGCACTGGCTATTCTCAGGGGTCCCCAGAGGTTTAGTTCCCAAGCACTCACATCGTTGGTTCACAACTACTTTAACTCCCGTTCCAGGGGATCCAGTGCCCTCTTCTGACCCCAGGTATATAGTAAGTGTGCATCCGTGCCCATTTGTATACATGTAGGCAAAACAGACAAAATAAAAATAAATTAACAGGCTGGCCTGGTGATGCAGGCTTATCATTCAGCTATTGGAAGCTGAAGCCGGCGGTTATTAGGTTTGCGGCTAGGCCTGTTGCAGCTATGGGGCATGTCTCAAACTAGAAAAGTAAAAAAAAAAAAGGGCTGGAAATATGGTTGAATATTTGCTTAGTATGTGAGAAACTCTAGGTACAGGAAAACCCACAAAGAACAACAGCAAAATAATTAACAGATCAGCAAGAATTTAAAAAATTATATAAATGATCAACATTTGCAACCAAGTCCCCTGCCATTTTAGATCAGAGACCCCTGTGCACCTAAGAGGTTGGCAAAGTCCAGAATATACTCAGGTAACCTGTATGCTTTGAAGTGAGGCAGGGCTCTGAAACTAAACTTCATGCATTGCTTTGATGGTTCATCAAACTCTGGAAGTTGTTTGCAGAGCTGTTTGTGTGCACATATTCCGGCCCCCCACGCGGCACCCCCCCCCCCCCCCCCCCGACCGCACCAGTTGTGGATTCTTTTTTACATTTTTAAATTTTACTTATTTTTTTATTTGTACTGAATGTGTATGTCTGCATGTCCCTTTGGCCTTCCTGTTGCGACACCCCACCCCCCCAGCCACCCAGAGTAGCAGAGGCTGTTGGCTCCCCTGGNGTGGATGAAGACCATCCTGCCATTTATAAAGACTTAAGGACCCATCACACTTTCTCCCCTCCCCTCCCCACTACATAGTACTGGAGACTGAACCCAGGAGTTTGTACATGCTGTGCTGGTTCAGTGAAGAGCTGATCTATATCAGTATCCTTTACTTTATCTTTTCTTTTTTTTTTTTTTCTTTTTTTTTCGTATTTTTGAGACAGGGTCTCCCTTTAGTCCCAGCTGGCCTGGAGCTCGCTATGTAGACCAGGGTGGTCTTGAACTCACAAAGATCCACCTGCCTCTGCCTCCCGAGTGCTGGGATTAAAGGCATGTACCACCACACCCGACTCATCACTATCTTATTACAGAGCATTTTTATCACCCATAAGAGAAACCCTGTACCCACTACACATTCACTTCCCCTTTACATCTCCTTTAAGCCACAGGACACATTTGTCACACTCTGTCATCCAAGCACTGACCAGGCTGGGCCTTCCTTAGCTTTGGAGATCAGATGAGATGGAGTGTGCCTCAGGTGGTAGGGCTGTAGACAGGAATGACTAATTCTGACCTTTTATACAGATGGACTCATACACTGTATGACACTGTGCCTGTCGCCATTCCCTTGGCACACTTTTTTCAAGGTTCCTCCATGTTACAGTGAGCACTACCCTCCACTGCTTCTTTGTGGCTGGATGATGATTCATGGAGGATAACTGGGTCACATTCAGTAGATCTACTCATCTCTTGATTGACATTTGTCTTGTGTATACTTTTTAGCTATTATGAACAAATCTGCTATTACTGTTCACTTAAAAGATTTTATGTTGGCTCAGGGTGTAGCTTAGTGGGACAGTGCTTGCATACATGGACAAGGCCCTGGATTTCACCCTCAGCGTCTTGCTCTAAAAGATTTTGTGTAGACATATGCTTGAAGTTCTCTCAGGTATCGAGCTGCCAGTGGAAGTGCTGGAAGTGGTAGCTCACTGTGCTTTTGCATCCTGCTGCATCGTTCTGCTGAACATCCTTTCATGTGCTCATGGCAAGCACATACTACACTGTCTGTTGATAGGCATCTGTTCACATTATTTACCCACTTTCCTTTTTTAATAACCTTTTTAAAATTTTATTTATTTATTTATTTATTTATTTATTCATTCATTTTGTATGTGTATGAATGTACTGTCTGCATGCAGGTTTGTGTACCCGTGTTGTGCAATGCCATGGAGGTCAGAAGAGCGTTTCAGATTCCCCTGGAAATGGAGTTAAAGATGGTTCTCAGCTGCCATGTGGGTGCTGGGGATCGAACCTGGGTCCTCTGCAAGAGCAGTCAGCACTCTTAACTGCTAGGCCATCTCTCCAGCCCTGCCCACTTTCTTTTTTATTATTACATTGAAATGGTTCTTTGTATGTTTTAGATGGAAGTCATTTCTGTTTTAAAACACTTTCTTTTTTTATTTTATGTGTATAAGTGTATTGCCTGCATGTATGTAAGTGCACCCATGGTGTAAAATGCTTAAGGTAAGAAGAGGGTGTAAGATCCCCTACAACTGGAGTTGTAAACAGTTATTAGTTGCCATGTGGGTGCTGGGAATCAAACCCCAGTTCTCTGCAAGAGTACTCAGTGCTCTTAACTGCTGAGCCATCTCTCTAGCCCCTAGTTATATCTTTTGCCAATAGGTCCTCGTTTCTTTATTTTCTGTTGTTTATTGATGAGATACCTGGAACTGAGCCTAAGGATTTACATACACTCTCCTACTGAGGACATTATATCCCTAGTCTCTTATCAACTTTTACACTTCAGACAGTGTAACACTAAGTTGCCCAAGCTAGTCTTCACTCACTCTGTCACATAAGCTAGTCTTGGACTAACTCTGTTGTATAGACTAGTCTTGGAATCACTCTGTTGTATAGACTAGTCTTGGACTCACTCTGTTGTATAGACTAGTCTTGGACTCACTCTGTTTTATTGACTAGTCTTGGACTAACCCTGTTGTGTAGACTAGTCTTGGACTCTCTCTATTTTATAGACTAGTCTTGGACTCACTCCATTTTGTAGACTTGGACTCACTCTGTTCTATAGATTAATCTTGGACTCACTCTGTTGTATAGACTAGTCTTGGACTCACTCTGATGTATAGAACAGTCTTGGACTCACTCTATTGTATAGGTAGTCTTGGACTCACTCTGATGTATAGACTAGTCTTGGACTCACTCTGTTGTATAGAGTAGTCTTGGACTCACTCTGTTGTACAGACTAGTCTTGGACTCACTCTATTGTGTAGACTAGTCTTGGACTCACTCTATTTTATAGACTAGTTTTGGACTTACTCCGTTGTGTACACTAGTCTTGGACTCACTCTGTTGTATAGACTAGTCTTGGACTCACTCTGATGTATAGAATAGTCTTGAACTCACTCTATTGTATAGGTAGTCTTGGACTCACTCTGATGTATAGACTAGTCTTGGACTCACTCTGTTGTATAGACTAGTCTTGGATTCACTCTGTTGTGTAGACTAGTCTTGGACTCACTCTGTTGTATAGGTAGTCTTGGACTCACTCTGTTGTATAGACTAGTCTTGGACTCACTCGGTTGTATAGACTAGTCTTGGACTCACTCTGTTGTATAGACTAGTCTTTGACTCACTCTGTTGTATAGACTAGTCTTGGACTCATTCTGTTATATAGACTAATCTTGGGCTCACTCTGTTGGGTAGACGAGTCTTGGACTCACTCTGTTGTATAGCTAGTCTTGGACTTACTCTGTTGTATAGACTAGTCTTGGACTCACTCTGTTGTGTAGCTAGTCTTGGACTCACTCTGTTATACAGCTAGTCTTGGACTCACTATGTTGTGTAGACTAGTATTGGACTCACTCTGTTGTAGAGACTAGTCTTGGACTCATTCTGTTGTGTAGACTAGTCTTGGACTCGCTCTGTTTTATAGCTAGTCTTAGACTCACTATGTCATGTAAACTAGTTTTGGACTCACTCTATTGTATAGGTAGTCTTGGACTCACTCTGATGTATAGACTAGTCTTGGACTCACTCTGTTGTATAGACTAGTCTTGGACTCACTCTGATGTATAGACTGGTCTTGGACTCACTATGTTGTATAGACTAGTCTTAGAATCACTCTGTTGTGAAGACTAGTCTTGGACTCACTCTGATGTATAGACAATCTTGGACTCACTCTGTTATATAGCTAGTCTTGGATTCACTCTGTTGTGTAGACTAGTCTTGGACTCACTCTGATATATAGACTAGTCTCACACTCACTCTGTTGTGTAGACTAGTCTTGGACTCACTCTGTTGTGTAGACTAGTCTTGGACTCACTCTGTTGTGTAGACTAGTCTTGGACTCACTCTGTTGTATAGAGTAGTCTTGGACTCACTCTGTTGTATAGCTAGTCTTGGACTCACTCTGTTGTGTAGACGAGTCTTGGACTATCTCTGTTGTATAGACTAGCCTTGGACTCACTCTGTTGTGTAGACTAGTCTTGGACTCACTCTGTTGTGTAGACTAGTCTTGGACTCACTCTGTTGTATAGCTAGTCTTGGACTCTATTGTGTAGACTAGTCTTGGACTATCTCTGTTGTATAGACTAGTCTTGGACTCACGCTGTTGTGTAGACTAGTCTTGGACTCACTCTGTTGTATAGCTAGTCTTGGACTCACTCTGTTATACAGCTAGTCTTGGACTCACTCTGTTGGATAGCTAGTCTTGGACTCACTCTGTTGTGTAGACTAGTCTTGGACTCACTCTATTTCATAGACTAGTCTTGGACTCACTCTGATGTATAGACTAGTCTTGGACTCACTCTGATGTATAGCTAGTCTTGGACTCACTCTGTTATATAGCTAGTCTTGGACTCACTCTGTTGTGTAGACTAGTCTTGGACTCACTCTGATATATAGACTAGTCTTGGGCTCATTCTGTTGTGTAGACTAGTCTTGGACTCACTCTGTTGTATAGACTAGTCTTGGACTCACTCTGTTGTATAGCTAGTCTTGGACTCACTCTGTTGTATAGGTAGTCTTGTACTCACTCTGTTGTGTAGACTAGTCTTGGAGTCACTCTGTTGTATAGCTAGTCTTGGACTCACTCTGTTATACAGCTAGTCTTGGACTCACTATGTTGTGTTGACTAGTCTTGGACTCACTCTGATGTATAGACTAGTCTTGGACTCACTCTATTGTATAGGTAGTCTTGGACTCACTCTGTTGTATAGGTAGTCTTGGACTCACTCTGATGTATAGACTAGTCTTGGACTCACTCTATTGTATAGACTAGTCTTGGACTCACTCTCATGTATAGACTCGTCTTAGACTCACTCTGATGTATAGACTAGTCTTGGACTTACTGTATTGTATAGACTAGTCTTGGACTCACTCTCATGTATAGACTCGTCTTGGACTCAGTCTGATGTATAGACTAGTCTTGGACTCACTGTATTGTATAGACTAGTTTTGGACTCAGTCTGATGTATAGACTAGTCTTGGACTCACTGTATTGTATAGACTAGTCTTGGACTCGGTCTGATGTATAGACTAGTCTTGGACTCACTCTGTTTTGTCGACTAGTCTTGGACTCACTCTGTTGTATAGACTAGTCTTGGACTCACTCTGTTGTATAGGTAGTCTTGGACTCACTGTGTGGTATAGCTAGTCTTGGACTCACTGTGTTGTATAGACTAGTCTTGGGCTCACTCTGTTGTATAGCTAGTCTTGAACTCACTCTGTTGTATAGAATAGTCTTGGACTCACTCTGTTGTATAGACTAGTCTTGGAGTCACTCTCTTGTATATGTAGCCTTGGACTCACTCTTTTGTATAGACTAGTCTTGGACTCTGTTGTAGACTAGTCTTGGACTCACTCTGTTATACAGCTAGTCTTTGACTCACTCTGTTGTGTAGACTAGTCTTGGACTCACTCTGTTGTATAGCTAGTCTTGGACTCACTCTGTTGTGTAGACTAGTCCTGGACTCACTCTGTTGTGTAGACTAGTCTTGGTCTCACTCTGTTGTATAGGTATTCTTGGACTCACTCTGTTGTATAGATAGTCTTGGACTTACTCTGTTGTATAGACTAGTCTCGGACTCACTCTGTTGTGTAGACTAGTCTCGGACTCACTCTTTTGTATAGACTAGTCTTGGACTCACTCTGTTGTATAGCTAGTATTGGACTCACTGTTGTATAGCTAGTCTTGGACTCACTCTGTTGTATAGCTAGTATTGGACTCACTCTGTTGTATAGACTAGTCTTGGACTCACTCTGTTGTATAGACTAGTCTTGGGCTCACTCTGTTGTATAGCTAGTCTTAGACTCACTGTGTTGTGTAGACTAGTCTTGGACTCACTCTGTTGTATAGCTAGGCTTGGACTCACTCTATTGTGTAGACTAGTCTTGGACTCACTCTGTTGTATAGACTAGTCTCGGACTCACTCTGTTGTGTAGACTAGTCTCAGACTCACTCTGTTGTATAGACTAGTCTTGGAGTCACTCTGTTGTATAACTAGTTTTGGACTTACTCTATTGTATAGCTAGTCTTGGACTCACTGTGTTGTATAGACTAGTCTTGGGCTCACTGTGTTGTATAGACTAGTGTTGGACTCATTCTGTTGTATAGACTAGTCTCGGACTCACTCTGTTGTGTAGACTAGTCTCGGACTCACTCTGTTGTATAGACTAGTCTTGGACTCACTCTGTTGTATAACTAGTATTGGACTCACTCTGTTGTATAGCTAGTCTTGGACTCACTCTGTTGTGTAGACTAGTCTTGGGCTCATTCTGTTGTATAACTAGTATTGGACTCACTCTGTTGTATAGCTAGTCTTGGACTCACTCTGTTGTGTAGACTAGTCTTGGGCTCATTCTGTTGTATAGCTAGTATTGGACTCACTCTGTTGTATAGCTAGTCTTGGACTCACTCTGTTGTGTAGACTAGTCTTGGGCTCATTCTGTTGTATAGCTAGTCTTGGACTCACTCTGTTGTATAGCTAGTCTTGGACTTGCAATCCTCCTGCCACAGCCTCCCAAATATCACTACCAGTCCTGGCTTACTATTCACTTTCTTGATGATGATAGCCTTTAAAGCCCAGAACTGTTTAAGTGTATTGAACTCCATTTTATCTGTTTTTCTTTTTATGATTTTGGAATCATAGAGAAGTCATGGTTGAAGTGAAGGTCATGAAGATTCTCGCCTTTTGTCTTCCTAGGCTTTATAGTTTGGATGGTCACATTTAGGTCTGTGATATATTTGGAGTACATTTTTGGATGCAGTGGACATGCAGTAGAGTTCTACTGCATTCTTTTGCATGTGACTGTCCAGTTGTTGTAGTAGCACTTGTTTAAAGAGACCATATTCTTTCTTCCATTGAGTGATCTTAGTTTCTTTGTCAAAATCAGTTGATCACATATGTGTGACTTTATTTCTAGACTCTCAGTTTTGCTCCATTTACCTATTGAGAGAGAGAGAGAGAGAGAGAGAGAGAGAGAGAGAGAGAGAGAGAGAGAGTGTGTGTGTGTGTGTGTGTGTGTTTTGTGTGTTGCACATGTGCATGTGGGTGCACACGGAGGCCAGAAGTTGACTTTGGGTGTCTTCCTCAGTCACACTCCACCTTATTTTTTGAGACAAGGTATCTCCTGGAAGCTGAGCCCATCACTTGGCTAGGCTGGCTGGCCAGCGAGCTCTGGGGATCCGCCCGTCTCTCCTTCTCCCCGCTCAGCACTGGGATTACAGATGTGCACTGCCATCGCCAGAGGTGCTAGGGATCCATATGCTTGAGTGGAAAGCACTTTACCAATGCCATGTAGTGTTTTTCAGGTTTTTGTTGGCCTTCATTGGTAATGTCTTTAAATCTTTATCCTTTATTTTCTGTGCATGAGTGTATTGTCTGCATGTATGTAAGTGCGTTTCTGTCATGCAATGCCTGCCGAGGACAGAAGAGAGTATTGCATCCCCTGGAACTGGAGTTATGGATGTCTGATTCCAGAATTTGGCCATTCCGAATAATATTGCAATAAATATGGACATGTAGCTATCTTAAGGGTCCTTTGGGTGCATCCCCAGGAATGCCATGGCTGGATCATATGGTAGCTTTAGTTCCAGGACTTTTTTGGGACCTTCCATGCTGATTTCCATAGTGGCTAGAGTCATTTATATTCCCACCAACAATGTGGAAAGGTTCCTTTTCCCTGCATTCTTTTTTTTTTTTAATAAACTCAGTGGTTTTTTAAAAATTTTTATTTATTTTTGGATGTGTATGAATGTACTGTCTGCATATAGGTTTGTGCACCCGAGTCGTGCAATGCCACAGAGGTCAGAAGAGGGTCTTGGATTCCTGTGGAACTGGAGTTCTCCTGGAATTGGAGTTACAGACGGTTCTTAGCCGCCATGTGGGTGCTGGGGATTGAACCTGGGTCCTCTGCAAGAGCAGTCAGTGCTCTTAACCACTAGGCTATCTCTCCAGCCCTTCTCTGTATTATTACCAGCATTTATTGTTTTCTTAACTATACCCGTTCTGGCTGGGATAAGAGGAATTTCAAAGCAGTTTTAATTTGCATTTCCCTCATGACTTAGGATGTTGAACATTTTGTCTTCTTAATTTTATCTTGGATTGTTCATTGATAGTGTATAGAAAAGTACCTGGTTTTGATCTTGCAATGTGAAATCACTGAATTCATTCATAATCTTGGATAGGGGTTTGGTGCCATCTGCACATAAAGATAGCTTTACTTTAGCCATTTCCAACCTGGATGTTTTTGGTATTCTCTAAGTTGCTTACCTTCACCCCAATATTGTAACTTTTCTGCTAATTTACCTCCGTATTGTCTGCTGACTTTCACAGCTACTTCTCTAGCTAACAAGGTAGAAACTTTGCACTGACCTAGTGTGCTATGATTTGGACCTTAAATGTCTCCCAAAGGCTCATGTGTTGAGGACTCGGTTCCTGGCTGGTACCATTGCTGGGAGGCATGGAAACTGTAGGAAGTGGGGCCTCATTAGTAGAAGGACGTCACTGGGGATAAAACCTGGAAGGGTGTCCCACATCCCTAGCCCCTTCTTTTCTCTGTTTCATTCTCTTTGCCCACAGTACTGAGGCCAAGGGTTCATTGAGTGAAGCCCCTGAAGCTGTGAACTAAAATCAACCCTTCGTCCTTTAAGTAGCATTTCTCAGGTATTGTGTCACAGTGACCTGACTACTATAGTCTGCCAAGGCGGCAAGGCAGTGGGAGAGCCAGTGAGTAGTGCTTCCAGTCCTAAGCCCCATGAACCTCAGCGTTATCACCTGGAACTCAGAGGTGGAATAGCTGAGATGGCACAGACGATAGGAGACAGGGTCCAGACAGTGATGATAAAATTCAATGAATGGCCACCTGAAGTCACAAGGTAAGCTCGGAGCCAGGAGTCAAAACTCTTATATGCAGAGTGGCACCAGCATGCTGGATGACATCACGTACCTACATGACCTTGGATATGATTTCTTTTAAATTATTTTTATTTAAATGCATGAATGTATATTGCCTGCATGTATTTCAGTGTATCCGTGTCATACAATGCCCTCGAAGGACAGAAGAGGGCATCAGATTCCTCTGGAACTGAAGTCACAGATGGTTGTTAACTGCCATGTGGATGCTGAGAATTGAACCTGGGTCCTTGGTGCTCTTAACTGGTGAGCCATCTCTCTAGCCCCAGATGTGGTACCTTTTTATTTTTATTTTTAAAAGGGGTCTTTTTGGGCGTTATCATTTGAGGTTTTTTTGAGTGTGTCTTTTTGAGACAGGGTTCCCTGTTCCTGGAATTCCCTATGTAGACCAGGCTGCCCTTGCACTCAGAGAAATCTGCCTGCCTCTACCTCCTGAGTGCTGGGCTTAAAGTCATGTGCTACCACACCCGGCCAAAGAGGAGTTTTGAGATGAGATTGTGTCAGATCACAGTGGCCCCAAATCCAATGACACCATCGTTAGAAAAGTTAGAAGAGATAGAGGAGAAGCCACATAAATTCAGAGACTGGAGGGATGGATCCAGAAGCCAAGGGATGTCAGGAGTCCTCAGTAGCTGGAAGAGGTGAAAAGAATTTTCTGGCAGAGCCTGTGAAGGAAGCATAGTCTTGCTCACACCTTGATTTCAGGCTTCTGGCTTCCAGTTTGTAAGAGAACACATTTTTGTTGTTAAAGCAGCCAAATTTGTGCCTGTAGCACCCATTAATGTATCTGTACTTTGCTAGCTTTGTATAAATATATTGGGTGAAGGTAACATATTTAGGGATGTGGTACTGTATGGAAGTTAGCTAGTAAACACACTTAACTCTGGATATCTTGACCTCCGCTCTTCTTAGCTACTCACTCCCATGGTCATGACCATGACCTCATCATTACTCAGCATAGCACCTCTCAGTCTCAATTTCATGGGCCTCTGCTTCATGAGGCCAAAAGCCACTGCAAGCCTCCTGTGGCTACTGAGTTGATCCATTGAAAAATGCACTCAGAGACTAGGGAAGCCATCACAGGAGAGACTAGGGGGGCACTCTCTAAAAAAAGATATCATCACCTGTTCTTGGTCTGGCTGGTGGGTTCTAGCAACACCTCCAACCCTGGAGATTCCCATCATTCAACACAGTACCCTAGCTCCTTCCCAAAGCACCTCTGCCTTCTACTGTTTTGTTTTAGGTCTTCGGGGATATATCCTTCTATCGCCCCCTGCACCACTGCCTTACCAAGTGTTCCCTCACTGTAGGTATCCTCCTATTCATGCCCTTCCAGACCCCAATCCACCCATCTTTCTGTCCTCCTACTGCCTTGGTTGGCCAGTTTGGTAGCTTGTCCCCTTGGGAAGATTTTGGTCCTCTATAACACAATTGCTTAAGATAATTTTTGTTTATTTTGTTTTTATTTTTTTTTTTCTTTTGTCTTTTTGAGACAGGGTCTCCCTGTAGCTCCAGCTGTCCTGGAACTTATATATAGACCAGTATGAGTGTATTACCTGCGTGTATATAAGTGCACCTTGTGTTGTGCACAGCCTGTGGAGGCCAGAAGAGGGTGTTGGATCCCCTGGAACTGGAGTTATGGGCGGTAGTTCACCACCATGTGGGTGTTGGGAATTGAATCCAGGTCCTCTGCAAGAGCAGCCAGTGGTCTTAACTGCTGAGCCATCTGTCCAGTCCCAGGATAATTTTTTTTGACATTTTATGTGTATGAGTGTTTTGTATGCATATATTTGTGTGCACCGTGTGTATGCAGTGCCTGCAGAGGCCAGAAGAGGGCATTGGATTCCACTTAACTGGAGTTACAGACAGTTGTTAGCCACCATGTGGGTGCTAGGAATCAAATCCCAGTCCTCTGGAAGAGCACCCCGTCCTCTTAACTGCTGAATCATGTCTTCAGCCTCTGCTCAGGATAATTTTTTTAAATGAGAGCTTTATTTAGACATTAGTTCACACAGCATAACTGTTACTCCTTTAAACTCTAAAGTAACTGTTTTTTTTAACTCTATCATTACAATCCAGGTCTGGGATAGCCTCATCTTTTAGTAGCTGTCTCTATTACTTTTTATTAGCTGTCACCTCCCTGACTCCCCTCTAATGCCAGTGCTCACACTTGCCCTTCCTGACTTCAGGGGTTCATGGTGGTGTGGCGCTTGGTTCTCAGCACTTCAGATGTCCGACTTCTTCACATACATTGTCATATACACACCTAGAACTTGTGTTAATATTTTCTCTGTGGGGTCCTTTTGGTTTGACTATGTGAAAGAAAATAATCTCAGGTCGTAGAAGCATGGAGCAGTTCCAATCCCAATTGGGCCCCATTTTAAAGGAAACTTCCATCTTCTCCCATTAAACCAAATCCTAATTATGAGGTGAACAGCGCTGGGTCCTGGTAGCGTTTTTGGAGGCTGTGGACTCAGAGTGAGAAAGGCCATGATCAGTCCTGGACTGAGAAGACACCTCCACCTGTGTTGTCATCTTTCTCGGCCATCTGAGCACTTTGCATGATGATGTGGAAAGCTGACTTCTCTTCACCTGCCTAGGCTGGAAAGCAGAGAGTCTGGTGGCAGTGAGGGCTGTGGAGGAGGATGGGCAAGTGGGGCCCAGGTCCTCATGGACGCAAGTGGGGGCTTGTAGAGAAGGAACAGTAGGTAGGGGAAAGAAGGCATGCCACAGACACAGAGTCAGGAAGGGAGAGAGAGAGAGAGAGAGAGAGAGAGAGAGAGAGAGAGAGAGAGAGAGAGAGAGAAAGAGAGAGAGAGAGATATCCAAAGATTAGTGGAGGAAAGACTGCTGGGGAGGAGGCAAGGCAGAGACAGCGTGGGAATCGGGAAACGGGCTTCCAGTGCTCCTGCCTCTCTCCCTTTCCCAGCCCCAGCCTTGATACTTCTGCTTGAGTCTGAGTCTTTGAAGTCAGTTGCTCATTCCGGAAGTGGACAGCTGCCACTGTGGGGATGGCATGTGGAGTAGGGTTAGGGCAGGAAGTGCTTTTGACCTGGAGTGCTGTTGACCTTTGCTGAGTATCTTTTCTCTGCTAGGCTTGGATAGGAGATCCAGGTCTAGCCCAAAGAAACTCACTGAGTTAAGCAAGGGGTAAGGGGAAAGAGAATTAGGATATGTGAGGGGGATGTCTCATTTGCGGACAGTGGCCATAAGTGGCAGAAAAGTAAAGGCCCTTGTGATGGCTGTGGCTTGTTAATGGGAGAGGAGGCCTTGTTTAAAGGTTTGCTGGCTCTGATTGGTTGCTCATGAATTATTACTTTATCAACCACTGTGCTGAGCCTGTCTGCCGGGAGAGTGCCCTGTGACCCAGGGCTTTAAAAGTTAATATGTTCATTTAGTCGTTCCCTAGACTCACACTCACAGGCCCCTATTACTAGCTCAGCCCAGACTCTTCACACCACAAAGACCCAAGGGAGAAAGAGGCATTCACATAGTGCTGTTTAACCACAGGCGGCACTGAGGGGCTAGCTGGGGGAGGGCAAAGATTCACACGATTTGGAGTGTACGTGTGTACATGTTGCACATGTGTGTGCTTTGGGGGAATCATGTGCCTGGATGCATGGAGGATGTGGGGTAAGAAGCTGAGAGGCACAAGCCTGACCCACCAAGGTCCATGTTACTTTAGGGAATATGAACTTGAGCCCCCCAGTTCTCATAGTTGTTAGTCTGACCCAGGCACTGTACTATACAAGGAAGGACCTGGCCTAGACTAGCCAGGATGAGAGAGGGTTCTCAGCCTCAGGCAGAGGAGGGGGTGGATTTGCGCTCAGCCCAGGACAGTCAGCATAGACAGGGCTCAGAGCAAGACAGGTGTTAAGGACACAGAGGCCTGGGGGAGTGAGCCCCCTCCAATCCTGAACACCTGTGCGTATACAGATCAGACTGAGCTGAGAGAAGGATGTGGGGCAGGAGTCCTTGCACAAGGCCAAGATGCAAAGCCGGGAGACATCAACTTCAGGGGAGCTGCCTGAGGCCCATGCAATGAGAGGCAAAGGAGTACGACCTGGGTCAACAAAGTGACTCAGCAAGTACTGGACCCTCAGGCCCCAGGAGGTGTCAGGCAGGACAGGGCTTGTTCACCGTCCACTTTCAGGTAGTTCACTGTGGTGCCTGGTGTCCTGAGCTGGCTGGCAGCCTCCCCCAATGTATCCATGTTCTAATGTGGAAGGCTGACTTCTCTCCACCTGCCTAGGCTGGAGAGCTCTCAGGACTCAGCTAGCCAGGTGCAGAGAGTCTGGCTGCAGTGAGGGCTGTGGGGAGGATGGGCGAGTGGGGCCCAGGTCCTCATGGATGCAAGTGGGGGCTTGAAGTAAGTTGCTCATTCCGGACCCTTTGAAACAGGCTTTATCTGTCAAAAAAAGCCTTTGCATGTGTAGTGAGGGTAGAGGTACTGACACGAGGCTGTTCTAGATTACTGTGGTAGGTCTTAAATCCAATGGCAGGTGTGCACATAACAGACAGAAGGAAGAGAGGACAGAGGAAAACACACAGGGGGAATGCCATGTGGACAAAGAAGCAGAGACCAGAGTGACATGGCCACAAACAGAGGTCAACGGGGTGGGATGTGAGGCACTGGAAGCTACAGAAGAAAGGGAAGACACTGTTCTAGAGACTTCTGAGGGAATATGCTCCCCACCTTCAGATTCCAGACTTCTGTCCTGCTAGGACACCCAGTTGTGGGGCTGTGTGAGGGTGGCCCCAGGACAGCACACATCTCTGTTCTGCCCCTCCCTTCCACGTCCCTTCCTGTGGCTATCACCTCATAGTGACCCAGCGCTGGTCCAGCTCTGCCAGTCACCACAGCTCCACATGGGCTTCCTCGGTACCAGCAGGGCAGGCGTGGGCATGGCTGCGGGAGGGAGCTCTTCACGCTGAGGGGTCAGGGGAAGGACTTGGAAGTTGGTAGCGCTTGAAGGAGCAGGTGGTGACAGGCTCAGGCTTGTTTGAGTCCTGGGAAGAATGTGTGGTGACCTGATGAGCCACCTGAGAACAGGCCCTCTCCACAGAGCCTCCCCTGGGACCCAGGCCTTTTGCAATCTCCCTGGATTTGCCTGGCCCCAAACTGTCCTCTTTGTCATTTGGATGGGAGAAGGCCAAGTGAAGGTGGAGATCGCAGTGACTGTACCAGAAGGCCAGGAACAAGGAAGGCTATGAGAAGCTGGTAGAGCAAGGAGGAATCATTCCTTAGAGCAGCTAGAGGAAGCCCGATCCACTGACTTTCATAACCTCTGATCACAAGAACTAGAGGAAGCCCGATCCACTGACTTTCATAACCTCTGATCACAAGAACTAGAGGAAGCCCGATCCACTGACTTTCATAACCTCTGATCACAAGAACTAGAGGAAGCCCGATCCACTGACTTTCATAACCTCTGATCACAAGAACTGTGAGAAAATACATTCCTGCTGTTTTTGATACTCAGTTGGGATTATTTTTAGAATAATTTTTTATTAAAAACTATATTATTTACTTTATGTGTATAAGTGTTTTGTTTGTGTGTAAGTACATCATATGTATGCAATGCCTTTAGAAGCCAGAAGAGGGCATCAGACACCCCTGGAACTGGAGTTACTGCCAGTTGTTAGCCGCCACCTGGGTGCTGGGAGCCCAACCTAGGTCCTCTGCAAGAGCAGACAGTGCTGTTAAGGACTGCAACATCTCTCTAGACCCTGTGGTCTTTTACTACAGCAGCCCCAACATGCTATCTTGGCTGGTATGGAGAGAGGACTGCATACTCAGTAGAGGCAGGAGATCCTGAGGGAAGAATGGGGCTGGAAAGGTTACCGGTGGGGACTTCTGCATTCTCAACAGATCAAGTCAGTGAGGCAGAAGGGATTAGAGAGACATACCTTTTCCCCTCCACATTCTCAGTGTTTTGGAATCAGGGAAATTATTTGAATGCGTGAAAATGATGCGAGTTTGTCACCAGTGTGTGAGTTCTTTTGGTGATGTATGTCCCTAACACCTGATGCACAATTTCCTGTTTGTAGAACACACAAATGAAATACAGGATGTTAAATATGCGAGTTCCACATTCAATATTCATTCAATACGCATTTATTTAGCTGCTACTCTGTGGCAGGTTTGAAAGGTAAGCAACAATGACTTTTACTACTGATGCTGGGGAGCAGTTAACTCCTGACATAACCACCCTTAGTGCTTCTGTTAGAACAGGTCCACTTCACATTTTGTCTGGCATTTCCTTTGGGTGTCATCTGCATGTTGGAACACTCTTGCCAATCTAGATTCAGGCGTTGGGAGCACTTACATTTCCCATTAGTGGGAGCTGTGTACTCAGTCACTGATTCCCCCAAAGAGTGCTCATAAGTGCCTCACCCACAGTTTGCCAGATGTAGCCTGAACTCTCCCCAATCTAAGCCACTAAGCTAGGTTGGGCTATAGGTGGACTGTGGGTAGTTGTGCCTTGGCGTCTGAATATTCTTTCGTGCTTCAACCTTCAGTTGTGACCGCGCTGCGCCTCGTGGAGCAACTAGTTTTTGTTCTAGGAAGGGGGCAGAGTTTGCCTTTACCAGAGACAGGGCACGCCTTTCCTGGAGGCGGGCGTGTAGAAAGTTACCAGTATAGGAAATGTGTTTCCTGGAGGTGGGGCTTAAGTTTCCAGGGGGCGTGTACCTCTGGTTACGGTTTGCTTGGCCAAGGGAAAACAGACCTAGGAGAGCTTCCAGATGGCTTCGGCTGTTGCGCATACGCATGCGTCTGCGCCTGCGTGCTTAGTTGGGTCAAGGGCTTTGCGCAGCCGTACTCACCCGGTGGGCGGGGCGCCAGGGATACAAGGGAGGGGCGGGGCGGGGCGGGGCGGGGCGGGGCGGGGCGGGGCGGGGCGGGGCAGCGCCGCGGTATCCTACGGCAAGGCCTCTCCCGTCCTGTACCGAGAACACCAGGTCTGCTTCTCCAGCCTCATGGAGGCCGTACACCCCAACAACTGCGGAGGAGGGGCCCCGGCGCCTGCGCCTGAGGCAAGGGTGCACTTCCGAGTAACCAAGTTCATCTTGGAGGCAGGTAACCGCTTCCAGTGAGAAGGCGGGTCCCGCGCTGACTGCACATGGACGCTCGGAGTTGCAGAGCTGCACCGTCCTGGGTGCTGAGACCGTGGGTCCAGCACGGGTGCCTCTAGCCATGAGCCGCCTTCATCGAGGATGGGAGGCCTGGGTCAGGACCACGTCCTTCCTTTCTGTCCCACCCTGTGCACAGGCACTGAGAGTGTGGCCCATGCACACCTCAGCTGTGCACTGGAGGACGCCCACAGCGCTAATGAGTCAGCCATGCCTTCTTGTCACACCTGCCCTTGTGTGCTGGGAGCCTGTCGCGTGGCCCCATGGAAGGGTTTGCAGCTCTGTGTTGGAGAGGACCCAAGATCCATCTAGAGTTCTGAACTTTGCTAGGGTGGTCACGGTGACATTACGCACCTTTCCTTGAGTGAGGCAAGGAAGGCACTGGGATGTCTATAGAAACACATTTTCTCTGTCCATGGCATTATATGGCAGACAGTTAATTCCTTACAGCCATGTGCTTTGGCAGATAATTACAGAGGGGCTGAAGAAATGCCACAGGAATGCTGAACAGTGTTTTGTAAATTTATTATAAGAGGAGTTGCAAGGAATATCAACAATGGATGGTGCCATGCTACCATCCATTCGCAAGCAAAGGCTCATGTCAGCAGTACCACCTTATTTGGCATCTCCTGGAATGAAAGATCCCATGTAGGACAATTGATTATGTAAATGATGCTTAGACCTTGAAATGTTAAGAGCTCTGTGGGTATAACATTTGACTCTTTTCAGAAACGTACATAGTCTTGCCCCTTCTTGATGATACCCTGACTTGGTCCCCTAAGGCTCATTTTGAATTCTGACCCCCAGGATTTTGAGAGTATAAATGTATGTTGTTTTCAGTCACTGAGTTTTATTAATTTCCTATAGCAACCATAGTCCAACTTCTTAAGTAGAAGGTGTTAAAAAAAGGCCGAGTGATTGGCTGTTGGTTACCTTCCACCTTGTTTTGTCATTTGTTGGATGTCATTTAATGTTCTCTTCTTTACCCTGTTCACTGTGAATTGGGTTTGGTTATGTGACCCAGTGCAGTGATCTAGGAGCCTGGCAGGGGTGGAATGAGCTGAGGTTGAGCTCGAGCTCTAACCCTCAGTAAGTCCATTGCTTTTGTACTTCTGATTACTTCTTTTATATTCTGGGCACTAGGAAACCTGTGCTGAGTACAGTCTTTTTTTTTTTTTTTTTTTTTTGTCTTTTTCGAGACAGGGTCTCCCTGTAGCCCCAGCTGACCTGGAACTCACTCTGTAGACCAGGCTGGCCTTGAACTCACAAAGATCCACCTGCCTCTGCCTCCCAAGTGCTAGGATTAAAGGCGTGTGCCACCATGCCCGGCGCTGAGTACAGTCTTTACTGCTAACACTAGAACTTCTGGCGTCTGTTAGGTGGCTCAGAGTCCCTTTCTCCAATCCTGTTATCTTAGAATTTTGATTAGGTGAGCTGTGGGTTTGGTGACCACTAGGCAAGTGCTTGCTTACCTATAAATGTCAGGGTTCTACATGTATCACAGGTGTAGGACCTTGGTGCCTCTCAGAAGTGCAGAACCTCAGAGCTTGGGGAGGCCTCCTGAGGGGTTTTGCATTCAAACAGTGTCCTCAAGAGCTTTACCAGCCTATTGGAGCCTGCAGACTTAGCAAGAGAACCAGCAGCAAGGTGCCAGGATGCTGAAAGTTCTTGGGTTCTACAGGCCATGCACCTTGAGAGCCTGGTAAGGCATGGGCAGTGAGCATTGTGCTGAAGGACTCCCACCTGTTTTCTCTCTGTAGGGGTCAAGCTGGGCATGCAGTCCATTCCCATGGCCACTGCTTATAAGTTTACCATACTTATGGTAAAGTTACACTTTACCATAAGTTCTTCTGCGAGATCAACCTGGGCACCTATGATCCTTACCTGGTTGCCATGTCTTCTATTTATTTGGATGGCAAAGTGGAGGCACAACAGTTGCAGACTCGAGACATCATCAACGTGTCCAACAGGTACTGTTGTAGTGGGCGAGGTGTGTAGGAGGCTATCCCACTGTCTACCCTGGCATCAAGAGCAGAGAAGGCTCCTCTGGGTTTTGTCCTTCAGGTACCAGCAGACAGGCTTGCAAGCCAACAGCTGGATGACGCTGACCCAAGGCCCAAAGCACTAACTGCAAAGGTATGAAGGAGCTAGTCAGGTACCCAGGGCGATCTGCAGGAGGAAAGCTTTGAAGGCTCCCCAGAGTAGAGGTGTGGCTAGTGCGTAGGGAGCTGGGGGAGGTATGTTGGAGAAGAATCATGTAAAGTCCTGAACAGGACAGAGGAAAGGGGATTGAATGGGGCAGAAGATCCTGGCAGAGAACCTCTCCTAGTTATATGGGGTTGGACAAACCTGCAAGGCCCAGAGGAGGACAAAAATCTGATTAGGCAATAATCCTATTTAGATCATGCAAGAAACTGAGTCTCAGTTGATAGGGAGCCTGTGTGGTCCTGCTTTTGGTGGTGACTGCACAGCTGGGCCATACAGTTATGTTCTTAACACGGAAAGATGCTGGACCAAGCCTTCAGGCTGCATCAAGATTCTGGGGTCCTGGAAATAGCCATGACATTTATAGAAAGTTACTAATTAGTTGTGCGTCATAGGCCTTTCCAGTAACTGTAATCATTAGGAAGCAAACTATTTTGTTCTACCACTTTTCTAATAAACAATAGAAAAAGCACTCGTTACCCCCTAAGCCTGACAGGTTCACAGTAGGCCCAGAGGACTAAGATAAAAGCAGGAGCAGAGCTGACAGGGCGCTTGGAGTCCGCCTGTAATTGCCTGCCCTCCAGCAGGGAGGCACAGCAGAAAGGGAAGTTGTGTGGAGCCCTAATTAGATGTGGGCATGGGGAGGGAGGGAGGGAAGGTTTCTGAGGGGCAATGAGTGAGCAGCTCATAAGGATGAGTCATGGCACTGAGTTCTGAGCCCGGTGTGAAATTAGTGTTCCTATCTGTTTTTCACAGGTTGGGGATTATAGACCTGCAGCGTGTAAATGACAGAAAGATCTGGAAGGAAGGACAATATGAGAAACAGGAAAGGAAAACATGAACGTTTACCTTTTAGTATATGCTCTTCCAGGCTCTTCCTCTATATGTTCCCTGGGCCCAGTAGTAAGAGCCTTGCTGGTTACACTTTAGGCAGAAAGAGCATCCCTTGTGTCCCACTGCCCGTGACAGGGAGCACAAACAACTTGTATGCTAGAGCGCCTGGTTTCTCTGGAGACATTGCAAAGGGTGGCAGACAGCTCCTTGGGTTAAAACTAAATGCCAGCTTCTTTTCTGTGTCACAGTTTCTGTGGTGTATGGGAAACATGAAGATGAAGAATTCTTTTATAAAAACATAAAGGACTAGATGTTAATCTGCAAGATACTTTTGATTAGGCTATGTTATATCCATGATAATGGGTTTCGGGGGCTGGAGAGATGGCTCAGCGGTTAAGAGCGCCGACTGCTCTTACAGCGGATCTGGGTTCAATTCCCAGCACCCACATGGCAGCTAAGAACCGTCTTTAACTCCAGTTCCAGGGGAATCCGACCTCCTCTTCTGACCTCTGTGGTATTGCACAACACGGGTGCACAAATCTACATGCAGACAGTACACTCATACACATAAAAAAAATTTTTTTTAAAGTTACACTCTTTAAAAAAATAATGC
Source organism: Rhizomys pruinosus (assembly GCA_009823505.1). Taxonomy (NCBI): domain Eukaryota; kingdom Metazoa; phylum Chordata; class Mammalia; order Rodentia; family Spalacidae; genus Rhizomys; species Rhizomys pruinosus. The sequence continues at coordinate 1,200,207 of VZQC01005517.1, forward strand.
GTTTCATGGGATTTTATACACACACACACACACACACACACATTTTTTTTTGGGTCTTTTTGAGACAGGGTCTCCCTTTAGTCCCAGCTGGCCTGGAACTCACTATATGTAGACCAGGCTGGTCTTGAACTCACAGAGATCCACCTGCCTCTGCTTGGGGCTATAGGGGGAGACCCTGGTCTCAAAAAAAGACAAAAAAAAAAAAAAAAAAAAAAAAAAAAAAAGATGTGTGCTACCACGCCTAGCACATGTATATACTTTTAAAATATTCTCCTTTATTGCCCTCTTATCCCCCTCCTACTCCTGCTGCTCCCCTTCCTCTTTATAACTAGCTCCCCTTTATATTTTCATGTCTTTTTGGGAGGGGGTTTGAGTATGTGCATATGTGAGGGGCTGTTTATGGGAGCATGGACACCTTATCAGTGGCTACACCACTGTAGAAAATGTGTCTCTGGTCCAGCAACTATTAACTGCCTATAAATTTCAGAAATAGGCATGGCCTTATGAGCCCCACTTCATGACAGATTTTGAGGGACCTAATCTTGTACAAGTCTTGGACAGGTAATCACAGATGCTGAGTTTGTAGTCCAGTAGCCACAGCATGCCTGGAAGGCAATGTCCACCAAACTCTATCCCTTCCTCCATCTCTTTCATTCTTTCCACTTCTCTTCCTATGATGTTCCCTGAGCCTGGGGTAGGGTGTGATAAAAATGTTACATTTATGGATGAGCACTTGGCTACTTATTCTCATCACTGACCAGTTCTGAGTCTCTGTAACTATCATTGCTCACTGGAAAAAAGCTTTGAAGCAGCACTTATCTGTGGTCATAAATACAGTGATTTACCAGAACAGCAACAAGTTTCTCCATTAGGGCCTGTAACCTCCCCAGCTGTGTGTAGGCTTTTGACTGAATTCTAGTACTACGCATGAACTCCTCCTGTGGAGCTGGTATTGGATCCCATCAGAAAGTAGTTGGCTGTCCTCACAACAAACTTGCCACCATGGCACCAGTGAGCATTGTCCTAGTTAGCTTTCTATTGCTACAATAAAATACTAACAAAAACCAAAAGGAAAGGGTTTACTTCATCTTACAGTGCTTCTTCAACTAAAGCCAGGGCAAGAACTCAAGAAGGATCCTGGCGGCAGGAATTGAAACACAGGTCATGGAAGAACATGGCTCACTGGCTTGCACTCAGCTTCCTTTGTTATACAACCCAGAACCACGTACTCAGGGTTCGCACCACTCACAGTTGGTTGGGCCTTCCCACATCACTCAAGAAAATATTTCATGGCCATAGCCATAGGCCAATCTAATACAGGTAATTCCCCAATTGAGGTTCCTCTTTCCCAGATGTGTCAAGTTGACAACCAAAGCCAACCATGCCTGTAGCATGCAGAGTCCACTGCTGAGCAAGACTCGGTGACAGTTCTTTCCCAACAACCTACATAAGTACATTCTGGCACTATGAAGGCTGGCCAGTAGGGAAGAAGCTTTTTGCTCAGTTCCAACTAGAGTCCTCTATATCCTATTATGAGAGCATGTGGTGCCTTCAGCTACAGGGCCTTGCCATCTACTCCTGGTGCACAGCCAACAATACTGCAAGATATTTGAATTTGCAACTGGATATTGTGTGCCTTAAGGGCTCGCCTCATTGCTTGGGGGGGGGGTTCTGTCACTGGCTACTGTAAGCATTGTGGTTTTTCTCTAGGTACTTTAACCCAGGTAGTGAGCCTCTGGATCTGGATTCCCAGTTCTCGGAGCTCCGAGACAGTATTGTGCAGTGTGAACTCCTGATGCTGAGAGTTCTGCGCTTCCAGGTCTCCTTTCAGCATCCACATAAGGTACGTGTGTGCTGGACACTAGTAACTGGCTTCAGTGGCTTGAACCAGGCTTTCCAGGATTTGTTATCTGTTCTAGTTTCTCTTCAGTTGTTGTAACAAAGCACTCTGACCAAAACCAGCTTGGGGAGGAAAAGGTTTATTTGCCTTACATGTCCAAAGTCACAGTTCATCACTGAGGGAGCCCAAGGTAGGAACTCAGGACAGGAACCTGGAGGCAGGAGCTGAAGCACAGGCCATGGAGGAACACTGCTTACTGGCTTGCTCCCCTGGCCCATGCCCAGCCTGCTTCTACTATGGTACAGAACCACCTGCCCAGGGTGGCACCACTCATTGTGGGCTGGGCCCTCCCACACTGCTTGACCATCAAGACAATACTCCACAGACGTGGCCACAGGCCAGTCCAATGGAGCCAGTTCCCCAATTGAGGCTCCCTCAACCCAGGTGTGTCAAGTTGACACTAAACCTATCCATCACAATTGACCCCTTGTCAACTTGACACACAAAACACATCACTATTAAACCACCACCTTTCCATTTCTGGTCTCCAAGGTGTGATGTTAACATTAATCACAACATAAGACAATACAACCTTAAAAACTCCATAGTTCTTAAAAAGTCCAAACACTTAAAAAAGTTCACAGTCTGTTAAAAAGTCTCTTAACTGTGGGCTGCTGTAAAATCCAAACAAGTACTGTCTTATTTCAAAGGGAAGAATCAGGCACTCTCAAACAAAACCTAAGTCCAGCAGAGTAGCTCAAGGCTGGACACCTGGAACTCACTCACAATCTTCTGGGCTTCAATAGGTTTTGGCAGCTCCCCTTCTCTGACTCTGCTGTCCACAGCACACATAGTTCATCTCAAAGTCCCAGGCCACCTCCATTCCACACCTGCTGCTGCTGTTAGTGGTCACCCCATCCTGGCATCTCCAAAAACCAGGGGTCTCCACTGAAACTGAGGCTGCACCTTCACCCATGGGCTTTTCTGGCCTCTCATAGTGCCAAGCCTCAGCTTCTCTCTCATGACCCCTGCAATCCTGGGGTCTTTACTGCAACCGAGGTGCACTTCCACCAGTGGCTTTTGTGGCCTCTCATAGTGTGAAGCCTCGGCTGCTCTCACCACCAGAACCATATAGGAGACTTACACATTACCAAGTCCTGCTTCCAGTTTGAGGTGGAAGGTCGAGCCTCCCGTGGACCACAGCTTCTGTGTGCTGACCCTGAGGAAATTCTTCCCAGAAGATTTCACCACAGTGAGGCTGGTCTCTTGTTACTTACAGCTGATTCTTCAGCCCCAGCTAATCAGCATCAACTATCCCAGTAAAACAAAGATTTCTTTTCAGGTTCTGGTCTCTCGTTACTTACAGCTGATTCTTCAGCCCCAGGTGACCAGAACCCACCAATTCTCAATTAAAAAAATATCATGCATACAGCCCTGATGGTCTCTGCTTCCCTTTGAAACTTCACAAGCCCGGCCTCCATTGTCTATAACTTTTAGCATAACTATTCTAAGTTCTACAGAAACAAACTTTAAGCAGTCAATGGTTTTTCCAGGCCAAGTTCCAGACGCTTCCATAATCCTTCCCAAAACACCAGGGTCAGGTGTGTCACAGCAATAGCCCACTCTCTGTTACCAATTTCTGGTCTAGTTTGATTTCAGTTGCTGTGACAAAACACTTTTGACCAATACCAACTTGGGGAGGAAAGGGTTTATTCAGCTCACATCTCCCAGGTCTCAGTTTATCGCTCAGGGAGCCCAAGGTAGGAACTCAGGGCAGGAACCTGGAGGCAGGAGCTGAAGCACAGGCCATGGAGGAACACTGCTTACTGGCTTGCTCCCCTGGCCCGTGCCAGCCTGTTTCTACTGTGGTACAGAACCACCTGTCCAGGGGTGGCACCACCCATAGTGGACTGGGCCCTCCACATTACTCAGCAATGAAGATAGTACTCACAGATGTGGCCACAGGCCAGTCCAATGGAGCCAGTTCCCCAATAGAGGCTCCTCCAACCCAGGTGTGTCAAGTTGACACTCAGGCTGCACAGGTGTTCTGTAGATCACCTCCTGTGCACAGGAGCATGGCGTGCACCATGGAGCAGGGCATGAGAAGCTGGGAACTGCAACTTCTGAGTCTGCACACTGCAATGGGTCAGTCCTCTCCCCCCCAGCTTATCTAGGGCCCTTCTCATTTCTCATTTCATCCTTTCTGTGCACTCTTCATGGCCGCTCTGTGAGGATCCTGCAGCCTGTTTAGATTGCTGCTCACAGCCTGGCTGAGGCAGGGCCAAAGTCCCTGTCCCCATGAGTTGCTATTTGGCATCTGGCTCCACTGTGCTTTGAAACCCACGGGAAAGTCAGTTGCTGAGTTGAGTTGCATCCTTTCAACTTTTAGGACATAGAAGTCTCAACAAAAGGCCATTTTCATAAAGCAGCAGGGGGAAGGCACACTGTGAGGTGCATTGGCTGCACTCTGGGGCCTCAGGTCCATGTGTAGGGAGCCGGAAGGATGGCCTGCAGACAGGAAGCTGAGGCTTGTGCTCAGGGCTAGCATTTCTGGGCTTTTGAGCTGGAACTTTTATGGAAATAATTGTAGACTGATACACAGCTGGAAGGAGTACTCCAGCGTGACCCCATGTGTTCTGTGTCCAGCCATGTCTGGTGGCAATACAGTGCCAGGATGGTGACAGCAGCACTGTCTACTGCTTTTGTGTACGTTTAGTTCTGGATGATTTTTATCACATGTCTGTATTCACATGTCCACTGCCATAGCCCAGGTATGAAACAGCTGCATCCACACAGGTGTGAAACAGCTGCATCCACACAGGTATGAAACAGCTGCATCCACACAGGTATGAAACAGCTGCATCCACAAGGTATGAAACAACTGCATCCACACAGGCATGAAACAGCTGCATCCACATAGGTATGAAACAACTATCCACACAGGTATGAAACAACTGCATCCACACAGGTATGAAACAGCTGCGTCCACACAGGTGTTCTCTTGCCTCCTACTCTCACCTCAACTCCTCTTAACTCAAAGAAGCTGTGGTCTTGGGTCATCCCAGGAGCAGGTGGGAATTGCATGCTGGTGGCTACTTAGCGGGGTCATGAAAACAACAGATCTTGGAAGGGCCTGGCATTCTGGCATGACTACTGCAGTGAAACAGAGAGGGTGTGGTGAAGGCAGTGGGAGAGGAGGCGGAGGTGAAGGCAGGCCTTGACAGCCAACACAGGGCTTTGGGGCTTTTTGATAAAAAGGATGGGTGCCATTGGAGGTTCTAAACTGGAAGTGACATGATTATGATAGCCTAGGGAGACACTGGCCACTGGAAGGAATGCAGTGTCACAGTGGGGAGGCAGGTGATGGGGGCCCGAGCCTGGAGGCTGATGTGTGTCTTTGCAGTTCCTGCTCCACTACCTGCTTTCCCTCAGGAACTGGCTGAATCGTTTTAGCTGGCAGCAAACCCCCATCTCTGTCACAGCCTGGGCCCTGCTGTGAGACAGCTACCACGGGGCACTGTGCCTCTGCTTTCAGGCTCAGCACCTGGCTGTGGCAGTGCTCTGTCTGACCCTGCAGGTCTATGGCGTTGACGTCCCTGCTGAGGCTGAGGCTGAGAAGCCGTGCTGGCAGGTGAGCAGGCTTTTCTGGGCACTGGGCTCTACTTTTCCTGAATGAAGTTCCTCAGTCCCTCCAACTGGATGCTCACTGCGTTCTTTCTAGTAATTTATTTTTGTACGTTATGGGCCACATGGGAATATTGAAGCTTGAAAATGCTCTCTCATAGTAGGCTGACTGTTGCCATTTAGGTCCAGGTCATTCTTTCGTGCTGGAGGCTGTCAGATGTTCACCAGCAACCCTGGCCTCTATTAAGACACTCACATTCCTGGAACAAGAGTTGCCCTGATTGAGAGCCATAGCTAAGCCAAGAACATGTGATGCTGAATTAAGTGGGAGCTTGACATTGATCAAGAGGTTAATAAACGGTGCCCTAGTCCAATATGGTGGACGAGGCTACCCGGTGGGTTGTGCTGAAGACTAACGCTGGACCCCGAGATCAAGAATTGTGGGTGCAGCGACTAAAGGAGGAATATCAGTCCCTTATCCGGTATGTGGAGAACAACAAGAATTCGGACAATGATTGGTTCCGACTAGAGTCCAACAAGGAAGGGACCAGGTGGTTTGGAAAATGCTGGTACATCCATGACCTCCTCAAATATGAATTTGACATTGAGTTTGACATTCCCATCACATATCCTGCTACTGCTCCAGAGATTGCAGGCCCTGAGCTGGACGGGAAGACAGCAAAGATGTACAGGGGTGGAAAAATATGCCTGACTGATCACTTTAAACCTTTGTGGGCCAGGAATGTGCCCAAGTTTGGACTAGTGCATCTTATGGCCTTGGGGCTGGGTCCTTGCCTGGCAGTGGAAGGCCCTGATCTGATTCAGAAGGGTGTGATCCAGCACAAAGAGAAATGCAACTAATGAAGGATCAAGCCACTGAGACAGGACAGAGGGACTTTTGATAGGCTGTGTTCCCATTTTCTTGTGCATCACTATTCTGACTCATGATCCCTTCACCCCATACCCATTCATCTCTGGTTATAAAGTAGCTATGGCAGGCATTACTGGAGGAAAAAAGGCCAACAATATAATGATGCCACAGTTTCTAAGTTAAGCTGTACAGGGAGGGGAAACCACTTGGTTTTTGAAAAACCAATAGGCAGTATCCATCCCCTCCCTCAGGAAGTGCCAGGAAAGCCTCAATCCTGGAAGAATAGGTGTTAAATGATAGTCTATAATGTTTTTGGTTTCTGGAGACAATTTGTTAATAAAAGCTGCTTCTTGTGGGAAAAAAAGGTTAATAAACCTCATTTCACCTTAGAATCACTGGAATACTTTTTGGCAAACAAGGATAGGTGATTGATGGGGGGGAGGTGACAGGGCAGACAGGTAGACACTGACAGGCAGATAGATGTGGGTACATAAGTACCCAAGAATAGGTAGGTAGACTGGCTGGGGTAGGATAGATGCATGCACTGGATTGGACCGATGGGTAGACGGATGAATGCTATGTTCTTTGCCTTATTCAGACGTGCTGAAAGTGCCATTAGTAGGCAGCATGCTGAAATGTGCATTGGAAGAGCTCTGTGGGTGACAGGCAGGAAGCTCATGTTCTGACACATACTTCCCTGGACTGTGTGTCCTGTATGGGAGCTGTGCCTCTCCAGGTTTCTGCCTATTTAATCCTTCTTGGGTCTAGGTATCATTGGTGGTCAGGGTCCTTGGGTGACTACTATCATCACAGTGCCAGGCCAGGAGCCCCTCCCAGGTCATGTGAGATAAAGAAGGTCACTGTGTAGACAGAGGCGTGCTTGATACTTGTCCCAGGGACTTCGTAATGATAGGACTGCAGTGGTTTGCCTTCTTTCCCTGCTCTCTCAGTGGTGGGCTCGGTGGCCCTGACCCTTGCTGTTGGGGTCTGCAGTGTTGTCTATGCTAGTTCTCCCCCATTTTGCTTTCTGTCACTCTGTCTTCACTAGTACACAAACTTGACATACCAGCACTGCCTCCACATCTGGAACTCAGCTCCCAAGAGGGGCACCAGCCACAGTGGCCCAGCACTATCCGACAGGACGGTTTCTGGTCTGTGCAGACCTACCTGGCAGCCACAGTGGCCCAGCACCATCCGACAGGACGGTTTCTGGTCTGTGCAGACCTACCTGGCAGCCACAGTGGCCCAGCACCACCCGACAGGACGGTTTCTGGTCTGTGCAGACCTACCTGGCAGCCACAGTGGCCCACCTCCACCCGACAGGACGGTTTCTGGTCCGTGCAGACCTACCTGGCAGCCACAGTGGCCCAGCACTACCCGACAGGACGGTTTCTGGTCCGTGCAGACCTACCTGGCAGCAACGGCTCAGCCTGGCAGAAGTTGTCCTTTCTGAGGTGGCAGATGCATGTTCAACCAGCTCGTATTAAAACCTGTCCAACTTGAGTTCAGCTTGTCTGGATAGCTCCAAGCCACATGTAATGGGCAGTTGTGAATGCAGTGGGTTCAGAAATCTGGCAGGTCACCACATACTGTTCTGAACTACAGCCAGGGTGGTCTGCACCTTTTTCCCGAAAATAGGAACGGCTCGCATACTTCCAGCCACTGTTTCTCTGGGTCCTCCAAGAAGAAACTGTCTGTCATGCCTCATTCAGTGCACGGACTCTAATCAGAATCTGTTTTCTTTCTCCTTTTTAGGTGTTTAGTGACGACCTTACCAAGCCAGTCATTGATAATATTGTTATGTGATCTCATTCAGATTTATGCCATGGATACAGACAGTCCCTAAGGCCCTGGCTCAGACCTGCTCAAAGAGAAGCCCAGGCTGCCTGGCTGCCTGGGGACAGTGCCACCACATCACCGTGATGGCCAGTCCCCAGAAGACCAGCTGGGAGGACTGGGTGTGCTGCTGGAGATGGGCTGGTGAAGGTGATGACATGCTGCTGCTTTGACTGTCGGCAGCAGCCCTGGGCCACGTGATGTCGGGAGCTGCCTCTAGTCTAGCAGGCTGGAGCTCACAGAGGGTGCTCGCCCTGGGGCAGCCACCTCAGCTTATGTCCTTTGAGAGGACTTAACTATAGTGGAATTGTGACGTCAGTGGCAGGACCATCAACAGATGGGACTGCATCCCTAGGGGTTCTTTTGTAAAAGACAGATTTATAGAAAGTATCAATGTACAACATAGATAGAATTTTATTTTGTGTAATAAAATGGCATAAGTCAACAGGCTGCATTTTTGCTTTGCAGTCCACGCTCCCCCTGGGGGCTACTCAGATGCGGTTTTTAGGCCGACACAGTGTAGAAGGAGAGTCCAGGGGCATCTTGCCATGCCACCCTTCTGATTCTCCCTCAATCTCTTCAGAAAGGCTGGTTCTTGATGTGGGGGAAGCTTCCTAGGCTCTTGGTGACCTTGGCGTCCATTTGGCATGTGATAGATAGTCCCTTCTCCACACAGGGGACATTGTTCCATGAGGGCTCAGGCGTCCACTGGCACGCAGCCTAGGGTAATGCCTTGCGGTTGGGCAGAAGGGGTTGCTTCACTTTACAAAGTGCATTTGTCATCTGTCCTCAGGGTGAGGAAGCCAAGCAGATGTCATGACCTTCCTGGTAAACAGGTCTGTCGCCTGGCCTACTCTATTTCCTCAAGTTCTGTTGATGCTGTTGCTAAACTTGTGGTGGGCTCGGACTTTAGCTGTTCCATTGTCAGTTTTGAGGCAGGTGGTTAAGAAAGGACAGTTATGAAGCCCTTGCCGTGTTCCAGCTCCTGCCTTAGTGAGGGACATAGCTACTCAGCAACTAGTCCAAACTCCTTGTCTTACTTCTGAGCCCATGGGGTGGCCATTGGAAGCATGAAAGAGGAAGAAGGTGGTTGTCCTGGGGTACGTAAGCCTCAGTGCCCTACAGGCCCTGCCTGGGCCAGAGTCCTGGCTTCGTGAACACGGGTAGCAGCTTCATGCAACCCTTCACAACCTGTGGCTGAAGGAAGTTCAAATCTCAGAACTGACAATGACCAGCCTGGGGTTTAATTTGATGGGAACACGAGATTGGATACCCTCTGTAATTCTTCTCCCTGATGGACCCTAGGTGACCCTGAGTTCCTCTGGGTAACTTTCCTGAGTGATTTGTTCACTATGTAAAAGGTCATATAAACTCTGGATTCTTCTGACTACAACAGTGGCCCCTTGTCACCATGCCTGGTGCTGAGAAAGCCTTAAAGAGACGTGTGGAAGTGAGTGGGGCCTCTAATGTTTTCCTCTGGGAGTGTTCACAGTGGTGGACCCTGTACCCATATCTATGCCAGGAGTTCATTTGCTCTGCAGAAGGTGTTCTCACCTCTCGCAGGGCAGATCTCTCTCCTCAGAAGCAGAACTGCTGGATGGTGGAGCTGTCTACATCATAGAGAGCTCTCTGCTCATATCTACTTCAATCTGCCCCCACTGCCCCAACCACCTCTGTAGAGCATAGCACCAGAGGGTACTTGCCTAAAGTTCCCCAGGGGATGGGGACAAATGTCCCTGCCCTCAAGAGTGCCACATACAGTGCCATACAATGCATGACCACTAGGAACCCTTCTTTCACGATTCCTCCTTGCTACTCAGTTTCAGTGTGTGTGTGTGTGTGTGTGTGTGTGTGTGTGAGAGAGAGAGAGAGAGAGAGAGAGAGAGAGAGAGAGAGAGGGAGAGAGAGAGGGTCTCCCTGTATTTTTTCACATACACATATACAGAACACACAAAGAACTCACATATACACAAAACACACATACATAGAACATACACACAGAACACATATACAGAACACATGCATACTTATAACACACATACATAGAACAGGCCTCCCCATCTGGCCTGGAACTTGATATGTAGACCAGGCTGGCCTTGAATTCACTCACAGAAATCCACCTACTTCTGTCTCCCAAGTGCTGGGATTAAAGGTGTGCATCACCATGCTGGCTTCAGTTTCCATTTTGTAAATTAAGTTATTTGTATAAAATAACCTGACTGGGAATGCTGTTTGCAAATCCTCCCACGTGGGGCTGGAGATGTGGCTCAGCTGTTAAGAGTTCCTCCTGCTCCTACAGAGGACCTGGGTTCAGCTCCTAACAAGTGCATGGTGGGAGGCTGGAAAGATGGCCTAGTGGTTAAGAGTGCCGACTGCTCTTACAGAGGACCTGGGTTCGATCCCCAGCACCCACATGGCGGCTGAGAACCGTGTGTAACTCCAATTCCAGGAGAACTCCAGTTCAGGGGAATCCGACACCCTCTTCTAACCTCCGCGGCATTGCATGACACGGGTGCACAAACTTGAATGCAGACAGTACATTCATATACATACAGAAATAAATAAAATTAAAAAAAAAAAAACAAGTGCATGGTGGGTAACAAGCATTGGTAATCCCCATTCCAGAGGATCTGACGTGTCGCTGGGCAGCAGCCATGAATGTGGCACAGATACATTCAGGCAAACATAAAACATAAAAAAATCTTTGGGGCTGGAGAAATGGCTCAGTAGTTAAGAGCACTGACTGCTCTTCCAGAGGACCTGGGTTTGATTCCCAGCACCCACATGGCGAGTATGAATCATCCGTAACTCCAGTTTCTGAGGATCCGATGCTCTGTTTGACCTTTGGGCGCATGACATGGATGTACATGTAGGCAATACACTCATACACATAAAAAATAAAAATCAAAAATATTTGTTTAAAAAAATTTTTAAAAATCAAATCTTCCCATGTGCAGAACCCAGGAGACTTGCTGGCTTGGCTTGATGTTATTTGTGTTCTGGCCTCTGGGCCTGTCAGCTCAGTGCCTGTCATTTGCCCTCTCTGTCCTTCTGTATAGCATTCATCCTGTGTCTGCCAGGGCCTGTGGGATAGCATGGATGAAGCCTTGTTCTATACATCATAAAATTAGAGTCATTATTATAACCTGGGGTTTTGGTTTTGGTTTTTTACTTCCTATTAGCAAGGCCTTTTGTCAAGAAAATGTTGGAGATTCACCGTGCACAGCCCTTCATCTCCAGTGAGAGATTTGGATGAGTCTAGAACCAAAAGCTTCCAGAATCTTGTAGTACAAAACATAACTTTTACTGCTCAGTGATGTGGCTGAGACCCATGAATCAAATGGAAGGAGGAGGTGGGGCAGCCAGGTCTTGGGAACTGCTTGCTTGGCCTGTCCCTTCCCTCCTAGCTGTGCTGCGTTGAATTGTTTCTCCAAAGCTCTGTCCATGTCCTCACCCTGCAGTCGGTAAAGGTGACCTTATTTGGAAATAGAGTCTTTTCACATGTAATCAAGCTAAGTGAGGTCACCAGAGTGGGCTCCGATCCACAGATTGTTGTCCTTAGAAGAGAAGAGACACAGAAGACAGGGCCACATGAAGACAGGAAGAAGGTACAGGGAAGAAGATTCTACCAGCCAAGTAATGCCAAACTGACCACCAGAAGAAAAGTCTGGGACAGACCCTCCTTGTGGTAGGGTGGTCCCACCAACACCTTGATTTTGGACTAAAGGCATCCAGAACTGTGAGAAGATGCATTTCTTCTCTCTCTCTCTCTCTCTCTCTCTCTCTCTCTCTCTCTCTCTCTCTCTCTCTCTCTCTCTCTCTCTCTCTCTATCCTCCATCCTGCTCAATATGGGGAAGTCTGCAAGAGCAGCCCCAGGATACGGCACACTGCCACCTTCCCAGGACTCCCAAGCTGTAGTGCTTGCTCCAGAGCAGTTGACTAAAGACAAATTCATGCTCTGTGGGCAGCAGAACCTCATATCTCTTCATGCCCAGATGTCTTGATACAGAATTTGTTAGTCTAGACTTCCTTGGCCTTAGGATTCATGAAGAACTTGCTCAGGAATAAAACAAGTGCACTGTGCAGCTTGTCATTTTGCCTGTTGTGGAAGTACAGGCTTGAGGAAGCTTGGGAGCCATTTTGCTCCTTTTTGGCTCTTGCCCAGGAAAATCGTCCTCTGGTGGTGTTGGCAAGTCTAAAAGGACAATGTGTGTATCGGAGAAGAAGTCAAAATACCATGAAGAGGGGCTGGAGAGATGGCTCAGGAGATAAGACTGCTTCCGCTTTTGCACACCAGAGTTCAGTTCCTAGCACCCACTTCAGCAGGCTCAAAGTCGCCTGTAACTCTGGCTCCAGGGGATTTGATGCCCTCTTCTTGCCTCTGCAGCCACCACATATATGTACACAGACACCACACACACACACACACACACACACACACACACACACACACAAATAAAAATAGCCAGGTGTGATGGTGCTGGCCTTTAATCGCTTTAATGTGGACCAGCTGGGGCTACATAGTGAGACCCTCTCTCAGAAAAAAAATTTTTTTGGTCTTTTTGAGACAGGGTCTCCCTGTAGCCCCAGCTGTCCTGGAACCCGCTATGTAGACCAGGCTGGCTTTGAACTCACAGAGATCAGTCTGCCTCTGCTTCCCGAGTACTGGGATTAAAAGTATGACCCACCAGGCTTGGCATAAAAAATCTTTTTTATTAATGTGTATGTGTATTTGTGTGAGTATATGCTATGTGTGTGCGGTGCTCTTGGGACTGAAATTACAGGTGGTTATGAGCATGTAAATTCAGGTCCTCTGGAAGAGCAGTAAGTGCTTTTAACCTCTGAGCCAGCTCTCCAGCCTCTAAAAATAAATATTAAGAAGAAATACCATGAAGGAAGGTAAGGGAAATCTGTAGAGCTCGGTGGAGAGGAGTCAGTGTCTTGATCACAGTGCTCCTTTGCAAGGCCTGGCCACAGAACGACCTGTGGGTCTCTTCTTGGCCCAAAGAGGGTGCTTTGGGGAGAGGATGGATGTCCACACACAGGCATTCAGGGGTAGGGATGGGGACGATGACTGCAGAGCACAGGAAAGAGGCACCAAGAATAAGTGAATGTGTGACAGGATGGGCTTTGTTGCTTTGTTTTTATGCCTTTAGGGTAAAGAAGTTTCTGATAAAGCCCAGGTTCACCGCGGACAGGCATGTAAAACCGTGCCGATGTTGCAGCAAATCAAAAAATTAAACTTAGGGATTGAGGAGGTAGCTCAGCTGCTAAAGTGCTAGTCTTGTAGGCACAAGGACCTCAGTTTAATTCCCAGAACCCCCTTAAAAAGTGGGGTGCTTATGATCCAGTGCTGGGACGGTAGAGAAGGAGGATGCTGGGAGCTTGCTAGCCAGCCACATTAGCCTGATTGGGGAGCTTCAGGCCAGTGAGAGACCGTGTCTCAAAAATAAGGTGGCCGAGCCTGAGGAATGATACCTGAAGTTGTCCTGTCACACACACACACACACACACACACACACACAAACACACACGCATGTACACACATGAATACGCATGTATGCACTCATGTGAACATGCATGTGCACACACACAAATTAAGAATAAAATTACAGGGTTGGAGAGATGGCTCAGCAGTTAAGAGCACTGATTGCTCTTGCAGAAGACCCAGGTTTGATTCCCAGCACCCACATGGTGGCTAAGAACTGTCTTAGGTCAGGCGTGGTGGTGCACACCTTTAATCCCAGCACTCAGGTGGCAGAGGCAGGTAGATCTCTGTGAGTTCAAGGCCAGCCTGGTCTACAGAGCAAGCTCCAGGCCATCTGGGACTAAAGGGAGACCCTGTCTCAAAAAAAAAAAAGACAAAAAAAAGGAAGGGAAGTTTGACATGTGCTACAAAATGGATGACCCTTTAGGACATTATACACAGTGGAATGAATGAAACACACACACACACACACACACACACACACACACACACCAAAACCCAAACAAAGAGCCTGCAAATGTCCTGGGTCCTGCTATGGTTGAATTGTCATGATTACCCCACCGTCCCATCTAGAAACACTAGCCTGGACATTCACAGCTGGCCTTTCCAGGTCAAGTCAGTCTCGGGGAGCCCCACGGGTGGGGTACTTCTCGCCCACAGTCAGGCCAGTGCTTCTGTCTGGCATAGGGCAACAACCCAGAGGTGAGGCTGTGCCTTCAGCTTCTCCTCCTGCCTTGGCTTAGTGGCCTGCAGCACCTCTGTTTGCTTCCATCTGAGAAGTCACCAAATAATAAATCACACACATGACCCAGACCAGGATTGTAGGAGACTTTCATTTTTTTTATACACAGAAATATTGGTCTATTCTTTAAATTAGGAAATTGAACTACAGACTTTAAATTATTATTATGCATCTGTGGTCTTCCTTATTAAGTATATTTTGTTCATCTTTATAACAGGCAGATAAAAATGTAAAACATATTTATGAACTGAACACAGTTGATCAAGCCATTCCATATAATATAATGCTTTATAAAGAGAAGCTTCCGATGAGACAGGTCCCTCAGCCTGAAGACTGTACATGAACCAGAACAGATGATGCAAGTTCCCAGGGCCTTTTCTGAACCCCCACAGTTCAGCATAAAGGCACCCTGGGTACCACACAGTTGACACTGACATCAGGCAACTTTACACAGCAGCAGTGAGGGTTGGCTTTTAAATAGATAGTGGCCATTTGCTCTATCAATGTGTCTACAACAGAGGATGCCCAGAAGCCCGTGAGTGAAGCCCAACGCAGCTGACCCACTTCAACTGCAGCACTCCGCCTTTGAGTCCTTGTTGAAGAACACAAAGACCCTCAGCAAACTGAGTTGCCCTTTTGTTGTTGTGGTTTAAACAAGTACATCAGGGAACAATTTACAAATGGGAAACATTCTCAATGTGCCCTTTAGAAAAAAGGGATGGCTTTAAGTGATCTGTAGCTGGCATTTTAAAGTGGAGTTTTTCTTCTAACCGAAATTCTTTTGCCCGAGATGTGACTACTCCTGCTCAGGGGTGACATGGCATTGATATGACCTGTGGGGACAAAGCACATTTCCATCTGAGACTGGCCTGGTGCCGGGGTGGCATGGGATGGGGGTGGGACAGACACAGCTCCCAAGGGTGCCTGTCTTCACTGTCCTTCTGTCAGCTCCCAGCTGCCTCCTGGCAGCCAAGCCTCAGGCCCAAGTGACAGACGTGTGGGAGTGGAGTGAGACGCCAGACACCTCCTTACAAAGTGTGACACCCACAAGTACAGAAGGTAAATGGAACCTCAAGGACAGAATGCTGCCCATTTCACTGGTGTCACTGTGGGTGTCCAGACTCAGGACGTAGGGGCAAAAGGGAGTGTTGGCCCTCCACTGGGGAGAGACTCACCTGCCTGGGCTTCCTTGGTAGGGCAGCGGACATCATGCTCCTGTTTCCTCTGCCTTTTCTCAGGGTATTGCCCTTTCTGGAGAAGCAGCCTTGGTACACTGGGTGCCCATACTGCCAGGAGAAACCCCTGGGGGAATTGTCTGAGAAAGCCAGAGCTAGCTCTCCTAGCCTTACCTGTCAGGGTGGACATATGCCCTGCTGACCCCGTGCTCAGCCTGCACAGGCCCAGAAGTGCCACCAGTGAGAAAGAAAGCAAAGGCCGACAGTGATAAAAACACCATTTCTCCAAAAGACTTTGCTTCTGGAACATTGCCTCCTGGGTTCTATTTGCTCCGTGGGCAAGACGACCTGGGTTGCAAGCATGCTTTGGTGGGTGACACACCCATGCCCTGGCAGACACTGAGGTGGTCCAATGAGCACTCTGTCATTTGCCAAAGCACAAAGTGAGAGTCTAAAGGAGCAACAGGGATGAGCTCTTGGCTTTGATGACCTCTCTTCCTAGGTGGCTTCTGTAGGGCTCAGGCCTGGCATCCGTCTCTAGTCTAACACA
Source organism: Rhizomys pruinosus (assembly GCA_009823505.1). Classification (NCBI taxonomy): domain Eukaryota; kingdom Metazoa; phylum Chordata; class Mammalia; order Rodentia; family Spalacidae; genus Rhizomys; species Rhizomys pruinosus. The sequence goes on from VZQC01005517.1 coordinate 1,216,334, forward strand.
GCTCTTCCTAGGAGTCTTCTTGCTTTCAAAGTTGGGGTGTGGACAAAGAAAGCCACCAGCCAGAATGAAGGTGCTGGAATTGAAGTGGAAGGAACCTAGAATCGAAATTTGCCTCGCTGCCTACTGGAATGGACCATTGTCATCCATACTTTGGTATTTTCCTTTTAAATAAATTTAAAAAAATGTCATCGAAAGGTCGTTCCCCTCTACAGGCAGAGGTCTCAAAGTGCAAATGTTCAGAGTATGAGGCCTGTAAGCCTCTTGCAGCACTCCCTAGACCACCTCCTCTGGAATCGCAGCAGGACCAGGCAGGGGAGCCTCAGGGATGGGCTTGGGGAGGGGAGTGCAGGAACCGAGCAGACATTCTTGCAATCTTGTTCCCTGAAAAGAACCTTGCTACATTCAAAAATGAAACTTCAAAAAGAAAACACCTGGTAAGAGGAATGGAAATATCATGCCAATAAATAGTTCCTTATTTTTTAAATATGCATCTTGCCATATATATGTATATGCATATACACACACATACATATCGATGCACAGGCACACACATGCGGGCTGCAGATGGGTCTCGTGTGCTCTGATGAGTTGCTCTGCAGTGGAAGGTACCTTTGCAGGTGGCTCCCTCCGGTGGCCTGCCTGGGTAATGGCCTCTTCCTGGTTTTGGTATGCATGTTTTGATCTGATTGCTCCAGCTGTAGCAAAGCTCCAAATAGGCCCAACTAGCCCCCACCCCCTGCACAGCCCAAAGGTTGGACACACCGTTGAACTAGTGTTCATTAAAAAAGTAGCATCGTTAGAAAAAAAAGGTGGGGAGCACAGCTCTTCTCACATGTTCCTTTCTCCTTCTGCGTGAGGGGTGAAGACCTTCCCTCTTCCCCTTCTTTCTTTCTCCTTCCCCCTCCTCCCAGGTCCTGGGTGAGAAGTCTGGTGGGCTGCACCCATTTTGAATGTATTTGGCTTCTTGCAAATACCATGTAAGAAAAGTCTTCAGCCACCTCAGTCGTTACCTTAGTCGTTGCCCTCTTTGGCCGGTGCATGGGTTCCCCTCTATGAGTGTGTGTGTGTGTGTGTGTGTGTGTGTGTGTGTGTGTATGTATGTATGTGTGTGTACATGCATGTGACTGCATGTGAGTCCGTGTGTGTGTGTGTGTGTGTGTGTGTGTGTGTATACATGTGCATGAGTGTGCTGAGAGAAGTTCGGGTTAGAGGGATGTCTCCACACTGTGGAGCGGGCTACCAGGCCTGGAAGAGAACGCCGAAGAGGTAGCTGACTTGCTGGCATGCGTGGTCAGGTAGATGCCGCTGTCTATGGCGTTGTTGTTCTGATTGGGGGGCGGGGGAGGTGGGGCCCTCAGGCGCTCCTCGTTCTCATCCACATCTGTGTCATCGATGAGCGGGATATTGTGGGTGTAGTCATTGATCAGAAACTCGGGCGTTGCCATGAAGTTATGGATGCAGCTCTTGGATTCCGGTTTCTCCAGGCCTTCGTAAAGTGAGCTACGGAATGCTTTCACCACCCGGATCTGGAGTGGACGGGACAGGGACAGGGCCCACATGGGAGAAGGGAAGGGAAAGGAAGAGAATGGAGAGTAGAGGAGAGGACAGGAAAGGGAAGGGGAGAATCAAAGGAGGAGAGAAGATAGGACATGAGACAAGAGGGCAGCAAAGGGAAAGGGGGGGGAGAAAAGGGAAGGGAAGAGGAGAGGGGAGAAGAGATGGTACGGGAAGAGAAAGGAGGAGGGAGGACAGTATATTGGAGGGGAGGAGAGGAGAGGAGATAGTTAATGGCTCACAGGTGCTGGCAGCTTGTGCTTACATCAATGGCTGGCACATTGCATGATGAATGTTCACACATTGGGGGGCTGAAAGGGAATGGAGTGGGTCTGTTGGGCTGCGGTAAGCGTTTCCGGGTCTGAGCCTTGGATCTGGAAACATGACTGGCTGACTTGAGTGCCTGCTACTTTCCTGGTCCTTGACCTGGGAGCAGGACTGGCCTAGGCAGCACCAGAGGTCTTTGCTTAGTTTAAAGTGCAATTTGGCAGAAAACCTTGCCAGTGGGACTTCTGCACCTTCGTCCTGTACTAAGGTGTTCTAGTCTCACCCATCACTGCTCTCTTCCTTATCTTGGGATGTCACAGGGCTCTGACCTGTCCCTGTCACCCTTTCTGTTCACATCTCCTCACAGTGCTGAGGCTTACCAAGGGATTGTGGCCTCAGAGCTCTGGCCTTAAGAACCCCTTGGTTTTCATCTGGAGGCCAAGACTGAAAATTGCTGCACTTGGATTTGCACATTTCAACCTACCCCTGCTTAGCTGCCTCGCTCATCCCTGGGCTCTGCTTACAGCAGTGGTTCATAGCCCTGGGCTCTCCTTACAGCAGTGGTTCATAGCCCTGGGCTCTCCTTACAGCAGTGGTTCATAGCCCTGGGCTCTCCTTACAGCACTGGTTCATAGTCCTGGGCTCTGCTTACAGCAGTGGTTCATAGCCCTGGGCTCTGCTTACAGCAGTGGTTCATAGCCCTGGGCTCTGCTTACAGCAGTGGTTCATAGCCCTGGGCTCTGCTTACAGCAGTGGTTCATAGCCCTGGGCTCTCCTTACAGCAGTGGTTCATAGCTACCTGTGACTGATTGGCTCTGACTACTTGGTGCCCTTAGCAGCCCTTTGCTACCTGTCCTTCTGGCCTCTTTGCCCAATACCACCACCTTTTATTTCTCCTCCTCCTCCTCCTCCTCCTCCTCCTCCTCCTCCTCCTCCTCCCCCTCCTCCTCCTTCTCCTTCCTTCTCCTTGAGCTTCCACTCAGACATTACTGTGCTTTGCCATATTCTACACATTCCTTGTCCATCCTGTTCTTTCCACTCACATCAGCATAACTGTGACCATCTGTCTAGAGCCAAGTTCACACCGTTCCAACCACCCGTGCCTCCTGCAGGACAGTGCTCCAGAACTTGCCTGACAATCACCCTCTTCCTCCTCTGGCTTTTTGACCTTTCCTCACACAGGGGCCCCAGAGTTGCTGCTTCTCTGATCTGTCTGAACCCTCATCCTGAGCTTCCTGTTTCTAGAAGCCACTGTCAGCACAGTTACCCCTATCGAGTGGCCCTATTGCAAGCATCAAGCCAGGCCAGATGACCTCCATGAAGACGGCAGAGGAAAGAGCACTAGGCCAGCAGGAGGAAGCCCCTGTCCCAGGGCACCAATTAGCCCCTCCCTGTAGGAGACACTGAGAATTTTATGGGTTCTAAGTCATTTCCAGGTCAAAGGAGTTATGATTTGATTTTCTTGGCTTAGATAAGGTATCAGCAAACTCTGGCCAGGTGAACCCTGGCCCTCTCCTGGTTTTGTAAATAAAGTTTTATTGGCAAGCTGCCTTGCCCATTCATCTATGTGCTTTCAAGCTGCAAGGGGCGTGGTTGCCTGGTTGTGATAGAGATCTGGCTCGGAAAAACTAAATATGTTTACTCAAGGCCCTTTATAGGAACAGTTGACTGTGAATGGCCCAGACTACAATGAGGCCCTTTCAACCCTCCAGGCTGGACCTTGGGGCTGATAACTCAGCCAGGTCAGTCACAGTGCTCCTAAATCAATTTAAATGAGGCAAACCTCACAGCCTATGGAATGCAAAGGGGTAAGCAAAAAATCCAGAAAAAAATGGAGCTTTAAAAATCTGCATCTAAAATCCAGTTATGATTTTCTCTGGACATAAAGCCACATCTGTGAAACTGTAGAGGCTTGGGTGTTCTCCAGACACTCTTGCAACTGCTTGCTTAAATTGTGTTAACATAGGAATTGAAACTCATCAACATTTTTAATGAGAAGTCAAGAATTCACTTTTTTTGTAGCCGGTTCTGTACTTGCTTCATTAGTTAGGTTTCTAGGGCAAATCTGGAGTGCTGATGCACACATCTGTCAGCCACGCCTGCCATAGAAACGAAAATGGCTGCACAGCATTGCCCTTGACTAGGTGCTTGTTAAGTCCACATGATTTTGGCCACAATGTTCGTCTTGGAGAGCTGGCATCCTCAGTTGGACCTGAGTCACATGATCAGGCCAGGATTACCCCCAGCTCAAACCTATCCAAAGGTTTCATTGCACCTGGCTTGACTCCAAACTCCTTCTCTGCAGAGTCGAGTCAAGGCCACACGGCAGGCCTCACGTACTCCTTGCCTCCGTGGCTATTGTTGCTGTCTCCACTAGCCTGTCCCTGGTGCTCTTGCCAGAACCAGGCATAGCATGCCTGATCTCCCACCACCTGGGGACCACATGCAAATGAGCCATGTGCCTCTGGTTGAGTGGGCCACCCACTCTAGTGTTCTGAGTCATCTTGAGGGTAGCAGCTGACATTGAGTCAACTTTTCTGCAGCTTCTTTCTTCCCTTCATTCAAAGCTATGTCTAGTACAAAGCGGTTGGTTTGCTGTCAGTCTTAAGCTTGGGGTGTTTTTGGCTACCTGAAAGCTGAAGGGCACAGGCACCTCTGGAAAGAGTAGTTTGATAGCAAGCAGCAACATCTGTTAAGAGGAGCCTGTTCTTAGCCGGCGTGGTGGTGCACGCCTTTAATACCAGCACTCGGGAGGCAGAGGCAGGAGGATCTCTGTGAGTTCAAGGCCAGCTTGGTCTACAGAGCGAGCTCCAGGATAACTGGGACTAAAGAGAGATCTTGTCTCAAAAAAATACCAAAAAAAAGAGTAGCTCATTCTGAGTCAGGTGTGGTGGCACATGCTTTTAATCCCAGCACTCGGGAGGCAGAGGCAGGTGGATCTCTGGGACTTCAAGGCCAGCCTGATCTACATAGTGAGTTCTAGGACAGCTGGGGCTACTGGGAGACCCTGTCTCAAAAAGGGGAGAGAGAGAGGAGAGAGAGAGAGAGAGAGAGAGAGAGAGAGAGAGAGAGAGAGAGAGAGAACCAGAGCCATTCTGGAATATGCAGCTCATAATGCCAGATGCCTGTTGGCCTTTCCATTACTGACCTGGGCTTCCTTCTGCCAGACCTGAGTTGGGTGTTCTCAGCTAAACTGGAGGTAAGGCTGAGTGGAGCCCCCAGTTCACAGCTTGCCCTGGCCTCTCCTCGAGCTCCTGCCTGACTTTCTCACTGTATCACAGCCCAGTGTTTCTCTATCACCCTTAATACCCTCAAGGCCAGTCAGAGCACATAGACACTGTCAATGCCATCAATAGCACATCCAGTCAGGACCCTTTTACACATTGCACCCCCACTGCTCCCAGGTGCTTCCGTTGCAGGCCTGCTGTACTTCTTTCCTATTTCCTTCCCTCTTCCTGCCCTCTTAGACTCAGAGTTCTGGTTAGAATTCAGAGGCACCTACCCACGCTAAATGCTTCATGGTCAGCTTGTCTGGCTGGTCTAACTGCAAAACATCTCAGCAGAGGCCCTCCTCATCTCTACTGCAGAGGCCACGTCCTGCCTGAGGGTTGATGATCTTGTCTGCCTGGGGCCTCCTTCGTGCTTCTGTGCTTGACACATAGATCCTGACTAGTCTGATGACTCCATGGTGGCCTACAGCGTCCCTTGTGCAGATGATGTTTTCAGGCTCTTTGTGGTTACTGAGTCAGACCCTGTCTCTTCCTTGCTTGATTACAAATAGTTTTGCAAGTGATGAAACTAGCTTGGGTGCTGATTGGAGGTAGAAAGTCATTGAACCCTACCCCAGAACCCATTTCCTGTAGGATGAAAGGTTTCTTTGTTTATTTTGAAAAAGGGTCTCAGCATACAGAGCAGGTTGATCACAAATTGCACATTCTCTGTCTCACCCTCCACAGTGCTGGGTGACCGACCTGCATTGTCACATCCAGAAAAGATGAGCCCTAGACTGTGGCTGACGCTTCTGGGAAGAGCAAGGAATCACCTAACTAAGGCCACATGGCTCCCTGACTGTACGCATCACCATGTAATTCCCTTGGCTTACCTTCCCCCACCTGTCTCCCAGTCCCCTCCAGCTAGGGCCCCACGTTTCTGCAACCCATCATGGCTAGCATCCTGAAAAGGCTAGTGATACTTTATTTTCTGCCACGCGGTTCCCAGTCCAAGAAGGAACTTGATGCTCTCCCAACCACCCCTCAGCCACTTTCCTTTCTCCCTCAGCATCCCCTAACATCTAATGGCTATTGGCTTCATCCCAGGTGTTCCTCCCTGCCCATGCCCTCAGCCCAGGTGCTCCTGCCTGCCCATGCCTTCCGCCCATGTGCTGCTGCCTGCCCAGGCCCTCAGCCCAGGTGCTCCTGACTGCCCATGCCCTCAGCCCAGGTGCTGCTGCCTGCCCAGGCCCTCAGCCCAGGTGCTCCTGACTGCCCATGCCCTCAGCCCAGGTGCTGCTGCCTGCCCAGGCCCTCAGCCCAGGTGCTCCTGCCTGCCCATGCCCTCAGCCCAGGTGCTGCTGCCTGCCCAGGCCCTCAGCCCAGGTGCTCCTGCCTGCCCATGCCCTCAGCCCAGGTGCTGCTGCCTGCCCAGGCCCTCAGCCCAGGTGCTCCTGCCTGCCCATGCCCTCAGCCCAGGTGCTCCTGCCTGCCCATGCCCTCAGCCCAGGTGCTCCTGCCTGCCCATGCCTTCCGCCCAGGTGCTGCTGCCTGCCCAGGCCCTCAGCCCAGGTGCTCCTGCCTGCCCATGCCCTCAGCCCAGGTGCTGCTGCCTGCCCAGGCCCTCAGCCCAGGTGCTCCTGCCTGCCCATGCCCTCAGCCCAGGTGCTGCTGCCTGCCCAGGCCCTCAGCCCAGGTGCTCCTGCCTGCCCATGCCCTCAGCCCAGGTGCTGCTGCCTGCCCAGGCCCTCAGCCCAGGTGCTCCTGCCTGCCCATGCCCTCAGCCCAGGTGCTGCTGCCTGCCCAGGCCCTCAGCCCAGGTGCTGCTGCCTGCCCATGCCCTCAGCCCAGGTGCTGCTGCCTGCCCAGGCCCTCAGCCCAGGTGCTCCTGACTGCCCATGCCCTCAGCCCAGGTGCTGCTGCCTGCCCAGGCCCTCAGCCCAGGTGCTCCTCCCTGCCCAGGCCCTCAGCCCAGGTGCTGCTGCCTGCCCATGCCCTCAGCCCAGGTGCTGCTGCCTGCCCATGCCCTCAGCCCAGGTGCTCCTGCCTGCCCATGCCCTCAGCCCAGGTGCTGCTGCCTGCCCAGGCCCTCAGCCCAGGTGCTCCTCCCTGCCCATGCCCTCAGCCCAGGTGCTCCTGCCTGCCCATGCCTTCCGCCCAGGTGTTTCTGCCTGCCCATGGTTTCAGCCCAGGTGCTCCTGACTGCCCATGCCTTCTGCCCAGGTGCTCCTGCCTGCCCATGCCTTCAGCCCAGGTGCTCCTCCCTGCCCATGCCCTCAGCCCAGGTGTTTCTGCCTGCCCATGGCTTCAGCCCAGGTGCTCCTGACTGCCCATGCCTTCTGCCCAGGTGTTCCTGCCTGCCCATGCCTTCAGCCCAGGTGCTGCTGCCTGCCCATGCCCTCAGCCCGTGTTTCTGCCTGCCCATGGCTTCCACTGCACTTCTCTCTTCGCTGCTCTCCCAGCTTCAGACATGCGTGTCTGAGCCAAGCCTCAACTCCCTGATAATTGCACTACTTTCAAATGACATCCTGAATCTGACACTTCACATGCACACTGTGCCCTCCAGCACTACCATGATGCCAGCTCCAGGCTTGCTGTTGCTGGGCCTCCTGCCTCATTTCCCTGCCACCCTTCTGGACCCCACAGTCTGTTGTCAATATGTCAGCTGAGCAATCCTTTCCAGTGAAAACGTCCACTAATGCCCAACCTGTACCAGCTTTGTCTGTCACAGTGGAAGCTGTGAACACCCCCACTTCCCCTCCTTCACCTCCCACCCCCTGCTCCAGGGTCTGCCTTGACCTCTTTCACGAAATCCCTTTTACTAATTCCCACCCCTTGCACATTCCACTCTTAAGACCTTGCCATTGGTTACTCCTCCTGCCAGAAAGGCTCTTCCTCAGTGAGCATCAGGCTTCCCTCCTCCGTCTTCTCATGAACCCTGCCGTGATCCTCCAACACCCAATTAAAAGTACCCAACCCCGTAGCTGGGCGTGGTGGCGCACGCCTTTAATCCTAGCACTCGGGACGCAGAGGCAGGAGGATCTTGGTGAGTTCAAAGCCAGCCTGGTCTACAGACTTAGTTCCAGGATAGCTGGGGCTACAGGGAGACCCTGTCTCAAAAGGACCACAAAAAAAAAAAAAAAAACAAAAAAACAAAAACCAGCCCCAGTTATAGTTTTCCTATTTCCTCTTAGTGGAAGCCAAGCTAAATGCACACCCATCCACCCTGCCCAAACATGGCTTTCTCTATAGGATTCACTGGTGGCCTCAGCATCCGGTGAGTACCTATACCCAGTAGGGATTCAGAGTGCATCCAAAGTGTCTGGTCCCAGCCTGGTTCCTATCTCCTATAGTGGTTTTACTCCTCCCAAGGCTCTCTGCCCACTTGCCTGTATCCAGCTAGCTGGAACTGTTCTGGAACATCCCAAACACCCACCACAGCCCCTGTCTTAGAGAGATTTTCCCCTCGGACCCACCACAGCTGATGTTTTTTCTTTTTATACTGAATTCAGAGAGGCTTTGCCAGCAACATGGGACCCAGAATGGCATCCTCAATATTTCTGCTCGCTTCTCCCAAGAACCCTGTGACCATAGGCACCGGCCCCTCCTCACTGATCATGCGCTTCCTGGAGGAGTGTCTGAATGCCTCCCCTTCACATGGCTCAGACGGCAGAGCATGCAAGGTGCAGTAGGAAGAAAGCAAGGATGCCCTGAGGGATGGGAGCTCCAAGCCCTCTTGGGCTACACAAGATCTTGCCTAAGTCTTCACGTACTGGGGTTTGCAATGAGGGGGTTCAACTGTGAGTGCAGAGTGGGGCAGGGGGATGGAAGCTGAGAGGTAAGCAAGGGCCTTGAGGAAACACTCAACCAGTAAAAAGAATGGAAAACAAAATGAAAAGAGCAAAAAGAAAAGCAAAGGCCTCTGAATCACAATGGTGATACCAACAGCAGAAACTGCCTAGCGCCTCCTCCCTTCCTCCTGCCAATTCCTTAGGCAGCAAGCATCACGACCTGATCACTGCTGCAGGGAGATGGTAGGGATTCTCCACACTCTCTGCTCAGCCTCAGCCACCAAGGCTCATGGGGCTTACATGCTTCTGTTTGGCTCGTTTAGCTTTCTACTGCTCTGTGCCAACAACTAATCCAGAACCTTCTTTGAGAAAAGGAACCTGTCAGCTGCCTTGGCACTCAGCTCAGCAAGTCTGGAAGTTGAGGAAAAGCTGGCTCTAGTCTTGCTTTTCTGTCTTGGGGGAACAGCGAGGGGGAAGGCCCATCCTCCTGTAGAGATGTCTTGTGTTTTGTTCCAAGTTGGTCCTTTGACTCAGGGATGGCAACAATGAAAGCCACAGCTCTGGGCATGTTGCCAAGCTGACTTGTGTCTGGTGAGGATTTTTTTGGCACCTACCTGTCATGGACATGCTACGCAGGACCATGCACTAGACTTGGGTTCCTGACAATAGTAGCTTAGCCCAAGCTTTTCACATGGTCAGGTCACAGAGAACACAGGAAGAAGTCCTACACACCCCTTGCCATTCCACTATCTCACAGCAGCTGCAGGGCCTTGAATCAATTGCACAAGCTCTCAGGCTGTGCCTTCCAGTCTGTGAGGCAGCAGCCAACAGTTCCTATCTGCAGAGGTTCAGGCCAGAGCTTCCATGGTGGTGCCTAGGCTACAGTCTGTTCTGTGCTTTAAGAATTTCCTTGAAGCTTGTTCTTTCTGGGGTCTAGCTTGTGCTTCTAGAACGGCTTGGGGCAGGGCAGGACCCCTACTAGGGAACTGATGCTTTTCCCAGTGTGAAGGCAGCATGCACACTATCAAACAGCTGAAAAGAAATTGCCACTACACAATTCCCAGAAATTCAAGTAGGGATGTTCGGCTCAGCACTGATGAAATTTGTGACAAAGGGGCAAAGTCAAGCCTGGTTGCCAGCTCCTTCCACACTGGGGCTGGGAGAGTGTCATGAACATGCCTCCCTGGGTTCTGGAAGTTGTGTCTAAGTAAACCTGTGGGGGCTCACCTGGCTGGCTTCAGCTCTGCACTAGGACGAAGCTTTCCATGCTGCAAAAGCCCTTTAACATAAAGCAACTACTGTGACGGTTCCACATGCTTCAGCAGAGCCTGGCCATGTGGGCCCAAATCTTTGCTGGCCTGGGTCAAGAGGCATCTTACAAACTACTTAGACAATAAACATTCGAGTATAGAGGCCCGATGCTGCTGCCAGATGGACGGGCTGGGTTTGGCTGCTGGTTGGAAGGGGATGGGCTCCACATGTGACATTGGGTGCCTGGCTGGGGAGAGGCAAGGGTGTGTCTGTGTGTCCTCAAGGGAAACAGAAAGAACTCTTAGCCGTTGGAGCACACACAGAGGCTTCGGTGGTGCCAGGATCTAGGCTTACCTTTCCAGCGATTATGCACCCTCCTGTTCCCACTGGGGGGAGACACATAGTGCCTTGGGCTTGCATTTGTTGGCAAAGCTGAAGACTGCAGAGTCCCTCTCTAGCCACACTTTGGGAGAGTGAGTCCCACAATCTCAGAGCACACAAGTGTGGCTGGGGTGAGACGTGACATGATGGACAGTCACGGGAATAGATGTCTCACATGTACTGTTTCCTAAGCCATCCTGTTAGGCTGGCTTCAAGGTTGTGGTGCAGCTCATGAGAAATGAGGCGCCATCCATGAAGGGGACAGTAGTCCACCCTGGGCCCAGAGGACTGGTAATGAAATGGCTGGGCAGGGGAGGAGAAATGGCTGAGTAGGGTGGAGGTTGCACAAGCCATACTGGAGCTAGGAGTGAGGAGGGCAAGGGATGCTGTTCGGATATGGACGGACTCCTGTGCTCAGAAGCAGGAGAGAAGGCTTGTGCGCTCTCTCTCTCTCTCTCTCTGTTTCTCTCTCTCTCTCTCTCTTTCTCTCTCTCTCTCTCTCTGTCTCTCTCTCTCTCTCTGTCTCTCTCTCTCTCTCTCTCTCTCTCTCTCTCTATGTGGTGGGAAGTTAGGATGAGAAGGGGACATTGAGGCAAATTGGTCCTGGTCACCATCTCCCTCTGGCTTTGGACAATGTCCTCTGGTGACCGTTTGCATGGCCCTGGGTGCACAGGACGAGCAGCTCTTCTTCTCCCCAGGGCCATGCTCTTAGTGGGAATGCCTTTCAACAGGAAGCCCTCCAGTGCCCGAGAGCTGCAGGCACAGTCCTCTGGGTTCTCAGGGGGTGAAAGGCAGACTAGCCTGGAGCAAATGAAGAGGATGGAAAATTCCTCATTTATGGGACTGTGAGTTCTCCTTAGGAAACCTTGTGACCTTTAGGACTAGTTGGGACACTGTGGTCAAAATTCCTTCCACAATTGAATGTGTGTTGTCCAAGGGAGCTCTGTCATGGCCTTCACCCTACCTTCCTTCCCAACAACCCCAAAGGGTTCCAAGGAGAACATGGTGTCCACTCTGCCAGGGCTAGTTGCCTATGGGGTCCTGGGTAGGTCCTGGTTTTCATGAGCACCCTTATCCTGGTTTATGAGGGTGCTGTGTGCAGCAGCTTGTGGGAGTCCTCACTTCTAAATGGACCTGTTATGTAATAATGATGGCAGGAAGCTTTCGGAAGCAAAGCATGTCCCCCTTGCAGTTACCAGGTGCCCCAACCAGCACTTTTTCCACAGAGTCCCTTCTGAAGTGTTGCCCACCTTGGTCAGTTGGGACATCAGGACCCCTGTGCCTTCACACCAGCCCCCTTCTCAGAAAGCCCTGCTTACCCACCTATCACCTCTGCTTAGGTCTCCCAGGATGGCTCGTGTACAGCAGGAGGCCAGTGTCTCTCTCACTGTACTTACCAGGCACTGATGGGCTCCGAAGATGGGATGGAGAGGGATAGATGACATGGAAGGAAGAAGGGAGGGAGCCAAATGCTGGAGTCCAAGGAAGACAAGAGTGAAAGAGCACCCTTAGTGAGGGAGTGGGGGCTGTCGGGGCGGAGAAGAGATAGTTGGTTCCAACCTGGGCAGTGGAGGCAGGTGAGGGCGGGTGGCAGAGGGTGAATGGCTGCACGGTGGGCTAAGGGTCACAACTGTGGAGAAGGTTTAAGGAGTGTACTGAGTGGAGCCTTATCATACGCCTTGCCCCTGAAGCAATAGGTGGACAGACAGACAGACAGACAGGCAGACAGAAGGCACAGAGAGATGGGAACGAAGATATGTTAGAAGTCAGTGGGGAGAAAGGACGGTCAGATCTACATGTGTTCCTGAGGTGTGCTGCTGAGAGGTGACAGGCCATTCTATCTTTAACTTGGCAGACTTCTCTGCTGGACTCTCTGGATGGAGTGGCCTTGAGGGTCCCATATAGGTGTGTCAGGGTCATTGGCTGCTTTCCAGACCATTGGTGACGTGTGTCAGCCCATATCTATGGCCTGGGTGGGTGGTCCAGGGGATGTGAGCTGGGGGTTGTGTGTGGCCTGTGGTTTGGAGAAGGGGTATGTGTGCTCATACACTTGTGCTGTTCCTGGGAGGGGACCCTCATCCTTTTCTTAAAGGGCAGAGTGGTCCCAAAAGAGTTTAGGGAAGAAGAGGGACACTTCTCACTGGGGACCTCTCACCAGTTCCTAAAAAGAAAAGAGAAGAAAAGAAAAGAACGAAAGCAAAAAGAAACTCGAAGAGTCTGTGATGGGAGAAAGGTGCAGTTAAGGCCTTCCGTCTGCGTGGGAGTGGCAAGTTCGAAGGGAGCGGCAGGGGCTCACTGGAAGGAAAGGAAAGAGGTAGCATTGAACCATCCCAGCAGGATTCCTGCTCTCATACTCCTCATACTCGAAGGTTTACTGTAGGCCTTTTGAAATCTCCCGAAAAACCAGGCAACCCCGGTAGGAGGTGGGGGCCCTGCACTCTCTCCTGTTGGGGGCACCATAAGGTTCAGCAGTCTAGTGGCCTCTCCTTAGTCTTTGTAAAAAAGATGTGAGCAATTATGGATGTTTCTATCTAGTCAGGACAACCCCCGGGCTCTCTTCAAAATTCGAACCGCACCGTGGGAGCTTTTCATCGAAATGTCTTGGCTTCTCTGAGGAAGGAGCAGAGGATTACACCAGACTGGGCTCAGACCCTCCAGTGCTCAGGCCTGTTTGGAAAGAGCGAGATGCTTGGGGACACAGGGAACAGCACCTGCCTGGCCTCTGAGTTCCTGTTCTCAGGGTGGGACCTATGGGACAGGCAGCAATGCTCAGGAGTTCTTGGTTAGCACTGAGCCCACCTTGGGACTGCAGACAGGGGCATCCTTTGGAAGCCACCTCAAGGAGAGTGCTGGAAGCTGTCACTTTCATTCCTGAGGAAGTTGGCTGGATTCTTCTGCTGCAAATGACACCGTACTGTGGGCCTCTGACTGCCGCAGAAGGGCAGCCCTGGGCCCGGTGCTTCCCTGACACTCACCCCAGCACACGGAGCAAGTCCCCAGCCTGACACCAGACACCACCAGAAAAGGCCTGGGTTCATGAAGAACCATGGGCACATGCCGACAAGTTGAAGAAAAGAAAACCGATGGCAGCAAACCAAAACCCAAACAAAGCAAAGGACAGAAGGCCCGGCAGTGCTGTGGGGTCATTTCATAAGAGAATATGGTTTTGGAGAGACACCGTCTGGCGGGAGGACTGGACAGGGCAGTGAAGAAGGAACGGAAAAGCCACGGTGAGAAGAAATGCAAGACTGGAAAAAAGAGAAGGCAGAGTCGGGGAGGCTTTATCTTCCCCCGAGGTGCCATTTATGAGAGAAAAGGGAAGTCAAGACTCACTGCCAGCAGCGCTGGTGGGCTTGGCGGCAGAGAGAGTTACGTGAGTAGGGGTAGAAAGATTGGTTACGTCATGGAGCTGGCTGAGGACCGAAGACCGCCGGCGCACAGCACCCTGAAATGACCCGCTTCTCTTGAAGGTACTCACTACCTCCATCTGTGGGAGAGAAAATGAGATAAAGGTTGGCTTGCACTGAGGTCCAGGCTACTGCATGGGGTGGGGCTGGGCAAGGACAGGGACCACACTGGGGACATATGGGTACTGCAAAGCCTCAGCTAGGTCAGCCTCAATCCCGGGGAGTTGACAATGCTTTTGACAAAGCCATGACCAAGAGAGGGTTTGCTGGGCAAATAGTTAGTGGTTAGGAGTGCGGGTGGGAGGGAAGGGTCACCGGTCGGGACACACCGCAAACATTTCGGAAGCAGTCACTTGCGTACACGATACGCTCATCGAGAGCCACTCGTCAGTAAGTACCTGTGTCTGGCAATACTTCCTTATCCTACTTCGGTAGTTCTCAACATTTTTTTCCGCCCCAACACACCTGAGGGATATGACACGCTCTCATTAGAAAGACGCTCACTCCCTGTGGAGTGTGGGCTGGGGGCTCTTTCCTAGGTCCCTCTAGAATCATTGCCTTTGTTTGTGGTCCCCTTAGGAGGGGGTGGGGTGTCTACCTTCTGCCCTGTTCCACTGGAGGGGGGAGGTAATTCTCCAGGTTTCTGGAGCTCATCAAAGTAAGGGGGAGCCCCACCAGAAGACGGATTTAGACAGAGAAGGGGCTTCCAGGAGCATGGGCTCATCAGAATTCTTCCCACAGACCCCGGGCCTGGAGGCTCGGAGGACTGGGGAACAGCTGTGGCTTCTGATTTGTCCCCACTCTTTGAGCTTCCTAGAAGAAGAAAGGGAAGTGGATCCATGGAAAGTGGGACCCAGGGGAGGGCCTTGTGGCTAAATCCTGTTTAGAAGCCCTTTGACTCAGTGTCTTCAGATGTTTTGACCCTGACTTTGACTATGATCTTGCAGCAAATACAGGAAATAGGGTCTATAGAAACTGCTGTGGGAAAACCTCAGCCGGTGTCCCAACTGGGAGACCATGAGCTTAGATGCTGGGAGGTCAGGGGCAAGGCAAGCTCACAGCTTCCTCTCAGAAAATTGCCTCAGGGGGAGAATCTTTAAGGGTGGATCTGACTTCTACCAAGTACCATGCACTTCATTGGATGGTATAAGCAGCAAAGCCAGCATGCACTTCTGGAGTCCAAAAGACACTGACTGCCTGGCCCATCCCAAGCCCTGTGGTGGAACGTGGTGCCCAGCATTCTCCTCTGGGTGGCAGACAGGCCAGGGCTTCTCTTAAGGAGGCAGCTTGACTGTTGACACCCTCTCCCAACCAGAATGCCTTTCAACCTTGGATCCACCACGGAAAAGACTTCTCATCCTGCCACTCCACTCCACCTCTCCACTGCTCCTTTTCATCCAGCATGGCTTTACCTGTCCCTCCCTCCCTCTGGAGAAGGGAATGTTGAGGCTCTGACTGTGTTTGTGAAGAACATGGAGTGTGCACAGTTGGGTACCACTTTGCCTTGTATCACCTCAGGGAAGATGACTGATGTGATGGTGTTGCAGGTCTCCTGTCTAGATTTCAGTGTTTCTAGGCTACACAGATGTAGCTTTTGAAAAGGCAAGGGATGGGAGATGGGCCTTTGGGACCTTGGCTTTGCATTGCTCTCTCTCCTGAGTCTATCTATGAAAGTATCAACATTGCCACCCCACCCCTTCCAGAGGTCCCAGCACTGGCCAGGAACAAGGTTCAGTGATTGGTGAGGCATCTCATGAATTTATAATGAAATGCAAAAAAGACAGATCGCGTTATGAACATTCAAAAAGTACATGTTCTGGGTTTGAGGCACTCTCTTTTATTGTGGAACAACACCCTAGCATCTGGCATGGTGATACATCAGTATGGAACAGTGGTGAGAGCAGGTATCGAGTTACTTAGCAACAGAAAATGGTGCACAGGCCTCTGAAATCCTGAGGCCAATTGCCTAGAAAACACACATCCCGAGGGGCTCTCAAAGGCTTCATTTCTCTTTTTCAAGCAGATTTTGAGTCAAATGGAGTAAGTTGAGCTAAAGTTACTGGTTCAGCATTATTGAGAGGCATGGTGAATTTGACATGATAAAGCCACCTTGAAAAGCCATGGGGCTCTGAGTTCCCATGGAGGATTCAGAGTGCCTTTACTGAGGAAAGAGGAGTGTGCTTGAGGAGCTGCCAGCCTGGTTCTCACTGCGGGACTGGGCCATTCCCCCTTCCCTTGGGACCCTATCTATCTCCTTGCTTCCAAGCATCCACACAGTCATGGAACAGTCACAATGGCTGGAACAACATTGAGACTCCAACTGGTAGGACCCACTTCTGCTAATCAGGCAGTAGTGGCAGGCCCAGGAGCCCACAGACACACAAAGACATGACACACACTGGTGGCCAGACTACTTACTGACACTCTAGGTGGGGGTAGGAATGTTGTGTCAGTTGGTACAAAAGGTAAGTGCACCCTTGCACTGCAGTGACAGAGGTGAAAGAGGCTGATCTGAAGAGGGGGCTTGTTTTACCCATTCTTGGGCTCTGCATCAGAACTGGAGCATGACAGGCAAGATCTGGCCCGGATCAAATCGGGAAGGTGCTGCTGGGGGCTTACACTCACAGTCTCCTGCAAGGCACACTTAGGTGGCCACGCATAAATGGGGAAGATGTGAGGGCGGCTTCCTGACATCTGATATGCATTCATGTTAGTACATAAATATTTATTGCAGGGAACAAGTAAAAACCACCTAGGTTGCCCCCATGGCTGTCCTGGGCACTATGCGGGAAGCATCAGCACACTGTGCCTGCGAGAGGAGACTCGGGCCAGGGCTCCAGAGGCTGATGCCCTTCTCCTTTCAGGATCCCTTTAGTTCTGGCTTTAGTTACATGGTTCAGATATGGACCCGGAACATCCATCCCTAGCCACGCTGCGGGGTGAGTTCTCAGGATGCCTGCTTCCAGGGGAGTGCTTTCAACTTGGACTTCTTTGGTGCCACCTCACCCAGTCCCATAGCATCCCATTCTCTGAAGTTCTAGAAACGTCCCCAGGGCATTCTGACATGCTCAGTCAGATTCAGTGTTCTGGGCTCAGGTGCACAGATGGCCCATGGTGGCAGGAGGGGGGAGAGTGGAAGAAAGAGCCAGAGACTTGGAAGCCCTTGGAGTGGGCTTTTATAGTGTGAAGAAATGGCTCTGTGGGGACATGACAGCAAGCAGGGAGGCCCAAGCAGCATGGGTGGGCAGGGTGCACATCTGGAAAGGCGGCTGAGAGTCACAGGGGTGTGAAGAGATATGGAGTGATGCCAAGAAGCTGGAGCTTGAAGGCCACAGTCAAAAGCTGTAATTTCATTCTGGGGACAATGAAGAGAAGCTCCCACAGGCCCTAGGGTAGATGTGGTATCAGAGGGGCAGATATGAGCAAGGCCAGTAGAGTAGATGGGATGCTAGGAGTGATCTCACTGCCCAGCCAGTGGCAGGCACACTCGTGGAGGCCAGAAGGGAAAGGAGGGATGCTCTCAGGATGGGCCCTGTTAGATGACTGGGTTATATGGTTGTAGCCATGTGTGCATCACTTGGGGCCCTGAAGTCAGCCTGTATGGGAGAGAGCTAGAAGAAGATATGGGAGGTTATGGCCTCACTTCCTACCCCGGGAAGTTGCTCAGACAGACTCCAAGGGCGAAAGTAGCCACGTGGTCCTGGCTGAATGGATAAGACCCCAGGGAGGAAAAGTGGTTGCATCTAATTGGAGATAGTGGGGCTGGCATCAGAGACAGTAGCAAAGGCCTTGTATGTGGAAGGTGATGAGCAGGAGGATACCATGGGAGGGGTGGCTCATGGGAGGGGTGGCTCATGGGGAAGGTAGCAGGCAACCTGGTGGGATGGTTGGGGCTCACTCGGCACCCTCAGCAGGCTCACCCTTCCCTTCCTCCCTAGGACTATAGGATTTTAAGCATGACAGAGCAGGAGTGGACTTGGAGGTTGAGTTGCCAGAAAGATAAGGACAGGAAGCAGACAGAAACTCGGAAGGGACAGCAAAGTGTTAGGGTTAGTTAGCGAGATCAGCAGCACTTCCAGAAGGTAGCTGGGAAGCAGTAAGGATGGACTAGAAAGAGGCCTTGCAGACCATGCTGAGAGAGAGCCACGTATGGGAGCGGTAGGCAGTGCAGCCATGGGACGAGGTGAGGAGAGGATGAGGACAGGTAGGACGTATGGAAGGGATACTTCTAACAGGGAGGCTGGACAGGAAGGGATCAGGGCAGAGAGCAAAGTAACCTGGCACATGGCTTTTATGAAACCTTCACTACTGCATCCTGTTGGCTGCCTAACATTTCCAAGAGCTATACCCAATGGTTCAGACCAACTTGGTGGCAGAATCTACTTCCTACAGAAGGTTTTCTACAGTAATTACAACAGCTGGACAAAGGCTATTTGAAAAGGCCACCTTCCCCCCAAATGCAAGTTGCCAAGGAAAGCAGACAGTGCTGGTCTGTGTCCCCAGAGGGAGGCACTAGCTTGGTAGACATGCTTTTGGCTGGCTGTGGGAGGAGTTATCTGGGTACTGAGGGACGTGCGAGGGCGAGGTAATCTCAGCGGCCAGCTAGTGGTGGACACCCTCATGTGGTAGAAAGGAAATTAGCCACTGTCTCTGCATTCTTGGGACCAGACTCAGAGTTCGTGTTGGCTTTGAGCTCTGTCTGCCCACTCTCTGTCTGAGGCATTGTGAGAGAGCCGCATGGAACGGCAGCTTACCTGCGTCTGGATCCGGTTGAGACCCCTGAACCAGAGGATCTGGCCCCTGCGGAGCTCCCGCTCAGCATGGTCAATCTCCTCCTCGCCCTCCGCCAACTCCTCATCCGTCATCTCATCCTTTCCAGGCCCATGCCCTGCTTCCTTCAGGCACTTGAGCTGGCTGGTGGGGATGGTGGCAATGACCTGAGACAGCCACAGCCAAGACAAAGCAAGCAGAGGTGGCCATGAGAGCGGGTTCTACTGTAGCCAGGAAAAGACCAGTGGACTTATTTCTCTGGGACACAGCCCACCCCCTAGATAGAACAGACCTTAACTTCCCCTATCCCTGTGGCAAACTCCTGCTCTCCTGAGTCTCATCCAAATAAAAGACCAGGGTGTAGGCAGAGAGGCCTTTGTCTCACACCTGGGAGGAACCTTGCAGGATCTGGATCATCTTTCCTTAGAGTAATGGGGGTCAGAGGAGGCCTCAAGCCACCTGCTAGTCTATGCATCGCCTACAGACATGGAAGCCTGGACACCAAGGCCAGCCATTTGGGGACTGCATGCTTATGTGACTGACCTCCAAACCTTTGTACACCAGGACTCAGGAGGTGAGCTTCCTAGCAGACAGTATTCCATACCAGCTAGCCCTTATGGTTGTAGGGAGAAAGGCTGGGAACTTATGCCTGGCCTCTCTTGGAGGAAGAAGAAGCTAGAAAAGAGCCTATGATCAGGGACTGCAAGGGAGAGAGAGGAGACACGAAGGGTAATGACTGGAAAGGGCGGGAAGAGTGAAGAGAAGGTTGGGCTGTCTTTCCCTGTCTCGGTGGAGGATGGTGGGTCATCCTGTCTCTCTTATGTGTCTGTCATCAAGAAGGCAGTGACTGTGAGGATGTTTTCATGGAGTTTTGTCACTTGAATGGATTTTTATTTTGGTCACCACTGAAAAGACTAGATCACCCTGTGGAGGGGGGAGCTGAGCTATGGGTGGGCAGCCCAGGGGTCAACCTGAAGCAGCCATTATATCAGGTACTTGGAGCTCAGGGGTCAATAAGAGTCTGGCATGGGCAGGGCAGAGTAGAGGGTTTGGAATCAAAGCTGTGGGAAGTGAAGGAACTCCATGGGACTGTCAAGCCTGAGTGTGAGAAGCACGGCGAGAGAAGGAAAGAGATTTCTGAAAAGGAAATGGAGGAACTGGGTGGGTCATCTCTGGACACTAATGCAGGGTCCAGCAGCAGAGGCAAGCATGTACAGTAGTCAAAGTTGCCTCTATGGCCAGCTTGGTAGGAGATACACACCGGTACTTTAAGAAACAAAACCTATAGTGTTCCAGACTAAATAGTGCTTCCCTACCTATAATTGCTAAGCCCCAACTGCCAAGATGGCAATATTCAGAGGAAGCAGACAGCCTCGTATGCCGATGCCTACTTCCCCTCGCACTTTCCAGAGCTATGAGGAAATATATGCCTTTGCTGCCACTTGCCAGTCTCTGGTAGTTTGCTGTAGGAGTCTGAGATGAGTAAGAGCCAGAGAGAAGTGGGTCCTAGACTTGGCTTCCCATGCTAGTTTTCTAGAACTCTGAAGAGAATGCTTTCGTAGATCCCCTGTGCACTGTGGAGTTCGCTGGGTGCGTGAGATGCATCAGCTGCAGCTACCAAGGTCTTCCTTCCTTCCTTCCTTCCTTCCTTCCTTCCTTCCTTCCTTCCTTCCTTCCTTCCTTCCTTCCTTCCTTCCTTCCTTTGTCTTCCTGCCTTCCTGCCTGCCTTCCTGCCTTCCTGCCTTCTCCTTTCCTTTCTTTCTTTCATTTTGTTTTGTATTTCTTCAGGACTGGAGATAGAACTCAAAGCATCCAAGTTTATGAGGCAATTTTTAGCTACTACTATGGGAAAGGAAACTGTGGATGGCTTTCCCAGATAGGGTGACATCTTAGCTGTTGTCCTTTTAGTTCTCAATGATGATGCTGCTAATTGTGACCTTGCCCCCTAGGTTATGTCATGTCATAGGCCTGATCCCTGCTGTTCAGGGCCACACGCACAGGCTCTGAGATCGTGGGGCAGGGAGCTGGGGGTAGTGGGGGGCATAGGCTGCCCCGGACTCCTAGCTTCTTGCCTGTCCTGAGGGCCATCAACAGAATCAACAAGAATGAGCACTTGGTGGAAAAGTTGACAAGACAGACACTCACCTGTCCCCAGACCAGCTCGCCAACACCAACAAATAGGCACCAAAGCCACTGTTCTGTGGACAGTGGAGAACAGCTGAAGGGCTTCCCACCAAACTGGACTATGACAATCTGGAGAAGACAGGGGAGTCAGTGGATGGAGTGGCAGCACACATAGGCACGGCTCCTAGCTGATCTGTGACAGACTCTGTCCCCTGTGAACCTTGCTTTCCCATCTGGCCTCGCCTCCTGGAAGGCAAGGCGGCATTGCCTCCCAGTGGACAGGCCACATTCTAGGAAATGGCTTGGTTTTGTGTCTCAGCCCCTGCCTTTCCTCCCCCCACCCCCACTCCAGCAAGTGTAGAAAGATGACATCACAGACTAGCTGCTCACAGGGCCACAGGTACCAAGGTGGGTAAGTGTGGAGAGTCATGTGCTGATGCCCACTGCCCCTCTGGTGCCCCTAGCTTCCAGGGGAAACTTAAGCTGTCTTGACCATCTTTGAAACTTCTGCAAGTCTAATGCTTTCATACCTACCTGCTCTACATGATCCCACAGCACGAAGGTCGCCCTGTCTTGGCCTCCTGCCTTCCTCACTGTCTACTTCAAGAGAAGTCATAGACCTAGGAACAAGCTTCTCAAATGCAAACCAAGCAATCTACAGCACACACCCAACCCATCCCAGGTCCAGGTGCCAGGCAACCAGGGCCAGCCCACTCTCCACAGTGGGCTAGAATGATTCATGCTAGCACAGCTGAAGCCTGCTGACTCCACACTCATTCTGTCCTGGGAGTCTACAGTAAAATCCACCTCTTACAGCCTCCTGACTGGCACTTGCTATGACATGCCTCTACTTTCGAGTTCTAGGAGCAACGAACCGCATGTTCATGGCAGCCATCGCCTGATCTACACCATACTTGAGCACTCAGCCCCTCCTGGGGTGTGGAGCTGACCAACCTGTGCACAGCGCTGTGGTGGACAGAGGTCAGTGTGTCAGCCTCGTGCACAGCAAGCATGTCCCAAAGAAGCTTCTATAGTTATACCAGCCTCAGACCAAGGAATTATGTGCTAGAAATGGGGATGGTAGAGCCAGAGGGAGCCAGGCAGGACTACTTCCTGCATCTGCGACAGGAGGATGGGAGGATGCAGGCCTCCTAGAGCAGTCTGGAAGCAAGGTTAGGCTAGGCTGAGCCTAACAATGTTTAGGTGGAGAACACTTGCAGTAGAATGCAGAATAGATTCAAGAGACAGGGAAGCCAGTACCAGGGGACACCCAGGGCCTCTACTTCTTAGTGTCCTACCTGAATTCCAAAGGTGCCCAGGACAATGGTGCAGAAGATGGGGTTGCTGAAGATGCCGTCAAACACATTCCTCTCGCCATGAATCTTCCGAGCATTGATCTCATTGAAGAGCTGCATCATAACAAAGGTGTTGAAGATGATGGTGTAGTGTTCTGAGGGTGGGGAGTGCAGGGGCGCATTCCTTCCGCTGTCGATGTCAAAGAAGAGCTCTCCTGCAGGGAAGGGAGAGGGAGAGGCTGAGGAGGGAGGGTCTCCCACCACCAGTGGCCATTCTCCTTGACCACATATCAGCCTGAGGGATGCACAGTGGGGAACACAGTGAGAAGCAGCCAGAAGGTCTGGGCCAAGGGTATAGAGCAGGTCTGTTCTTTTGCCAATAACTGCTGTGTTATACCCTGTGTCACTCTGAGGATACAAACAGGGCCTGAGCATGGGGACACAGCGATGGTGTCCTGAAAGCCTTGAGCAGACTGAAGTGTGTGCCCCAGGCCCAACCTACCAACAAAGAGCAGAGTAAAGATGATGGTGAGCTGGTAGACGGCATGGCCAAGGATGTTCTTCATCATGGTGCGTGAGATGAGGGGTTTGTCCCGGCCGTATGGCTTCCGCAACAGCAGTGACTCAGTGGGGGGCTCCGTTGCCAGGGCCAGAGAGGCAAATGTGTCCATGATCAAGTTCACCCATAACATCTGCACGGCTTTTAGAGGAGAGTCCTGTAGAGAGATAGCAGAAAAGTTTACTTGTTACTTACCCTTCTGTGAGCTGGCTGTGCAGCCCCTAAAGAGAAACCTTGGGAAGGGGGGATGGGAAAGGCTGCCACTTCTGAGGAGAAACTCAGCTTTGTCAATGTCATGGGAGTTTCATTCTCATAAGCCTGTCACATAGGGTCATTCAGGTTGGCAGGAGTTTTCTTGCTGGGCTTTTAGATGCCTTCCCACCTTCCTGTCTGAGGCCTTCCTAGGAAGCACACAGCTGGAACTAGTCACCATGGTTTGCAAGAGTCTCCCACATCACAGGGCAGGAAGAGGCAGACACATCAACCCCAACCCATCTTCTCCTCATTCCTACTGACTGTTTCTTTCAAAACCAGCCTCACAAGAGGACATGGATGGTGCAAATGAAATAATATGAACTGAGAAGTTCACAAACAGAGAGCAGACGAGTCGTGTGAGGCTGGGAGAAGAGCTGGGGACTGACTGCTGATGGTGCGGGGCCACAAAGTTCTGCATGAAAAAGTGGTTCGAATGGTTATTATGAAAACATTTATATATGACTGAGATCTCAAGAAAACATCCTTGAGGGGCTGGGGGGTTAGCTTAACCATGAGAATCGGAGAACTTGATTTCAACCCCCAGAAGTCATGTAAGAAAAACTGCCATGGTGGTGCGTCCTTCGAATCCCCGAGCTGGGGAGCAGAAGACAGGAGGATCCCTGGGGCTCACTGCCCAGCCAGCCTAAGCTAATTAGCAAGGCCAGAGGCCCAGTGGAAGACCCTGTCTCAAAAAGTAAGTTGACGTCTGGTCTCCACATGAATATGTATACATTTGTATGTGTACTTGGAGACACACACACACAGACACACACATGCTTGAAAGGACTACCTGATTAGCACAAAAAGTCTACTCGTTAACAGCAAAGTCAACTGTCCTTAAGAGGGAAATCAGTAAATTCTAGCCTTCTACCAATGGGGAGAATTGAACCCTGAGAAAGAGGAGGTTCTGCGAAGGGCAAAGTCTTGACTTTCTGTGTGACCCAGCCATTCTGCATCCAGATATAAACCCAGGAGAGAGGAAGACACATGCACGCTAAAACCTGGACATGAGTGTCCCTATCAGCACTCTTCCTGATGGACAAAAAAGTGAATGTGGCCCAAAGGTCAGTCAGCTGCTGAATGACAAACAAAATGGGGGCATTTGTGCATCCATGAAAATAAATAAAGCATTGTGCTGGTCCAAGTGGCAACAGGATGAAGCGGGAAGATGTGCTGAGAGGCTGGACACAAAGGGCACACATCAGGCCAGCGAGATGCCTCAGTGGGTTAACAGTGCTGTCTGCCAAGCCTCAGAACATGGATTCAATTCCTGGGGACCGTGGTAGGAGGAAAAAACTCACACAAGTTGTCCTCTGGCCTCCACACGTGTGCTGTGACCCACGCATGTTCCCCCATTGCAAAAAATGTAAAAAAAAGCTGGGTGTCATGGTGCGCGCCTTTAATCCTAGCACTTGGGAGGCAGAGGCAGGCAGATCTCGGTGAGTTCAAGGCCAGCCTGGTCTATAGAGTGAGTTCTAGGACAGTCAGAGCTACAGGGAGACCCTGTCTCCAAAAGACAAAAACAAAGTAAATAAACAAACCCCAAAGGCCATATGTCATTTCATTATACTGACACAATATGTCTACAACACGAAAATTCAGAGAGACACAGAAGAGAGGCCATTGTGTGGGGCTACGGGGGGGGGTGTGTGACTGCTAGTGTGTGTAGGGTTTCCTTTAGGATGGAGGAATGTGTTCTGGGACTAGGTGAAAGTGATGGCTGTATGGTGCTATGAATATATGACAAAGACTCTGCTCATTGCCTATCTGAAAGGGTGAGCTTTGGGTATGCGAATTTGATTTCAAGAAAAAGAATATGCAGCATAGAAAAAACTTGTTCTCAACGTGGGCTTCTTGAGCCCATGCCACGCCCCTCAGAAGGCAGCTACCTCCTGCAGGTCCCTGGTACCCACCTGAGTAATGCAGGCGCCTGTGAAGGCCACAATCACGGCCACCACGTTGACTGTCAGCTGGAACTGCAGGAACTTGGAGATGCTGTCATAGACATTGCGGCCCCACATGACCGCCTTGACGATGCTGGTGAAGTTGTCATCAGTCAGGATGATGTCAGAGGCTTCCTTGGCCACGTCAGTTCCTGCGATGCCCTAGGGTGGTACATAAGCACAGTACCTGTTTCTCAGCTTCTCTCTGTCTCTCTCTGTCTCTGTCTCTCTCTGTTTCTCTGTCTCTCTCTCTCTCTCTGTCTCTCTCTGTCTCTCTCTCTCTCTGTCTCTCTCTCTCTTGGTCTTTTTGAGACAGGTTCTTCCTGTAGCTCCAGCTGTCCTGGAACTCACTATGTAGACTGGGCTAGCCTTGAACTCACAGAGATCCACCTGCCTCTGCCTCCCCAGTGCTGAGATTAAAGGCGTGCGCCACTATGCCCGGCTCTCAGTGCCTCTTAACTGAGCAGTCCATCAGGGCTGCTTCCCTGCCTTTCCCTTCCAAATAAGACGCTGCTAACTAAACAACACTTGTTTCTTGGGCCTGGCCTTGTGATAGCAGCCGCCCTGGGAAATGAAGTTTAGTCTCCTCTGAGTTGTGAGATCCAGAAAGGGTGGGTTCCCTCCTACCCCTCTTGCACCAAATCATGGCTGAGTGAAGCATTCTCTTTTCCTAGTAGAGTGGGCCTCCCCAGGGGCCAGGGCTCACCATGTGGCCAGCCCCTGGCAGGCCACCGTGGTCGGGGGGAGGGGAACATCTACGTAGTAGTAAGAGAGAAATGAGTGGAAAAGCCCACTGGGGCCTCTCTCTGCATCGTGCTTGAGGCCAAGTGCTACTGGGACTGAGCTGGAGATGGGTGATGGCGAGCAGGTGCCTTTGTTGATGAGCTCCTGTTCACTGTTCCCCTTCTACTTCATTTTAAGTGCGGCCCCACTGTTCATTCAGCTGCTATCACACGAAAGATTTTTAAACAAATCACATGTGTATTTCCTAATAGTGAGAGTTTATATAGCCCAAAGTGGCCAAGATGTGAGGGAAAGAAACTTCTAGCACTCTGTTACCTGCCCTGGCACTGGTTTTCCACTTTTGAGTGGAAAGCTAATGTCCAGTCGAAAAGGGTCTCATCCGTGGAGTGAGCTGGCCGCACACAGGGTGGCTTACCATGGCAAAGCCCACGTCTGCCTTTTTGAGAGCTGGCCCATCATTGGTGCCATCCCCAGTCACTGCCACCACCTGCCGCTGCTCACCAGTTGTGCTGTCGATAATCCCTGGAACACAGAGTATCAAGGTCAGGCTGCAGCTGTCTCTCACCTCGGCTCTATCAAGGAAGCTCTGACCTGGGTTGCTTCTGGGCTCCTAGTCACTTAGCGGATCAAGTCCCCGGGCTTTACTGGGACAGCACCATTCCCCTCTTCCTCCAAGAGCCTTTCATCTAGTAATACAGGTGTCATGATTTGGTAGAAGGGAGACATCCCATGCTGTGCTTGGATAGATGTCTCCCTGTCCTTGGTCTCAGTTTCCCTGTTTGTTACAACAAGGGCAGTGTCTGCGTGCTCTTCTTGTTTGGGTGTTTTCTAGTCACTAGTATCTAAAAGTGACAGATCTATAACCAGTGACTGTAGCTTCCTGGTCTCGCCTTGGGGATCGACTCGGGAGCCCAGAAGCAGATGACAACACACAGGGGTGCCAGCTGCAGCCAAGTGGGGAAGAGGGGAACAGCACTTGGTTACCTTTGACTAGAGTGTGCTTGTCAGTGGGAGATGACCGGGCAAGCACCCGCAGCTTCGGCCACACCTTGTCCAGCCGCTCCTGTTCTATCTGGAGGAAACAGTGGAGACTTCAGAGCTAAGGCTGAAGAGAGAAGCTAGGGCTGGGGGGGCTGCACGCAGTGGCAGAGGGATGGAGGAAGGAGTAGCCCGGGCAGCAGGAGGGAGCTACCTCGCCTTTCTCGTTGCGGATCCTCCGGTTGAACTCCTTCCCCTCCAGGCACAGGAAGTCCTCCCCTGGCTGGATTATACCACACTTGGCTGCGATTGCCCGGGCAGTGTTGATGTTGTCCCCGGTCACCATGCGGACTGTGATACCAGCACGCTGGCATTTTCGAATGGCTTCAGGGACCTGAAAGAGACAGGAATGGTGGGTGGAGGCAGAAAATCAAGCCATATTTTGTTTCTGCTTCAGATCTGCAGGATTCTCAGTCCCAGCAAAACTGACAGTAGAGTGAAGTCTGTGGTTCTGGTGCATAGTCTCTGGAGGATGCTGTGGAGGCTTACGGAGGAGGGCTACAGTGGGCAAGCACCTCCCCTAGACGCTCAGCCCCCCATCCTCTGTGCTTCCTTCACTGTGTGTGGCTCCAGGAACCAGCAATGACATGGACTAGGTCCTGGTGGAAGGAGCAGAGACCCCCCCCCAAAGCTCTGGAAGCTATTATTATTATTATTATTATTATTATTATTATTGTCTTTTTAGAGACAGAGTCTCCCTGTAGCCCCAACTGTCCTGAAACTCACTCTGTAGACCAGGTTGGCCTTGAACTCACAGAGATCTGCCTGCCTCTGCCTCCCTAGTGCTAGGATTAAAGGCATGCTCCACCACGCCCGGCTGCAATTGTGTTCTTAAAGGGTACCATGAGGTGTGTGTTTTGAAAGGTCACTTGAGTGGTCACAAGAATCCCCCAAGTCTGGCACCCTTGTTTCCATGTGGGAAACTGAACTCCAGAGCAGGGCTGGTCCTGATGGCTGGACCAGGGGTGCCATCGGCATCCCTCAGGGGATATAGAATTCAAATCATTTCCCCCATGAATTAGTCTTTGTTGTATGCTTCACCCAAATCTACTCACTAGGGGAAATAAAACATGACTTAGGTTTATGATCCATGATTTCCTTTTCAAATGATGTAGTAGATTTCAGAACCAAGGAACAAGAAAGAAAACCCCCAGGTACAAGCTTCCAAACAGACCAAAAGGGTGGAAAGTGGGAAGTCAGGAGACAAGCCGGGGAGTATAGCATTATCCCAGTGGAGGGAGGATGGGAAGGGTGCTCTCCAAACCCATGAAATGTGTGCTTCTTCAGGTCCTGGGGCCCAAAGGGACAAAGCAGACATTATGAAGTGGCATCTGTACTAGGAAGGGAGCAGCTCAGAACTAAGGAGTTGAATGATGATAGACCTAGGTCTTTGAATTCTTTACTAGGCAAACCTGCGAGCAAAGATGGCTTGTTGCTGAGCCTGAGAAGAAAGGAGTGCAAGAAGTGTCCACGTTTGCCCTACTTGCCTGATCTATAGAAGTCAGAGCACGTTAGGTAGACACGCAGGGGAAGTCAGAGCACGTTAGGTAGACACGCAAGGGCAGGACTGCTTGGAAATAGCCAGGAATGAAGTGAAGAATGAGGGGACAAGAGCAGAGTGGCCTCACTTCAGGCTTTGACAGTGATCTGATAACTACTAAATACAGTACTTCCAAGTGACAGGTGCATCTTGAGTAGAGTCTAGCTGTGGCGGGTATCCCTCTCCCACATGTGACATCTCCTTCTGTACTGTCTTAAAGACATGTTCTGTTCTCTGAGGGTCCCGAGGGACTGGAGAGGACAGTGAATACCTGGAAGTGCCCTTCAAGCCACGGAGTAAGGCAGCTGCTCCACAGCTTCAGTCCCTGAACTGGCTGGAAGCCTTTTCCTCTACTGCCACCAAGTGGCCTCAGTGAGCCTGAGCGTCTCGAGCCTTGGGCCAGGCCAAGGTAGGGGGCAGGTACAGCCACTACTCCAAGGCTACCCACATACACACTCCAAGATCTCAGCATCCTAGAAAAGTGGCTGGAACACCCCCTCCAATGGAAGACTCTCCTCATAGGACAGACAGACCCCTCCTTCTCTGCTTAGCCTCATGCCCTGCTTTCTTCTGAGGGTCCCAAAGCACAGCAGGAGCAGGTATCTGTAGAAGTTGTCTGCTCCTGCACTGGGCTCCAAGCTACCTGAGGACACAGCTTTGGCTCCATCTGGCAGCCGTCCTATGCCTCCTAGCACCCAGCAAGTTTGACCGATACCCATAGAGACTTTGCTGGGCTCTCATGCTCTCTAGAGCCACCATCTGGTTCACACTGCTGCCTGGTCTCCCTACATCTTTATTGCTAAATCTGCTGCCTGATCTTCCTCTCAGCGTCTTTCAAGCTAGAAAGGAGCTATCCTTGTAGGGGAAGACCCTTCTGTCATCACTGAGCCTGAGATGGCTTCTCCCTGTTGTGAGATCCTACCCCTCTGTGGCATCCACTGAGTCTGGATCTGCTCTACTTGATGCGGTTTCCTCTCTATCCTCAGCCTAACTCATGCTCTGCTGACAGTGACCCACGGCCACTGTCTAGATGTGGCAAACACAGTATTCTCTTTGGAACTGAGTGCCTTTGCTTTGTGACCCAGTAGGCAAAGCTTCTCCTCCCCCGTCATGCCTGCAGCCCCAGCTTCTACAGGTATGTGCTTTCTGGCTAACAGGTAGAGCCAAAGTGGCCCTGCTTCAAACAGACATGGACACCAATGGACAGAGGCTGGGAAGACTCTGCCCTTCTTGAGGATCTCCCATTTAAAAAAAAATTGTTATTCTTTGTGTACAAGGGTATTGGTTACATGTAGGTAGGTGCACCTGTGTCATGCAATGCCCACAGAGGTAAGAAGACATCAGATCCCCTGGAACTGGACTTATGGATGGTTGTTAGCTGGTAATCGAGCCTGAGTCCTCCTCAAGAGCAGTCAGGGCTCTTAGCCGCTGAGCCATCTCTCCAGCCCCCCAGAGGATCTCCCATATTTAAAGGCCAATAAACACAACCATCACACAGAACCTGCTCAGGTCAAAGACATCAGTGACCTCCCAATGTCAAAGCCATGAATAGGCAAATGTAATCCTTTTGATTCTGTGTTTGCTTCATGCAGATGACCCATGGGTTTTTCTCCAACCTGGCTGGCTTCTGTCACAGTGGCATACTGCTCCCAGTGATAACACTCACAGAAAGAGAGCCACTTGCCTCCTTAATGTCTTCATGTGGGTGCCCTGAATCTCATTCAAACCTAATCAAGCCCTTGACTGACAACTCCCCACCTTGTCCCACAAACCTATGTCTACACAACTCAGTTGATCCTGGCTTCTCAGTCCACAGTCCTGTAGGCATTGAGGATTTCCTTCAGATCACCCTCTCACCTAGTAGAAAGTAGAGTCTGAGCCTTGCTCAGGGTAAGCAGGCCCACAGAATTCTCTGTAGGTCAAGGACTAGAGGGCCCTACAAGGGA
Organism: Rhizomys pruinosus; assembly: GCA_009823505.1. NCBI lineage: Eukaryota > Metazoa > Chordata > Mammalia > Rodentia > Spalacidae > Rhizomys > Rhizomys pruinosus. The sequence goes on from VZQC01005517.1 coordinate 1,246,408, forward strand.
ATCAAATGTACTGAGGAAAATGTGATATGTCCCATGGCCATGCTCTTGGATGACTCTGTGACACCCCCCCCCATGACCCTTTCAGACACCTTTCTATAGGTGGGCAAGGTTGAAGTGTGACAGCTTCAGGGAGGTGGCAAAAAAGTGGCTCTCGCCACTTTTGTATGTGTCCAAAGTCTACATGTTGGTCCAGTGTGGGAAAAGTCACCCTGCCACCCACTGGATGACCTCTAGAAACAATCAGATCCCAGAAAAGGGGTAGCTACCTCGGGTCGCACAGGGTCTTCGATGCCCACGACAGCTATGCAGGTGAGGTCACCCACCACCTCATTCTCATTGTCCCAGTCAGGCTCCTGGCTTGCAGAGAAGTCTCTATAGGCAATGCAGATGGTGCGGAGGCCATCACAAGCCATCGGCTCAATGATCTTCTTCACCATGTCATCCCGGTCCCGAGGACGAAATCCTCGGAGTTCACCATTGCTGTTTAAGATGTTGGTACACCTGGGGCCGTGGAGGAGGGAAGTTGAGAGGGAAAGAACAAAAGGAGATTAATCCACACTGGATTAGGGTGTGACCTTAGCTAATGACTTGTGACATTATAAAGAGCAGAGGACACAGAAGTGTACAGACGGCGAGAAGGCCATATGACTAAAGGCGAGAAGTCAGAATGATGCAGCTGCATGCTACCAGCAGAATCTGCTGCCGGAGTGGAGCGCAGCTTGACCCACATCTTGTCTTTGGACTTCTGATCACCAGACATGTGTGATGATACATTTCTGTTGTCCTCAGACTCCATTCACCTGGTTGTTTTTGGAGACAGGGCCTCTCACTATCCTGGAGCTTGTCAATCAAGCTAGGTTGGTTGGCTAGCGAGCCTTCTCTGTGCTTAGATTACACATGTATATCACCGCTCCCAGTGTTTTACATGGCTTCTGGGGATCAGACTCGAGCTTTCATGACTGCAACACAAGCATTTTACTGACTGAGCTATCTCCACAGCCTTAGGTTATCTTAAGGTACCATGTTCGGGGTCATTTGTTACAGCAACCTCACACTGGGGCTGGCCAAGAGACCCCAGGTGGGAAGTGGCAGCTTTCTCATAGAGTCCACAAGACAAGGTTGTGGAACGTACGTAGCTATGGAATGGGGGTAACACGAGGTATCGGCCACTTCAGGCCAAGATTTGACATCCAGTAGTATCAGAAGGGACAGGCCTAGGGAATCTAGCCACAGAAAAGGTGTGCTTGAACTGAATGCCACTCATCTGTTAAGTGCCATAAGGGAGACTGGTGGAGCTGGCTATCAAGGCTGGGAGTAGGCAGAGAGAGAGAGTAACAAAAGTTACCATAAGCCAATGTCTTCCTAGGATCATTCACTCATGGAACTCACAGCATCCCAGGAGGTCCATGGCCTTGGGATCTCCATGTTACACAGCCAGCAAAAGGAGACTCACTTATGAATCCAAAAAGCGGTGTTTGCTCCTACCCCATCAGGGGCTGCTTCAGGGGGGGAGGCAGCCTTTGGCATGAGTTGCAGGGTCTGGGACTGGGCTGTCGCGGGGAGAGTGTCTTCAACCAAGTGGGGATGAGCCTAGTGGTCAGGTCTCCTGAGAACAGGGAGCAGGCTGAGCCTGGGGCCAGAGAACCCTGCTGTACTCCTGGGGACTCAGTTTCCAAAGGCGCATGGGGAGAAATGACAGGAGCCAAGTAGGTGGGGCAGAGGAATTCAGGGAAAAGAAAGAGGCCAAGACCAAAGAGAAGTGCGCAGGCTCAGAAGGAGCAGGAAGAGTGGGCTACTCCACGCCCAGGCTGCGTGCTGCCCCCTGCATGTTTTAACAGTTTCATTGAGGTACAGTTTAAATATACAGTTCAGCAAGTTGTAATATATCTTCAAGTGTAGAACCATCACCACATTAAACTTTAGAATGTTTTCATTGCCTCTGAAAGAAACCCATGTCATATGTAGTAGCAAATGCCTATAATCCCAGAACTTGAGAGGCTAAGGCAGGAAGATTGCAAACTCCAAGCCAGTCTGAGCTACAGAGTGAGATCGTGTCCCAAAGCAAGCAGACACAAAATATGGACTGCTGAGATGGCTTGGAGGATAAAGGTGTTTCTCGCCAACCCTGATGACCAGAGTTTGAGCCTCAGGAGTCACAGACGGAGAGTGAGAATAGACTCCTGGAGGTTGTCCTGAGACTTCCACACAGGTGCACATCCAGCAAACAGACACAAGAAATAAATAAGTAAATCAATAAATGGATTAAGAATGAATAACCAAAATAACCAAGCAAACTAAAAGAAAGCTCACATAAGTAACAACAGCAAAAACAGATGAACTGGATAGACCTCAGTGGAATCTGAAGATATTTGTGAATCTATAGACACTATTAGGAAGATGACAAGAGATGAAATAATATATCTGATGAGGATTCAGTAGCTAGCATATAAAAAGGACTTTAAAAATTTATTTATTTATTTATTTATTTATTTATTTATTTATTTATTTATATGAATGTACTGTCAGCATGTAGGTTTGTGCACCCATGTCATGCAATGCCGCAGAGGTCAGAAGAGGGCGTCGGATTCCCCTGGAACTGGAGTTAAAGATGGTTCTCAGCCGCCATGTGGGTGCTGGGGATCAAACCCGGGTCCTCTATAAGAGCAGTTGGTGCTCTTAACCACTAAGCCATCTCTCCAGCCCCCATATAAAGGACTTTTAAAACACAACAAGAAGATAGCTCAACTCTTTAGCTTCCTCTTCCAAGCCTTTTCTAACTCCTCCCATAAGTCAGTTCCAAGGCTTCTTCCACATCATCAGGCATAGACACTACAATGATCCTACTTCAGTCTCAGTGTTCTAGTCCTCCCTCAATACAGTCAGGTTGACAATAAGTCAGCCATCACATATACACCTAGGAGTGAAATAGCTGGGTCACAAGACAACTTCATGTTTAGCTTCCTGAGAAATCATCAAAATATTTTCCAAAATGACAACACCATTTCATGTGTGTATGTGTATGTTCATGTTCATATGGGTACATGCATGTGTGCATGCAGTTACATGTACATGTCTTTGTCTCTGTGTGGAGGACAAAGGTCTACATCATATGTCTTCCTCGATTGCTCTTCACTTTGCTTTTNGATGGCAGAGCACCTGCCATTCATTTCTACTGACTCCATGAACTTCCATAGTGTGGCTGCATCAAGATTTATCTTCCAACAGGCATTTACTTTAATGGTACACAATTTGCCTTAGGAAGTTAATTTTTGGAAACTTTTTTTTTTTTTGGTCTTTTCGAGACAGGGTCTCCCTGTAGCCTCCCAGCTGTCTTGAACTCACTCTGTAGACCAGGCTGGCCTTGAACTCTCAAAGATCCGCCTGCCTCTGCCTCTCATGTGCTAGGATTAAAGGCATGCGCCACCATGCCCAGCTCACATCCTGCTTTTATTTAGGTGCTAGGGATCCTAACTGAGATCGTCATGCTTGATGTGGTAGGCACTTTACCTATTGAACCATCTCCCCACTTGTCACCAGGAACTCTAACCTCTCCTCTTCCCTAGGGGTATTTCTAGTCTTCAGGGAAGTGTAAATCGAAACTATCATGAGATACTACTATACACCCACTGGACTAGCACCACCATCACAAACAGTAGAGAAAGCCTAGAATGTTGTAAGAAGAGCTTAACAGGCAATTCTGGTGGAAGCTCAGATGATCCAAACGCAGATGGGGATGTGGACAGTAGAATCTGTGCTGTGATGTTTCAGGTAAGAGCAGGGACTAGACAGGATTGGAGACCACTCATATTACATTAAGGAGAAGATCCTGTCTACATTTCACCCATGTCCTCAGACTTGGTGTGACGTTAAATTTAAAGGTGATAGACTAATTAATGTAGCAGAGGAAATGTCAAGGCAGCCCAGAATTCTGTTGCTTAGGTATTACTAGCTTTTTCCAGCCAAATTTAATGTGAGAATTGAGAGCAAGAAGGAAGCAATGGTTGGTGAGATTGTTTAGCAGGCACAGGCATTTGCTGCCATCCCTGATGACCTAAGTTTGCTTTATGGGACTCACATAGTGGAAGGACAGAACAAAGACCTGCAAGTTGTCCTCTGGCCTACACATGCATGCATGTACACGCACACATGCATACACACAAAATAAATAAATAAATAAATAAATAAATAAATAAATAAATAATAAATAAATTTAAGTTAAGAAAAGGTCTCCCTGCAACCCCAGCTGGTCTAAAACTCACTATGTGGACCAAGCTGGACTTGATCTCAAAGAGATTTGCCTGCCTCTGCCTCCTGAGTACTGGGATTAAAGACATGCACCACTCCACACAGTTTATAATTTTTTTTAAGAAGGAAGAGAGTGGAAAGATTTTTAAAAGTTGTAGTTTGATCCAAAAAAGAAGTACCACAAAGTTGCAGCCAAGGAGGATGTTGTTGAAGGTGACAGTGTCACTAAAAATGCCAACCACTTGCAGTGGTACATAAGAGCCATGCCTGCAGAGAATCTCCGAAAGGAGCAAGGCCACCACCATCACAGGCTCAGAAATGGATAAATACAAGCTTGTCTCAAAGACTTTCCAGGACAGAGCCTCGGAGAAGCGAGCCCCAGCATGGCCTGCTTGTATTAAACTGTCTGGTGAAGTGTGAATAGTTTCCCTGCGATTTTCAGCCAGGAAGGGCCTCAGACACCATTGCAGCCATCATTCAAACAGGCCCAGGTGTAGCTCAAAATGGTGCAGACCCTGGCATCCTTCATGTGGTGCTGAATTTGCACTCATGTGGAATGCAAGAGTTGCAGAGTGACAGGGGCTTCCACTCAGATTTGAAGGGAAAGTCTGGATACCCAGGAAATATGTGGTAGAGTCAGGATCCCTCCAGGCAGCGCACAGTGCCGAGGGTGAAGCTGCAGCTGTTGCAGAGCTTAAAGGTCCCAAGATTGTGTAACTCCTGCTGGGCAAAGATACAAGCAGGCTGCACAGCCAGCCAAAGACACAGGCAAGAGCAGAGAGGAGGGAGTCTCTAAGTGCTCCATAGCTCACATCACAGCAGCACATGTCCTCCATGCCATCAGACATGCACTTACAAGTTTTAACGTTCAGCTGAGTTTCTATGTTGCTTTGGCCCAATCTTTGCCTCCATACATCGGTTCTTGCCTTTCCGATGGAAATATTTAGAACACGTAAATTGATTTTTGAGTTTTACAGGGACTTACCCTTAAGAGTTTGCCCTGAGACTCAAAGGAGACTTTGGGTTTGGACTTTTGCAATAGTTAAGACTGAGGACTTGTGGAGATAGACTGAGTAGACTGAGTGAGAATTATTTTGCATTGTGAGATGGATGTGAGCCTTTGGGGGTCAGGAGGAGAGCAGTAGAGTATGATTCTAACGTTCTGCAAAAGGCCTGTGAGTTACATGCTTGGTCCGCAGCCTCATGCTGCTGGGAGGCTGGAATGTGGGGGGGGGGGCATATGAGGGACTTTAGGTCAGTGGACAGGCTTGGAAGAAGGTTGTGAGCCTGTGTTCTCTTCATCTTCCTTGTTCTCATGGTCCACACTACCCGCTGTATCCTCCAGGTCGTTCTCATCATCCACATTACGTGCCGTATCCTCCATCTCGTTCTCATCGTCCACACTACATGCCATATCTCCCATCTTTTTCTCATTGTCCACACTACCTGCCGTATCCTCCATCTTGTTCTCATGGTCCACACTACCTGCTGTATCCCTCATCTTGTTCTCATGGTTCACACTACCTGCCGTATCCCCCATCTCGTTCTAATCGTCCACACTACCTACTGTATCCTCCATCTCATTCTCATGGTCCACACTACCTGCAGTATCCTCCATCTCGTTCTCATCGTCCACACTACCTGCCGTATCCTCCATCTTGTTCTCATCGTCCACACTACCTGCCATATCCTCCATCTCGTTCTCATTGTCCACACTACCTACTGTATCCTCCATCTCATTCTCATCATCCACACTAACTGCCGTATTCTCCATCTTGTTCTCATTGTCCACACTACCTGCTGTATCCTCCATCTTGCCACAGCCCAAGGACAATGGAGCTAACCGAAATCTCCAAAGTCAAAATCCAGGTGAAACTTTTATGTTTTTTTATTTATTTATTTTTTTTTATTTTTATTTATTTCTGTATGTGTATGAATGTACTGTCTGCATGCAAGTTTGTGCACCCGTGACGTGCAATGCCGCGGAGGTCAGAAGAGGGTGTCGGATTCCCCTGGAACTGGAGTTCTCCTGGAATTGGAGTTTCAGACGGTTCTCGGCCGCCATGTGGGTGCTGGGGATCGAACCCGGGTCCTCTGTAAGAGCGGTCGGCGCTCTTAACCGCTAGGCCATCTCTCCAGCCCCCGAAACTTTTATGTTTTTAGGTTGATCTAGCTCCCTTTTTTGTTCGTGATGGGATACAGGGTGTCATTATTTTGCTGAAGTTGACCTCAGACTCCTAGGTTCAAGGCATCCTCCTGCCTCATCGTCTCAAGCAGCTGGGACAAGAAGTGTCCAACAGTAGGCCATGCTCAAGTATTTTAGAAAGCTGACCACCATGATGTATATCTCCAAGGGTTGAAAATGTGTCCTCAGATTCAAACTTGTACATGAGCAGTCACAGCATATTCATGAGAGTCCTCATGTGGAAACCATCCGGATTCATGTGTTGGCATAAACAGGAGAAGCACATGTCGTTTTGCTCCTACAATGGGATATTGTTCAACTGTTAAACAGGAATGAAGTTCTAATAGGTGAGCAACCTTGACAATGTTATGCTTAGTGAAAGAAGCCAGGTAGCAATGCTACAAAGTGTATGATTCTGTTTTTGTGACAAGTCCACAGTAGGCAAAACCAGAAGGACAGGTCAGAAGTTGTCAAAGCTGGAGAGGGGCAGAAAGCATGTCGTTAATGGGGACTGGGGTTTTTTTTTGGGGTGATAGAAATGTTTTGGAACTCCATAATGGTGATGGCAAACACTGGGAATATTTGTAATGCTACGGAACTGTATGTACACTTTCAAGTGGCTAACCTGGTCAATTTTATGGTATGTCTACTTTATCACAAAAATCAAACAAAAATTTTGTACATACCCATTAGTTAGCCCCCAGCCGCCCGGCCCCTGGCTCCTTCCTGTCACCCACTCACTTTTTGAGCAGGATCTCTGAAGCCCCCTTGCTGAAGAGGCGGAAGCCACCGTCGGGCATGCGGATGACTGTGCTCATGGACTTGCGGACTGAGTTGAAAGTGTACACTTTGTAAAGCTTGTCTTCTGGTATCTGCTCCCGCACAGGCTGGAAGTCACGCTTCAGCTCCAGGACGAAACCCAACAGAGCACACTCTGTCTTGTTGCCTACTTGTCGAGGGAGAGCGCCTTCCTTCTCTGGAGGCTGCAAGAGAGGACAGTCAGCATGGACCAGGGCTCTGAGAATCTTCTATGCCATCCCCAGGGCCAAGATTCTCATCCAGCTTTGGCCCCCACATAGCTAGGGGGCTGATGTCAAGGCATAGACAAAGGTCACCCATGGACTAGACAGGCCTTGGCTACAAAGTGGCCCCTTATAAGCATGTTTCCTATAATTTACCAGGCTTAGAAAGGACTTCTAGAGCCTGCAGGCATCCTACAGAGAGAGAGAACACCCCAGAGACTCTTGAAAGTTCTTAGTTTCTCTTGTTTTTTTTTTTCAGATAGGGTCTTTTACTGGCCTGAAACTTGCCTAGCCTGGCTGGCCAGCAAGCCCCAGGGACTTACTTGCCTGTGTCTCCTTAGGACTAGAATTCTAACTGTGCTACCACCTGACTTTTTACACGAGTTCTGGGGCGTGAACTCAGGTCCTCAAGCTTGTGAAGCAAGCACTTACCAGCTGAGCTATCTCCTTAGCCTTGCTCTTTTTTTTCTTCTCTCTTCTTTCTTTCCCCCTCTTTCCACCTTTCTTTGGAGGTTTTTTTTTTTTTTTTGTGGTATGATGAGTCAAACTCAGGGCCTAGAGTACACTAGGCAAATTCTTTACCAATACTACTCAGCTGTACTCCCACGCCCCAAAGATTTATAAGAAGGAACCAATGAGTCCTTTAGAGTAGCTCATGCCATGCCCCCAGCCCTGCCAACCCCTTTGTCTGCCCTTCTGGCTTTGCTTACTAGTATTTTGGTGGTGTAGGCACTGTTGATGGAGATGGCATGGACCAGGAGGTCAAGGATCTTGGGGGTCAGGGCGCTGGGAGCCGGGATCTCTTTGTAGTGAGTGTCTCCCAGGTAGGACTGGACCACGGTCATGCGGTTGGTGGTAAGTGTGCCAGTCTTGTCAGAACAGATGGCTGTGGCATTGCCCATGGTCTCACAGGCATCCAGGTGGCGTACGAGGTTGTTGTCCTTCATCATTTTCTATAAAGGACGTAGATGAGATGTGTGACACATTGGTTGTTTACTCATTGGGATAACAGTAGTGTGAATGACACTAACGACCCATTTGCTGACCTTGGTCACCAGTGGGCAGGTGGCACCCAAACTGAGGAAACAGATATGTAAAATGAAGGCCTCTTATCAAACTGGGAGCAGTTAGCTTTCAGGAGGCTACTGTACATATGGCTGATCGGGTCTCTCTCTGTCAAACTGTCCTCTTTACTTGCCTACTGGCTCCACGTCCCCCACCCTCACTCCCTTGGCTCTTTGTTGCCCTCTTGCTGCCTCCCAGGGTCCCAGTACCTCTTCTCAGGCCCCTGTCTACCTTGCTCTGGCTCCATGACCAGCACCAGTTCCCTTCTTTCCTGGCTCCTCTGATTTCCCGCCATGTGTTCCATAGATGCTAAACGCCCTGTCTCCCTTGCTACCAGCCAGCTCTTGGGCTCTTTTCACTGTGCCCAGGAACTACGTAGGTGAAGTGCAGCCCTCTGTGAGCCTTTCATGGTCCCCACTACATCTAAGTCATTTAAAGATACCCACTGTAGCTTTGAGGTCTGTGTGATAGTTTCAATTGTAGGTATTATTATTATTATTATTATTATTACCTTGACAGAGTAAGCCAAGGAGATGGTGACAGCAAGTGGCAGGCCTTCAGGGACAGCCACAACCAACACAGTGACGCCAATGATGAAGAACTTCACAAAGTATTGTACATAGACGGGCGTGCATTCTGCCAGCCACACTCGGCCATCCACGACAAAGGTCTCAATCACAAAGTAGAGGACCAGGATGATTACAGTGATGGCAGACATTACCAGCCCTGCCAAGCCACAGTGGAGAGGTGCCACCAGGGGTAAAGAGGAGAGAAAGAGAGAAGAAGAGGTAAGGGGCACTGTAGCAGCAGCTGGCTGGAGTCTAGCCAGGGGCTTGGCAAAGGGCTGATGAATTTGGGTCATCTTTGGGATAAATAGCTTGGAGGATGACTCAGCAGGGAGAGGGGACTTAGGGCAGCCTTTGCTTGAGTTCCCCCAGGACAATGTTGAGTAAAGAGCAGGCAGCCTGGTTCTGGAAGTATGAGAAGCACAACTGTGAGGAACTAGTCATTGCCAGGCTATGCTCAGAAGCTGTGGCTCTGGCCAGTGGCCTTTCAGTGCATTTGTCTAACTTTTGATTGATGTATGCCAAACCTGGAGTCTTGAATCACAGAGTCTTCTGGGTAATAAGAGAGTGTATGACTTGGGCCTCACTGAGAAAGACTGTATCAGGACCCAATTGCCAAAACTGCCCATGGCCTGTACCTCTGGCCCTAGACTACACACCACACTCTCCCTGAATACTGCCCATCTTTCTGCACATGACCTTGCCTAGGTCTAGGACCACACTCTACCCGCCCCCCACCTTTGCATTCCCAGCATCTGGAACTCCTACGAGCCCACACTCGTGGCTCGCACTCAACTTACCTGCTTTCCCGATCTGCACAGCCAGCTTGGTGAGCTTCCCCTGTAGGACCGACTTCTCCTTCTTGGGCACATTGGCTTTCTTTTTCTCCCGCTCCTCCATTTCCCCACCCTCAGCACTCTTCAGGGGCTGCATTTCCATGGCAACGGCCCCATCCTGCTTTTTAGCTACACACAAAGGAAACCCGTGGCCAAGGTTAGGACCTAGCAAGGGTGAAAGGGCCACAGGGGGTTGTCACAGGGAAAGGCATGTCTCATCCTATGGTAGTCAATGAGTACTTTTTAAATTTCCAAGCTTAACACGGCAAAGGGAACCTGTAGGCCTTCCTCTGTAGCCTCCTAAGCCCATGCCTTCCTGAGGTAGGCAGGCAGCTGCAGCACTGTCCTAGGTAGGACAGAGAGATGATTCTCTTGTGGAAAGGGAGGACAGACACAAGCACAAGAAACTTGTGCACAGAGACAAGGTGGCCAGTTCCAGAATGCCCCAAATTTCAATACCTGAGAGCAGTCCTATGGTCCAAGGAATGTTCCGGAAGCAAAAGCTCACTCATTTGCCCACAGATGTCCAAGCCAACTCCATGTTCCTCTCAGAGACACTGGGGGGCTGTAGAGTACCCTCTTCCTGGCCCACCCAACCCTGCTGCCTGTTTGGGGTGCGTCCTGGGGGTAAGCCTTTCCTTTCCATCCTGCCTCCCTCTTGGATTAGGTGGTTCTTGTCACTCTTCCTAAGGGTCCCTTGCTCCTCATCCTTGCTGCCCTTGTGGTGATGCCATGGATTCCTTCTCATCTTCCTCTTTAACAATGTCTGGCTTCAGAGGGTCCTTGGGCTTGGGGCTCTTCAGTTACACTGTCCAAGTATCATGGCTGCCTGACTTCGCTGTAGCAGGAGTCCCAATTTGTCTTTTTCTCTCATTATTCTTGCATCACATATAATAGGGCCTTTGGTACTACAGACATCACTGCTGCATCCCTGCTCTCCACGTGACAGCGTAAAGCCATTCACCACAGCTCTTTTGAGGACATGGCAGACTTTGACAATTTGGCCACTCTAGCACTGAGCCTCTACCTACTATCATCTAGCATTGAGCCTCTACCTATTATCATCTAGCATTGAGCCTCTACCTACTATCATCGAGCATTGAGCCTCTACGAACTATCATGTAGCATTGAGCCTCTACCTAATATCATCTAGCACTGAGCCTCTACCTACTATCATCTAGCAGTGAGCCTCTACCTACTATCATATAGCACTGAGCCTCTACCTATTATTATCTAGCATTGAGCCTCTACCTACAATCAATCATCTAGCATTGAGCCTCTACCTACTATCATCTAGCACTGAGCCTCTACCTATTATCAGCTAGCACTGAGCCTCTACCTACTATCATCAAGCACTGAGCCTCCACCTACTATCATCTAGGATTGAGCCTCTAACTAATATCATCTAGCACTGAGCCTCTACCTACTATCATCTAGCACTGAGCCTCTACCTACTATCATCTAGCACTGAGCCTCTACCTACTATCATCTAGCACTGAGCCTCTACCTACTATCATCTAGCACTGAGCCTCTACCTACTATCATCTAGCACTGAGCCTCTACCTACTATCATCTAGCACTGAGCCTCTACCTACTATCATCTAGCACTGAGCCTCTACCTACTATCATCTAGCACTGAGCCTCTACCTACTATCATCTAGCACTGAGCCTCTACCTACTATCATCTAGCACTGAGCCTCTACCTACTATCATCTAGCACTGAGCCTCTACCTACTATCATCTAGCACTGAGCCTCTACCTACTATCATCTAGCACTGAGCCTCTACCTACTATCATCTAGCACTGAGCCTCTACCTACTATCATCTAGCACTGAGCCTCTACCTACTATCATCTAGCACTGAGCCTCTACCTACTATCATCTAGCACTGAGCCTCTACCTACTATCATCTAGCATTGAGCCTCTACCTACTATCATCTAGCACTGAGCCTCTACCTACTATCATCTAGCACTGAGCCTCTACCTACTGTCATCTAGCATTGAGCCTCTACCTACTATCATCTAGCACTGAGCCTCTACCTACTTTCATCAAGCACTGAGGCTCCACCTAATATCATCTACAATTGAGCCTCTAACTACTATCATCTAGCACTGAGCCTCTACCTACTATCAACTAGCACTGAGCTTCTACCTACTATCATCTAGCATTGAGCCTCAACCTACTATTATCTAGCACTGAGCCTATACCTACTATCATCTAGCATTGAGCCTCTACCTACTATCATCTAGCATTGAGCCTCTAACTACTATCAATCATCTAGCATTGAGCCTCTACGAACTATCATGTAGCATTGAGACTCTACCTACTATCATCTAGCACTGAGCCTATACCTACTATCATCTAGCGTTGAGCCTCTACTTACTATCATCTAGCACTGAACCTCTACCTACAATCATCTAGCACTGAGCCTCTACGTACTATCATCTAGCACTAGGCCTCTACATACTGTCATCTAGCACTGAGCCTCTACGTACTATCATCTAGCACTAGGCCTCTACATACTGTCATCTAGCACTGAGCCTCTACCTACTATCATCTAGGATTGAGCCTCTAACTACTATCATATAGCACTGAGCCTCTACCTGCTATCATCTAGCACTGAAATTCTACCTAATATCATCTCACATTGAGTCTCTACCTAGTATCATCTAGCATTGAGCCTCTACCTACTAACTATCAATCATCTAGCATTGAGCCTCTACCTATTATCATCTAGCATTGAGCCTCTACCTACTATCATCTAGCACTGAGTCTCTACCTACTATCATCTAGCACTGAACTTTTACCTACTATCATCTAGCACTGAGCCTCTACATACTATAATCTAGCATTGAGCCTCTACCTACTACCATCTTGCACTGAGCCTCTACCTACTGTCATCTAGCACTGAGCCTCTACCTAGTGGCATCTAGCACTGACCCTCTACCTACTGTCATCTAGCACTGAGCCTCTACCTATTATCATCTAGCATTGAGCCTCTACGTACTATCATCTAGCACTGAGCCTCTACCTACTATCATCTAGCACTGAGACTCAACCTACTATCATCTAGCTCTGAGCCTCTACCTACTGTCATCTAGCACTGAGCCTTACCTAATTTCATTCAGCACTGAGCCTCCACCTACTATCATCTAGGATTGAGCCTCTAACTACTATCATCTAGCACTGAGCCTCTACCTATTATCATCTAGCACTGAACTTCTACCTACCATCATCTAGCATTGAGCCTCTACCTACTGTCATCTAGCACTGAGCCTCTACCTACTATCATCTAGCATTGAGCCTCTACCTACTATCAATCATCTAGCATTGAGCCTCTACCTACTATCATCTAGCACTGAGCCTCTACCTACTATCATTTTGCATTGAGCCTCTACCTACCATCATCTAGCACTGAGCTTCTACCTACTATCATCTAGCATTGAGCGTCTACCTAGTATCATGTAGCATTGAGCCTCTACCTACTATCAATCAACTAACATTTAGCCTCTACCTACTATCATCTAGCACTGAGCCTCTACCTACTATCATCTAGCACTGACCCTCTACCTACTGTCATCTAGCACTGAGTCTCTACCTACTATCATCTAGCATTGAGCCCTTAACTACTATCAATCATCTAGCATTGAGTCTCTACCTAGTATCATCTAGCATTGAGCCTCTACCTACTATCAATCATCTAGCACTGAGCCTCTACTTACTATCATCTAGCACTGAGCCTCTACATATTATCATCAATAACTGAGCCTCCACCTACTATCATCTAGGTTTGAGCCTCTAACTAATATCATCTAGCACTGAGCCTCTACCTACTATCATCTAGCACTGAGCCTCTACCTACTGTCATTTAGCACTGAGCCTCTACCTACTGTCATCTAGAACTGACCCTCTACCTACGGTCATCTAGCACTGAGACTATACCTAATTTCATCTAGCACTGAGCCTCTACCTACTATCATCTAGGATTGAGCCTCTAACTACTATCATCTAGCACTGAGCCTCTACCTACTATCATCTAGCACTGAACTTCTACCTACTCTCATCTTGCATTGAGCCTCGAACTACTATCATCTAGCATTGAGCCTCTACCTACTATCATCTAGCACTGATCTTCTACCTACTATCATCTCTCATTGAGCCAATACCTAGTATCATCTAGCACTGAGCCTCTACCTACTATCATCGAGCACTGAGACTCTACCTACTATCATCAAGCACTGAGCCTCAACCTATTATCATCAAGCACTGAGCCTCCACCTACTATCATCAAGGATTGAGCCTCTAACTACTATCATCTAGCACTGAGCCTCTACCTACTATCATCTAGCACTGAGCTTCTACCTACTATCATCTAGCATTGAGCCTCTACCTACTATCATCTAGCACTGAGCCTCTACCTACTATCATCTAGCACTGAGCCTCTACCTACTATCATCTAGCACTGAGCCTCTACCTACTGTCATCTAGCACTGAGCCTCTACCTACTATCATCAAGCACTGAGCCTCCACCTACTATCATCTAGTATTTAGCCTCCAACTACTATCATCTAGCACTGAGCCTCTACCTACTAGCATCTAGCACTGAACTTCTACCTACTATCATCTAGCATTGTGCCTCTAACTACTATCATCTAGCATTGAGCCTCTACCGAGTATCATCTAGCACTGAGCTTCTACCTACTATCCTCTAACATTGAGTCTCTACCTAGTATCGTCTAGCACTGAGCCTCTACCTACTATCATCAAGCACTGAGCCTCTACCTATTATCATCAAGCACTGAGCCTCCACCTACTATCATCTAGGATTGAGCCTCTAACTACTATCATCTAGCACTGAGCCTCTACCTACTATCATCTAGCACTGAGCTTCTACCTACTATCATCTAGCATTGAGCCTCTACCTACTATCATCTAGCACTGAGCCTCTACCTACTATCATCTAGCACTGAGCTTCTACCTACTATCATCTAACATTGAGCCTCTACCTAGTATCATCTAGCACTGAGCCTCTACCTACTATCATCTAGCACTGAGACTCTACCTACTATCATCAAGCACTGAGCCTCTACCTATTATCATCAAGCACTGAGCCTCCACCTACTATCATCAAGGATTGAGCCTCTAACTACTATCATCTAGCACTGAGCCTCTACCTACTCTCATCTAGCACTGAGCTTCTACCTACTATCATCTAGCATTGAGCCTCTACCTACTATCATCTAGCACTGAGCTTCTACCTACTATCATCTAGCATTGAGCCTCTACCTAGTATCATCTAGCACTGAGCCTCTACCTACTATCATCGAGCACTGAGACTCTACCTACTATCATCAAGCACTGAGCCTCAACCTATTATCATCAAGCACTGAGCCTCCACCTACTATCATCAAGGATTGAGCCTCTAACTACTATCATCTAGCACTGAGCCTCTACCTACTCTCATCTAGCACTGAGCTTCTACCTACTATCATCTAGCATTGAGCCTCTACCTACTATCATCTAGCACTGAGCCTATACCTACTATCATCTATCATTGAGCCTCTACCTACTATCATCTAGCATTGAGCCTTTAACTACTATCAATCATCTAGCATTGAGCCTCTACGAACTATCATGTAGCACTGAGCCTTTACCTACTATCATCTAGCACTGAGCCTCTACCTACTATCATCTAGCATTGAGCCTCTACCTACTATCAATCATCTAGCATTGAGCCTCTACCTACTATCATCTAGCACTGAGCTTCTACCTACTATCATTTTGCATTGAGCCTCTACCTACCATTATCTAACATTGAGCTTCTACCTACTATCATCTAGCATTGAGCCTCTACCTAGTATCATCTAGCATTGAGCCTCTACCTACTATCAATCATCTAGCATTGAGCCACTACCTACTATCATCTAGCATTGAGCCTCTACCTACTATCATCTAGCACTGAGCCTCTACCTACTATCATCTAGCACTGAGCCTCTACCTACTATTATCTAACACTGAGCCTCTACCTACTGTCATCTAGCACTGAGCCTCTTCCTACTGTCATCTAGCACTGACCCTCTACATACTGTCATCTAGCACTGAGCCTCTACCTACTATCATCTAGCATTGAGCCTTTAACTACTATCAATCATCTAGCATTGAGCCTCTAACTACTATCATCTATCACTGAGCTTCTACCTATCATTTTGCATTTAGCCTCTACCTACTATCATCTAGCATTGAGTCTCTACCTAGTATCATCTAGCATTGAGCCTCTACCTACTATCAATCATCTAGCACTGAGCCTCTACCTACTATGATCTAGCACTGAGCCTCTACATACTGTCATCTAGCACAGAGACTCTACGTACTGTCATCTAGCACTGACCCTCTACCTACTTTCATCTAGGACTGACCCTCTACCTACTATCATGTAGCACTGAGCCTCTACCTACTATCATCTAGCACTGAGGTTCTACCTACTATCATCTAACATTGAGCCTCTACCTACTATCATCTAGCACTGAGCCTCTACCTACTGTCATCTAGCACTGACCCTCTACCTATTATCATCTAGCACTGAGCCTCTACCTACTATCATCAAGCACTGAGCCTCCACCTACTATCATCTAGGATTGAGCCTCTAACTACTATCATCTAGCACTGTGCCTCTACCTACTATCATCTAGCACTGAACTTCTACCTACTATCACCTAGCACTGAGCGTCTACCTATTTTCATCTAGTACTGAGCCTCTACCTACTATCAATCATCTAGCATTGAGCTTCTACGAAATATCATGTAGCATTGAGCATTTACCTAATATCATCTAGCACTGACTGTCTACCTACTATCATCTAGCATTGAGCCTCTACCTAATATCATCTACCATTGAGCCTCTACCTATTAACATCTAGCATTGAGCCTCTAATTACTATAATCTAGCACTGAGCCTCTACATACTATTATCTAGCATTGACCCTCTACCTACTATCAATCATCTAGCATTGGGCCTCTACCTATTATCATCTAGTACTGAGCCTCTACCTACTATCAATCATCTAGCATTGAGCTTCTACGAAATATCATGTAGCATTGAGCCCTTACCTACTATCATCTAGCACTGAGCCTCTACCTACTATCATCTAGCATGGAGCGTCTACCTACTAATCATCTAGCACTGAGCCTCTACCTACTATCAATCATATAGCATTCAGCCTCTACCTACTATCATCTAGCACTGAGCCTCTACCTACTATCATTTTGCATTGAGCCTCTACCTACTATCATCTAGCACTGAGCTTCTACCTACTATCATCTAGCATTGAGCCTCTACCTAGTATCATCTAGCATTGAGCCTCTACCTACTATCAATCATCTAGCATTGAGCCTCTACCTACTATCATCTAGCATTGAGCCTCTACCTACTATCATCTAGCACTGAGCCTCTACCTACTATCATCTAGCACTGAGCCTCTACCTACTATCATCTAGCACTGAGCCTCTACCTACTATCATCTAGCACTGAGCCTCTACCTACTATCATCTAGCACTGAGCCTCTACCTACTATCATCTAGCACTGAGCCTCTACCTACTATCATCTAGCACTGAGCCTCTACCTACTATCATCTAGCACTGAGCCTCTACCTACTGTCATCTAGCACTGAGCCTCTACCTAATATCATCAAGCACTGAGCCTCCACCTACTATCATCTAGGATTGAGCCTCTAACTACTATCATCTAGCACTGAGCCTCTACATACTAACCTCTAGAACTGAACTTCTACCTACTATCATATAGCATTGAGCCTCCACCTACTATCATCTAGCACTGAGCCCCTACCTACTGTCATCTAGCACTGAGCCTCTACCTACTTTAATCTAGCACTGACCCTCTACCTACTATCATTTAGCACTGAGCCTCTACCTACTATCATCTAGCAGTGAGCTTCTACTTACTATCATCTAACATTGAGCCTCTACCTACTATCATCTAGCATTGAGCCTCTACCTAATGTCATCTAGCACTGAGCCTCTACCTACTGTCTCCTAGCACTGACCCTCTACCTACTATCATGTAGCACTGAGCCTTTACCTACTTTCATCTAGCACTGAGCCTCTACATTCTGTCATCTAGCACTGAGCCTCTACCAACTATCCTCAAGCACTGAGCCTCCACCTACTATCATCTAGCATTGAGCCTCTACCTACTATCATCTAGCATTGAGCGTCTACCTACTATCATCTAGCATTGAGCCTCTACCTATTATCATCTAGCACTGAGACTCTACCTACTATCATCGAGCACTGAACCTATACCTACTATCATCTAGCATTGAGCCTCTACCTACTATCATCTAGCATTGAGCCTCTAACTACTATCAATCATCTAGTATTGAGCCTCTACGAACTATCATGTAGCATTTAGCTTTTCCCTAATATCATCTAGCACTGAGCCTCTACCTACTATCATCTAGCATTGAGCCTCTACCTACTATCATCAAGCACTGAGCTCCACCTACTATCATCTAGGATTGAGCCTCTAACTACTATCATCTAGCACTGAGCCTCTACCTACTCGCATCTAGCATTGAGCCTCTATGTACTATCATCTAGCATTGAGCCTCTACCTAATATCATCTAGCATTGAGCCTCTACCTACTATCAACAATCATTGAGTCTCTACCTATTATCATCTAGCACTGAGCCTCTACCTACTATCATCTAGCACTGAGCCTATACCTACTATCATCTAGCATTGAGCATCTACCTACTATCATCTAGCATTGAGCCTCTAACTACAATCAACATCTAGCATTGAGCCTCTACGAACTATCATGTAGCATTGAGCCTTTACCTAATATCATCTACCACTGAGCATCTACCTACTATCATCTAGCATTGAGCCTCTACTTAATATCATCTACCATTGAGCCTCTGCCTATTAACATCTAGCATTGAGCCTCTAATTACTATAATATAGCACTGAGCCTCTACATAATTTTATCTAGCATTGAGCCTCTACCTACTATCAATCATCTAGGATTGGGCCTCTACCTATTATCATCTAGTACTGAGCCTCTACCTACTATCAATCATCTAGCATTGAGCTTCTACGAAATATCATGTAGCATTGAGCCCTTACCTACTATCATCTAGCACTGAGCCTCTACCTACTATCATCTAGCACTGAGCTTCTACCTACTATCAATCATTTTGCATTGAGTCTCTACCTACTATCATCTAGCACTGAGCCTCTACCTACTATCATTTTGCAATGAGCCTCTACCTACTTTCATCTAGCACTGAGCTTCTACCATCATCTAGCATTGAGACTCTACGTAATATCATCTAGCATTGAGCCTCTACCTACTATCAATCATCTAGCACTGAGCCTCTACCTACTAACGTTTTGCATTGAGCCTCTACCTACTATCATCTAGCACTGAGCCTCTACATACTGTCATCTAGTATTGAGCCTCTAACCACTATCATCTATCACTGAGCCTCTACCTACTATCATCTAGCACTGAGCTTCTACCTAGGATCATCTAGCATTGAGTCTCTACCTAGTATCATCTAGCATTGAGCCTCTCCCTACTAACTATCAATCATCTAGCATTGAGCCTCTACCTATTATCATCTAGCATTGAGCCTCTACCTACTATCATCTAGCACTGAGTCTCTACCTATTATCATCTAGCACTGAACGTCCACCTACTATCATCTAGCACTGAGCCTCCACATACTATCATCTAGCATTGAGACTCTACCTACTACCATCTTGCACTGAGCCTATACCTACTGTCATCTAGCACTGAGCCTCTACCTAGCGGCATCTAGCACTGACCCTCTACCTACTGTCGTCATCTAGCACTGAGCCTCTACCTATTATCATCTAGCATTGAGCCTCTACCTACTATCATCTAGCACTGAGTCTCTACCTAATATCATCTAGCTCTGAGCCTCTACCTCCTATCATCTAGCACTGAGCCTTACCTAATATCATCCAGCACTGAGCCTCCACCTACTATCATCTAGGATTGAGCCTCTAACTACTATCATCTAGCACTGAGCCACTACCTACTAACATCTAGCACTGAACTTCTACCTACCATCACCTAGCATTGAGCCTCTACCTACTATCATCTAACACTGAGCCTCTACCAACTATCATCTAGCACTGAGCCTCTAACTACTGTCATTTAGCACTGAGCCTCTACCTAATATCATCCAGCACTGAGCCTCCACCTACTATCATCCAGGATTGAGCCTCTAATTACTATCATCTAGCACTGAGCCTCTACATACTATCCTCTAGAACTGAACTTCTCCCTACTATCATCTAGCATTGAGCCTCAACCTACTATCATCTAGCACTGAGCCTCTACCTACTGTCATCTAGCATTGAGCCTCTACCTACTTTCATCTAGCAATGATCCTCTACCTACTGTCATCTAACACTGAGCCTCTACCTACTATCATCTAGCACTGAGCTTCTATCTACTATCATCTAACACTGAGCCTCTACCTACTATCATCTAGCACTGAGCTTCTATCTACTATCATCTAACATTGAGCCTCTACCTACTATCATCTAGCACTGAGCCTCTACCTACTATCATCTAGCACTGAGCCTCTACCTACTATCATCAAGCACTGAGCCTCTACCTACTATCATCAAGCACTGAGCCTCCACCTACTATCATCTAGGATTGAGCCTCTAACTAATATCATCTAGCACTGAGCCTCTACCTAATATCATCTAGAATTGAGCCTCTACGTACCATCATCTAGCATTGAGCCTCTACCTACTATCATCTAGCATTGAGCCTCTACCTACTATCATCTAGCTTTGAGCCTCTACCTACTATCATCTAGCATTGAGCCTCTACCAACTATCATCTAGCCCTGAGCCTCTACCTACTATCATCTAGCATTGAGCGTCTACTTACTATCATCTAACATTGAGCCTCTAACTACTATCAATCATCTAGCATTGAGCCTCTACGAATTATCATCTAGCACTGATCCTCTGCCTACTATCATCTAGCACTGAACCTCTACCTACTATTATCTAGCATTGAGCCTCTACCTGCTAACAATCATCTAGGATTGGGCCTCTACCTACTATCATCTAGTACTGAGCCTCTGCCTACTATCAAACATCTGGCATTGAGTCTCTACCTACTATCATCTAGTACTGAGCCTCTAGCTACTATCATCTAGCATTGAGCCTCTACCTAATATCATCTAGCACTGATCCTCTACCTACTATCCTCTAGCACTGAACTTCTACCTACTATCATATAGCATTGAGCCTCTACTTACTATCATCTAGCACTGAGCCTATACCTACTATCATCTAGCATTGAGCTTCTACATAATATCATCTAGCACTGAGCCTCTAACTACTATCAATCGTCAAGCATTGTTCCTCTACCTACTATCATCTAGCACTGAACCTCTACCTACTATCATTTTGTATTGAGTCTCTACCTACTATCATCTAGCACTGAGCTTCTACCTACTATCATCTAGCATTGAGCCTCTACCTAGTATCATCTAGCATTGAGCCTCTACCTACTATCAATCAACTAGCATTGAGCCGAAACCTACTATCATCTAGCACTGAGCCTCTACCTACTATCATCTAGCACTGAGCCTATACCTATTATCATCTTGCACTGAGCCTGTACATACTATCATCTAGCACTGAGCCTCTACCTACTATCATCTAGCACTGAGCCTGTACATACTATCATCTAGCACTGAGCCTCTACCTACTATCATCAAGCACTGAGCCTCCACCTACTATCATCTAGGATTTAGCCTCCAACTACTATCATCTAGCACTGAGCCTCTACCTACTAACATCTAGCACTGAACTTCTACCTACTATCATCTAGCATTGAGCCTCTACCTACTATCATCTAGCACTGAGCCTCTATCTACTATCATCTTTCACTGAGCCTCTACCTACTATCATCTAGCATTGACCTTCTACCTACTATCATCTAGCAGTGAGCTTCTACCTACTATCATCTAGCATTGAGCCTCTACCTACTATCATCTAGCACTGAGCTTCTACCTACTATCATCTAGCATTGAGCCTCTACCTACTATCATCTAGCACTGAGCCTATACCTACTATCATCTAGCATTGAGCGTCTACCTACTATCATCTAGCATTGAGCCTCTAACTACTATCAATCATGTAGCATTGAGCCTCTACGAACTATCATGTAGCATTGAGCCTCTACCTACTATCATCTAGCACTGAGCCTCTACCTACTATCAATCATCTAGCATTGAGCCTCTACCTACTATCTTCTGGCACTGAGCCTCTACCTACTGTCATCTAGCACTGAGCCTCTACCTACTATTATCTAGCATTGATCCTCTACCTACTGTCATCCCACCAGGCCAGTGCTCCAGCCATCAGGTTGCTTCCTGCCCCCAAAGTCCTCCCTTGCTCAGTTATATTCCAAGATCTAGTTGGCTCCTCTCATTTGGAGGCTCTCAATCCCTGAGTCCCTGATTCCTCAGACGAGCACATTGCATGCTATACTGGAGGAATGTCCACGTCTGTCACTTGCCAAGGGCCAAGTCGACACTCTGTCCACCTTTGCATTCCTATCATCTATAACTGACATTTGATTTACCTGATGTCTCCTCTCCTCCCTGGGCCACCACCTGCCACCCAGTCCTTCTTTTCACATTCCGTAGCTAAACACATATTGCATCAGATGCCAGCACCCACCAAGCACTTAGAATTTATAGGAGGGCCAGGCTTCTGTGCTTTGGGTAGTCACTCTATCACTTGATCCCATTGGCTGAGATAGAAGGGGCTGACCTGGGAAAATCACAGGACCATAACCCAGGACTTTGGACAAGTCACCCTCTCTGTGGCTCAGTTTCCTTATCTGGCCAAAGTGGGCCGAGGGTTCCCATTCGTGGGTAATTCTCATTGCTGGACAAGCTCAAGCTATGCTGGGGCCTTGGCATCTACTCACTGTCCTCTTGGTGGCTGATCTAGGCTTCCAGCAGTATCTTGGATGAAAAGCAGAGCAGCCTCCAGTGCTGTCCCCCTCACCGTCTAACGGGATGGGACTGTGCGGCCCACTCACCTGTCTTTAGGTTCTGCTTCTTCCCTGGCAGCAGCAGACCCCCTCCCTGCATTCCCACCCTCTCCCTTCCCCCCAGGCTCCTCAACTGCCCTGAGCCATGCACGCACGTTACCTCTGGTTTGGCTACTGTCCATCGCCCCATCCTGCTGCTTGCCTACAATGGAAGAGGAATGACAGACACGGAGACTTGAGAACACCCATGTGGTCATGACACACACAGACACACAGGACAGTGGCTATAGCTGGGGCACAGACAGCAGTTTGAGACTACATGGGGTTGGGGAGAGGAAAGAGAGGCCTGATTGTTGGTGGCCCTGACATTGCTTAGAGAGGAGCCTTTTTGATGTCCTGTATTTTCTTTTTTTTATTTATTATTTTATGTGTATGAATGTACTATCTGCATGTAGGTTGATGCACCCGGGTTGTGCAATGCCATGGAGGTCAGAAGAGGGCGTCGGATTCCCCTGGAACTGAAGTTGAAGACTGTTCTTAGCCGCCATGTGGGTGCTGGGGATCGAACCCAGGTCCTCTCCAAGAGCTATTTCTCGAGCCCCGATATCCTGTATTTTCAAGGCTCAAACTGTTACTATCTCCCAGCACATGATCACCACATATACTCTGGCCTTCCAGAGCCCAGTGCTTCCCATTAGGCCTTGGCCTTAGCCCTGCAGTGAACAGGGCTCTAAAGCCGGCTCTGCTTGGGCCCTGGGTCAGGCTGGACAGCTGTGAACAGTTTCTGGGAGGCCTACTGCGTCAAGTACTACCCCTCCGTGATGTCTGTTCCTCCAAATCCAGCAGGAGGAGGTAGCTCCTAAGACCTGAGGCCAATACCCAAGCCTCCCGCTCTTCTCTGAAGCCACTGCTAGCAGTTAGTGCTCTCTGTCTCTGTCTCTCTGTCTCTCTCTGTCTCTGTCTCTCTCTCTCTCTCTCTCTCTCTCTCTCTCTCTCTCTCTCTCTCTCTGAGTGCGTTTTAAAGGGGTAAGGGTTCTGTATATCTGAGGAACCTGCTTGGTACCTCCAACAGGGTTGTGTCCAGGACCATGGTGCAGATGAACCCTGAGTACTGGGTGCCAAGTTACACCAGGGAGAGGGTGGACAGATTGGAATCCAGGTGGTCTTCTGGGGCTTCAGGTTGTGGTTGTAGCTCATTCTTTGAGGGCTGTACATGTGTCAGTGAGAGGAGATAGCCTGGGGGGTCCCACCTGCACTGGTCCCCATCCGGAGAGGAAACAGCCAGCATAGGATCAATCCCCACCCAACAGTTCAGTTACTGGGAACTCAGAGACAGACAGGGTGTCAGATAGGTCTTAAGCCATGGGACCAGGGCCTGAGGCCCCTAGAATGAGGGAGTTGGCGCTCCCAGCCAAGTGCGGCATAGACTGGCTCTTTTTGCTCAGGGACCCTGTGCGGTTTGGGAGAGGTTCAATTATTTTGTTTTTGTCTTTTTTTTGTGGTTGTTTTTGAGACAGAGTCTTCCTATAGTCTCATCTAGTCTGGAATTGACTACGTATATCAGCCTGGCTTTGATATCATAGACATCCTCCTGCCTCTGCCTCCTGAGTGCTGGGATTAAAGGTGAGTGCCAGCACATCCGGCTTTTGTATTTTCATTGTTTTTATTTATGTGTATGTGTTTGTATAGATGTGTGTCACATGTGTGTCACATGTGTGTGGATGTCCATGGAAGCTAGAAGAGGGAGTCAGATCCCCTGGAGTAGGAGTTAGAGGCAGTTGTGAGCTCCCCACATGGATTCTGAGAACCAAACTCTAGTCCTCTGGAAGAGCAGGAAGAAGTCTTAACCACTGAGCCAACTCTTCAGCTCCATTAACAAGATTTCAAAGAGAAGAGGAGAAATCCTCCTGGCACAGGATGGCCATGCAATGACGGCACAGCACAAGAAAGAGGCGTCAGTGCAAGTCCTGGGGCTATGGCATCTGACTTGCAGATGGCAAAGGCAGAAGCTCTAGAGGAAGGTGGAATCGAAATTTGGGGTGGGCATCACTAGAAGAAGTGGCCTGGGGTGAGGCAGAGCAGAGGGGAAGGAGGGACTATGGGGGAAAAGGATCCATAGGAGTCATGGTCAGAAGGTAGGTGGACAGGGAGCAGTTTCAGAGCATGCCCAGTAGGCTGGCAGAGCCACAGGTGAAAAGGAAACAGTGGGAGGGGGGAGAAAGAGACAGGACAAAACAGGTGCTGCTCCCCCCACCCCTCAAGGTACCCGTCCCCCAGGAAGCTGGTCCAGTCTGACCCCTAAGTCACACATCCCAGGAATGTGGGAGAACAGCAAGCAGCCTGTCTAGGAGGGCCAGGCTAGCATCAGGCTGTGAAGGGCATTTAAGAGACAGGGCAGGAGGGCAGAAGCTGGGGAAAGAAGCACAGGGGACACTTGGAGAGTGCAGGTTATAGAGGCCCAAGGAGAGACCCTTGGCTGCAGGGGGGAGGGGTGGATTCCTTGGATGCCCCTATGTAGAAAGGGTTCCTTGTCAACCAGGCAGAAGCAAGAGGACACCAGGCAAGGTCATCTAGCCTGGGGACTCAACCTGAGCACAGCTGAGGCCCAGGGCCCACCTATCATCTACCGTGCATTGTAACGGCACTCATTTGGAGTTGCAGGGTGATGTTGGGCCCCGTAGAGACAGGGAAGTTTCTGTAGATGGCAGAGGATGTGACTTGCAGGGCAGTGCCAGTGTGGGGAAGTACAGGCCCAGAATGCCAGAAGACAAGGTCAATGGAAGCTTCTAGGTGATAGCAGCCCCTTCAGCCCCTGTATGTCTACCTCCAAAAGCAAGGAACTTTAAAAGGTGGCCTAAGTTTGAGGCTGCTAACTTGTCCTTCCTTATGCTGACCTGTCCCTGCATGACTTGAGACTAATTACCCTGACTCTAGGTCCTCTCAGGCAGCAGGCATGCATCTGGAAATGTTAGCTCTCCAGTTACCTGAGTCTGTAGAAGACGACTAAGGACAGATCCCCACCAGGGCCAGTGCATGCTCCTGCGTCACAGAGGAACAGGGCCTGCTGTGGCGGAGCTGTGTAACTCCACAGTTTTTGAGGGCCATAGGGCACACTGGCCATACCTGGTGGGCAGTGAGGTCACTTTGCAGGAAGCTGAGCTCTCTGAAGTTATCTGTCTGTAGCCACTGCTTCCCTAGGGCCAGAGCTTCACCTTGCTGGAGAGCCCAACCCCTCCCACGGCTCTCAGCATCCTCTGGCCCTGGCTGTCCTTTGGACACTTCTAACTTTTATGCTCGGGACATTTCACTTCTGAGTTTGTGACTCCCAGTCCTGATCCTCCTCATGGGAGTTGAGGACCTGAGGGTGGGCACGAAGACCCCGGCAGCATCTTTTAAAGCCAAGATAGGTGGTTACATCCCTGTGACTACCACGCTCTACCCCAGGGGTACTTGTACCCAAATCTTCAGGGAACAGCCATCTAAAGGAAAATGCCATTACACAGATCCAGAGGGCTCCATGACTTGCTGGTTTTTGAGGAAAAATACCAGAAGGGTCCCCAAGAAGAATCAGAAGAGGGCTGCAACCTCCCACCTGTCCCTGGAGCCAAGGTTGGCTAGCAGGCAAAGAAGCAAGACTGCAGTGCAGAAGGAGGCCACCCCTCAGCTTTAGACATGGGGAGTCACGTGGCCTTACCTTTCTTTTCCTTTTTCTCCTCCTCCTCTCCACCAGCCCCAAGCAATGTGAAGATGATGCCTGTCTGGGAGTTGACACCAACAGCTGTCACCACCATTCTTCCAGAACCCTCCATGACATGGGTGCCTGGCATAGCAATACAGAAAGACTAAGGTAGAGATTTGCATAGCCTGGTGGGACATGCTCAGTACTCATGAGATTGTTCCCAGGGGTGTACTGAGGCAGGGACTTGGCCTGTAGAGGACACTGGAACTGTTGACCCCTACACATAGAGTACAGTCTAGTTCCAGGTTTGAGAGTGACAGGAACAAGCCAGAGACCCAAAGAGTGGCAGGCTTTTGCCAGAGGCATCGTGAGCCACTGGCCTGTGTGTCCAGTTTTACATTGCATTTCCCACTGTGACAAAATTTGGCTGAACGAGAACCATCTGGAAAGGGAACAATGAACCCACTGGATCATCTTCGGAAATGGAACATGGTAGGGACACAACAAGCCCCTCCCCTGGGGACTTGCTGTTCACGATCCCAGCAGCCCTCCTGAGTACTAAGGTCCATGTCCTCACCCTGTGACTTGGAGCCACCACCATCGACCCTCCAGGGACCGCTCTCTGGCCTGGTAGTGGGCAGCATTCTCAGATGTCCTAACCAGAAAAGGGCTCTTCAAGGAGACCCTCCCTGAGGCTAGCCCTGAAGGCCAGTTTGGTCTTCCCGAGCATTGCTTGGGAAGGTGGTCTCACCTGAGAGCAGCATGGGGTCTTTGTCTGCTGATTTGCGTACGTGGTCAGACTCGCCAGTCAGGGAGCTCTCATCAATCTTGAGGTCGTTGCCCTGGATGAGCACACCATCGGCGGGCAGCAGGTCTCCTAAAGGTCATCCCAGGCCAGAATCAGGGGCGATAGCTCCACAGAACCTCCCCATCCTCACCTCCTCCCACCTTTCCCAGGGGAGGGCCTGTCCTCTGTGAAAAGACTGAGGAGATCTCTTCTTCAGACTCCCCCTTGGAAGTGGGTCGGCCTCTCTTAACCATGTTGTCCACCTCTCAGGGAATAGGGACAACTTGTAGTCTGTGGTAGGGAGAGAAGCCCTCCTCAGGCTGCAAGGCCAGCCTGCTTCCTCTGCCACTGTTGTGTCTCCCACACCCTTTGTGCCCCTGCCGACACCCCCATGCTCCCATCTCCAGGCCCCTGTAGGTGAAAACACACAGACTACTGGGGAGATAGCCCGGACTGGAGACGGTCCCTCTAGCCCACCCTTTTCAGAAGTAGGGTCCAGGCTTCCTTGGCAGGGTGGGTGGAAAGAAGGCACACTTACCATATTTGACCTGGGCAATGTCTCCTACCACCAGTGCAGCCACAGGGACCTGGAGGAGCTGCCCGTTCCGGATGACTGTGAACTTCTGCTCCTGCTCTATGCGGCTCTGCAAACCTCGGAACTGCTTCTCCTTGCTCCAGTCATTGAAGGCCGTGACCAGCACCACACAGATGACCGAGAGCAGGATGGCAGCCCCCTCAATCCAGCCAGCCTCGGCCTCTCCCTCGTCCTCTGCCCCACCGGACACATTCCCACAGGCTGTGCCCGAAGATGGAGAAGAGAAGGGAAGGAGGGTGAAGTCACAGGAGCCCAGGGTTGAGACATCCCGAGACCTTCCTTCCAGCCCACAGCCCTGGCTCTTACCTTCACTTTCCTCCCCAGGTGGTGCATAGAAGGAGAGGCCCAGGGAGACAATGGCTGCCACCTCTAGGATGATGAGTGTCACGTCCTGCAGGGCTTCCCACACCAGCTGCAAGAAGGTCTTAGGCTGTTTGGGAGGGATGAAGTTCTGGCCATAGATCTGCCTGCGCTTCTCCAAGTCATTGGTGTTGTCTGCCAGGCCTACACAGAGAGCGGCAGAAGCACAGAAGATGGCACAGGTTACCTTTTGGCACTGAGCAGCCCTGCTCAAGCTTGCTGCTGCAGGAGTGGCCCTTGGGGTTCTCTGGCCAGAGCCTGCCTCTCTGGAAGTGAATTCTTGGAGAAGGCAGAGTGGGTAAAGGCCTGGTGCTAGGAGCCTTTCTGGAGACTCGGGAAGCAAGCATGGGGGAATAGGGGTGCAGCCCTTCACGGCCACCACAGTGAGTCCCTACCTTGAGGAAGGGGGACTCAGGAAGACAGGTTGTCAATCTCCTGATGCATTAATGAGAAAACAGGCCTGGAGAGGCCTTGAGACTGTGGCTGTCTCCCTTACTAGAACAGTAGCCCCGGCCACGTATCTTCTATTGTCTCAACTGGAGTTTATTGTCATGTTACCTTCAAGTTACTTGTGGGGGGCACTTGTGGGGAAGCGATGATACCCAGCAAGAGGGAAGGGAAGCAAGGCCCTACGGGGGCCCCTGTGTGACCAAGGGTAGCTGGGACAGGAGTAGAACAGGACAGCCAGTTGCTCCCTGGGTATGGAGGGTTGTGAACCAGCATCCAGGGGTCTTCAGTGGATTTGTGAGGGGGTTACCTATCAAGAAGATCCAAGAAATATTAGCTTAGTTTGACCCAAGTGCCAAAGAAGTGACCAGGGCCCTCTCTGAAGAGGCCAGACAAGCTCTCAGGTGTCTCCCAACACCTGAATTGTCTATCTCTATGTGTGCTGGTCGCTGCACCCCACAGAGGTTCTGCAAGACAGGAATGTGCTTCTGAGACACTGGCACCTTGAAAGCCAGGCAGCTCCTGGGCCTTCACCACCTCACACCATGACCTGCTATTTCCAAAGACACACAAGAGATGCACGGCCTAATCTGCAATGGGGGGCGAGGCACGAAGGAACCAGGACCCAGGGACATGATAGTGTCCAGAAACATGGCTGCTGAGAAGAGGGAAGGAGCAAAGAAAGAGACTGAGAGAGCAAGCTCTTGGGTCCAGAGACAAGGGTGAGAAGAGAGGGCTCTAGAAGCACCTCAAGATGGAGATGTGGGGCTAGTGGGGAGAGGACCACGGCATCTCAGATGCAGCTGTTCCCAGGGAAATGAGCCCCCAGGCTGTGCAGGGAGGCTGCTCCGCCGTGACGAGGGAGGAACTCTGTCCACCAGCTCCAGGACAACAGTGCCTCACAGGCTTGATGAGAAGCTGAGGCAAGGCCTACAGTGCCTAGGCAGATGGCTCTTCCTTACCTACCACTGTCCTGCAGTTTGGCCTTGTGGCAGCCTTGAGTCCTAGGCTGAAGACTGCATGAACACAGTGTCTTCAGTTCCAGTCAGAGCCACTCTGCCAAAGTCAGCGGACAGCCTCCTCAAGAGCTACCCCTCCTCACACCCAAAACAACAAAACCAACAACAAAACCAAGCTACCCCTCCTTATCCAATTTTGTCATTCGTCATCCCTGAGGATGAGAGATGGGGATGGCTGGGGCTGATGAGACCTGTCAACGGTTCCTAGGCCACCAAGCAAATAATGAGAGGAGAAGAGAGGAAAGACAGTTTCAGCGAAGAACCCTTCAGTCCTAAACAGAGGAGACACTTCAGTCATTGCAGGGCCCTGAGGCAGAAAAAGTCTTAACTCATGATCCAGGGCCTTGGAGCTAACCTCTATGTTGACTGCAGGCAAATGAGATGATGCCATCCCCTTACTCTTGGCTCTTGGAATTCTTGTGCAGGCTGGCTCTGCCCCTCCCCAGGTTTTCACAATCCAGGAGTGCTACGCCCCAAAGTGTCCAGTACTACACTGACACCTAGTGGTCAGAAGGCAGCTTGCAGCTTCAGCCAGAGTCAGGGGCATGCACAGCAGACTGGGTTTGGGAAAGCTCAGAAGGCTCAGCCCCAGAGCACTCGCCAACAAAGAAGTGCTGACAGTAGGCTTTCTGCAGAGGGGCAGGGTGGGGCTCGAACGAAGTGGAAGGACTGACAAGAGCAAAAGCTACAGTCCGTACAGCCTTGGCACGT
Organism: Rhizomys pruinosus; assembly: GCA_009823505.1. NCBI lineage: Eukaryota > Metazoa > Chordata > Mammalia > Rodentia > Spalacidae > Rhizomys > Rhizomys pruinosus. Next base: position 1,277,008 of record VZQC01005517.1, read on the forward strand.
CCACCCTAGCTAGGCAATGGCCACACAGTGTCCTTCCCACTTAGAAGGACTGCAGCTGTTCCTGCCTTTCTTTCTCTGGCCTTCTTAGGCCTGGGCTGGGCTGGCAGCTCAGATTTCCGCCGGGTCCAAAGGCCTACAGCTTCCCCAGTAACAGGTTGGAGAGACCTCCGCTCCTGTGCTGGAATGCTGGGGCAGGAACCAAGCTGAGGAGCCCAGCTCTTCATCCTGGTTAGGCCTTGTCTCCTTCAACAGCAGGAGCTATGAGAGATGGGTCATTAGGTGGGAGGTACCAGAACTCTTATCTCCTGAACACCTGAGGTCTCCATTACCCTTGCCCTGAGCCCCCAAAGAGGGAAGAAGCCCATTATAGCCTCTAGAAAGCTCACAAGTCAGGCTGGAGAGATGGCCTAGCGGTTAAGAGTGCCGACCGCTCTTACAGAGGACCCGGGTTCGATCCCCAGCACCCACATGGCGGCCGAGAGCCGTCTGAAACTCCAATTCCAGGAGAACTCCAGTTCCAGGGGAATCCGACACCCTCTTCTGACCTCCGCAGCATTGCACGACACGGGTGCACAGACTTGCATGCAGACAGTACATTCATACACATACAGAAATAAATAAAATTAATAAAAAAAATTAAAAAAAAAAGAAAGCTCACAAGTCCCTCGACACCATGAATCTACTTTCTGCCTGTCTTATTTCACATGCCCATATTGTCCTCAAGGGCAGTGGGGCTCTTAGGCCCCTTCCCTCAGGAGCTTGCTCCCTCCCCTTCCTCCATCTTGCCCTCGGCCTCGAATTGCCCTTACTGCTGCAGTAGTGCTTCCCCCACTTGCCTGAGACTGGCAGCTGCCCTCGGACTAACCCTGAGGCTTTGGCCTTCTTATGGGCCTGGGGGTCCCGACAGCTGCTACAAATGCTACAGTGCATTGTGTGTGCATGGGAGGGCAGGCAGCTGTGGCCCCTCTGGTTCAAAGCATGTGCCCACCTCGTAGGCCTTAGGCAGTTGGGGTCTAAGGCACGGGGGCAGGGGCTGGCTGGTTGGCATGGACACAGATGGGCTGCCTACCCAGAGCAGAGGCCAGATGCCATCGGAATTCGATTAGGACCACATTGTGTCGGCTCTCAGCTAATCTGCCCCCTCCTTCTCTTGACTGCCTGTGGAGAGCAGACAGGACGGAGGCAGGGCCTGGAGCCCCCAGCTAGCCTATCCTGAGGTGCCTGACTAGGAGGCAGGCGTTTCTTTAGGATGGGTCTGGAATCCTTCTGGATCTGTACAGAGCTAACTGCCAAACTCCCCTCTGCCAATATGCCACATATCTACCTGGCCTCATTGCCCCTCCTAGGCATCAGGGGTTGGCATGGTGTCAGAAGAACAGGTAAGCTTGTTCTCCCACTGAGAAGGCCTCCCGAGGAGCTTGCCTGCCTGCCCAAAGCTTACGGCATTGAGGGAATACAGGAGTGAGAGTCACCTGCTCCTAGCCTTAGGCAGCTGGGCCTGAGGAGCCTGAGAGGAGGGGCCAGTCCCTGGACTGCCACAGGGACCCAGGGTCTCAGAAGCCTGTCAGGAGCTGGGCCACCCACCTGGGCACCTGCCCTTCTGCTTGCTCACCACATCCACAGGCACCAGAGGAGCTCTGGAGCTCTGTGGCAGAATCGGGCAGGTTCCCAGGGGCCTTGACATTTTAAATATTTAACAAGGCCTGACAGGCAAAGGGAAGAGCTGCCAGCCGAAGCCCATCTGCTTCCTTTGATCTGGGAGAGGCCAGAGCCCTTGTGGCTAAATGGCCCTCTACCCTAGCCTTCTCAGAGGCCCCAAGTCCTCGGGGGCGGGGGGGGGCGGTGGGCAAGGAGAAGGAAGGAACGAGATCCTTTGGCATAGAGCCCAGCCATCTGCCCTGACAGAACAGTGCTTCAGGCTGGTGTGTGCAGCAGGCAGGTGGGACAGGGTGTCCGTGGGTACAGCAGCCTTACTTACAGTGCTGGAATGCCCAGGAGGCCCAGGGAGCCTACTCTATGTTTGAGTCACGTGACCCACGAGCCTTCCTTCTCCCACCTCTACTGCTCCCCCAGGCCCATGTACCACTGCCTAGGGACAGACCATGTTTCTGCAACCCAGTTGAGCAAGGTTAGAGTAACAGCATCCGGTGTGTGCCCTCGAGGCTCTGAGCGGAGGCAACGGGGCATGAGTGTTGCAACCAAAGGATTGATTTAGAAACCAGGAAAGCAAGGCCTGGTGATGGATGGGACAAGGGAGCCAGAGAGCAGAAGAAACCCAGGTGGTGGCCAGGACGAGCAGCGCCGGGTGGGCCAAAGTGTCGCCACTGAGACAGGCACCTGACAAAATCAATCAGCACTGGCTGGGAATGAGGCCTGGCATCAGGCTGGGATAGCCCTGGCAACCCTGGAAGGCCAGTGCCAGCTGGGACAGAAAGAGTTTCAGCTCCTGGGCCTGGCTCCTTAGGGACTCCAGCACTAGAGGGGTGGGGACCGCCACCTCAGGTCTTCTGGACGATTTTCAGCAGATCTTCTCTTCAGAGACTCCCTGCTGTAGGAGCTGTACCGCCTCAGGCTTGCAACTTGTTAGGACAGCCTGTGACCATTGCTATTGCTGTGTTGTATGTGTGTGTGCACATGTGTGTGCTCATGCATGGAAATGTCAGAGGACGATGTCAGGTGTCTTTTTCAATCACTCGCCACCTGTTTGAGACAGTGTCTCTCACTGAACCTGGAGCTCACTTATTGGCTACACTGCCTGATCAAAAACCAGTCAGATCCTCCTGTCCCTGCCTCTCCAGTGCTGGGATCACAGGCCTATACTGTTCGCTCTGCTTTTACACAGGTACTGCAGATGCAAACTTATATCCTCATGTTTGCTGGCAACCCCTTTACCTACTGTGCAACTCCCTCAGCCCCCATCACCACCACTTCAATAGTACTCTGTGACAACTGGGCTCTAGCTTTGGTCCCGTTTTCCCACCAGACTCAAATATCCCTGTCCCATATTTGAGCCACCCCTCCCTTCCCATGGAAAGGACTCCTGTAACTTGAGCTCCACAGGGCTTCCATGTTCCATCCCTTCGTTTGGTTCCTCTTAACTGAATCCAGGTATAAAGCATATGGGAACCCCAAATGTACAGACAGAGGCCATGACTTCCTCCTTCAGCAGGAGGCACCTGACAGTCTTTTTGCTTGGGAAAGAGTCCAAGGTTTCCATTTAAGCCCTGCACCTTTAGGGACTCTCATTTGCCCCTCCCTCTCTTTCTCTCTACCAGGGTGGAAAAGGATTGATTATAGAGGTGTACATGAGGGCTCAAGTCAGCACCTCAGGATTTAGCTCCCAGAGGATGACAACCTCCCCATGTACAGAGTGTTTCCCACTCACAGGGCTGAGCAGGGGGCACAGTCAGGGTCCCATTTCTGTGTCCTCCAAGGGTCTCCTGGGTATCTGCAGAGCCCTTCAAGACAGCTGTAGCAGCAGTAGTGCACGGTCCTGTGCCCAGGGGTAAGGCAGGCCCTGGTCCACAGGCACTCCCTTGCCCTGCCTAGCCTGAGGGACTTACCTTCAGTGGGCGAGGTCTTCAGTCTCCGGCAGAGTCCACTGACATCTCCGTAAGCTTCCTGGATCTTCTGCAATGCTTCAGCCCCTCGGAGCTCCATGAGGCTGCGTAGCTCCGCCAGCGTGCACCCAAAGCCACCCACATGGGGCGTCTCTCGTTGCTGCTGGGGCTTCGGGTGGAACTCGATGGAACTATTCACCATGTCGCCCATCCTGCCTGTCAGGTCTTCTCACAGGTGCAGCCTCAGCTGGGTTGCAGCTAGGGACAGATGGCCACCTAAGATCCCACTGCTGAGGTGAGGCAAGGTGGTGGTGGAAAAGAAGCTAAGTGTGGACACCTGCGGAGAAGGACGTGAGAAGAAGCCAGGAGAGTCACTGAGACAAGACTCCAGCTGAAGGTTCTGGGCCATACTCTGCGCGTCATCACTTGTGTGCTCTGTGACTCGCTAGGTGCCAAATCTACCTTCCAGGCGCCACCTGTCAGACCAGCCCCCTAGTCCTGCCCGTCATGAACACCAGAGCTGGAGGCCTTGTTAGGTAGGGAAGCAGGGAGTCGTGGGGCCCTTCTGCCACCAGCACTAGTCAGCTCACTGTCCCTCTCGTCCACTTGGAAACCCCTCAGAGGTAAGGCAATGCATTTGGGGTTGAGAGTAGCTGCTTTGGGCCCCTATGCCTGGGGGCACCCACAACCACCAGGTCTGTGCTTGTCCCCACCCCACCTCACTCCCTGTTCTTGCCTGATTAAGACTTTCCCAGTGTGGCTGCCATGCTCTAAATCCCTAGCCATCCTCAGTGGCTCACAGTTTCAGGCCTGGGCTATGCAGGGCTCCAAGGGATAGACGGAGCCACGGACAGGGCCAGCTGGACTCCAGATCAAGGCTGAGTGGACAGTGTGTCTCTGAAGCCCTCAGGGCATCTGGGTGCCAAGGGAGGAAGGGAGGAGGTCCAGTGGCAGGCAGAGAGGAAGAAAAGGGTGAGGGAGGCAAGGAGAGAGGAAGACAGGGTTGGGAAGAAGAGGACGCCAATGTGGTGCTTGTACACTCTTGATGACAAAGGTCTTCCCCATTAAAAGCATCCAGCCCACTTCCAGGCTGTACCACCACCTTTGCCTTTGTAGGGCATCGTGAGGGTTTCTCTCTCTCTCTCTCTCTCTCTCTCTCTCTCTCTCTCTCTCCCTTCACATCAGTGTCCCTTACCTTACTTAAGAAATGGCTGTCTCCTGGGCTGCCCTCTGCATCCTTCATGGAGTCTGGCAGTGGGACGACTAGGCCCTATTGGACCTGTCCCTCTGCCTCAGATGGGCCATACCCAGCTTTGCCTGTGTGTAAGAAGGACCATTGCCCCCAAGCTCATGTGGCCAAATTGCCATGTTTGTCCTCTAGAAACTGAACTCATCTCAGGGCACACACCTTTGGCCTTCATATCAGGAAACAGCCCTCCTGGCAGCATGCTTGACTGCACTGAGCCTCTCACCTTTGAGGAAACTTCTGGCTCAGAATGATCCCTTGAAAGGACCATCGGTCCAGACCTCTGATCTAGAAGTACCCATGGAAACACAATAACCCAGAACTCATAAGAAAGGCACAAAGGCCCTTATGCAGCCAAAGTGGAGGAGGCTAACTCCGTGGTCTTCACTTAGGAAGGCCTAATGGGTTAGATCATTTGACTCCTGCTGGGTGCTGGAAATTGGGAGTGCAGAGGATTTGGGGAGCAATGGGGCATTCCCACACATGACTCAAACCCAGAGATCTCAGCAATCAAGAAAAGGTATGGCTGCCTATCCACAAGGTCTGATTGGTTGAGGAGGTGCTTCAGAAAATGTCCTGACTCCCACCTCCCCTGAGGGCCCGGCTGCGCTTCTCACTGCACTCTTGGCCCTGGCCATCCAGGTCCTGATGTTGGGCCTCTCCCATTCCGAGCACCAAGAGGTTTCGCATTATTTTTCTATTCCTCTTCTACAGCCGCAGTGTGCCTTTACCTATGCCCTAAATGAACTTCTAGAGATAAAAATCACAGTCTGGAAAGTGAGAAAAAAGCAATAGAAAATATTGTAATAACTAAACTGATAAAATCTACAGAGTACAATATGTAATTATATCTTAGAATATAAACTGGAAATTCTATATGTCTACTATAATTTTTGAATATTGCTTACTGACAAAACTGTACTCCTAAGCTCCAATAACAATGAAATTCATCACGGTTCCTATAATGTGAGTTTGCTATTCATTCCCTTTCCACATTCTCCAAACCATACAAAGTCTTTCAATGCAATCATGATACTTCTTAAAGAAAGCAATGCTAGTTGAATATTTTTTTTTTTTTTTTTTTTTTTTTTTTTTTTTTGTCCCTGATTTTCAGGTTTTATTTTTTTTTCATTTTTTAGCTATAAGTGATAATCCATGAGTATAAGCATCCTTCGTGCAAAACCAATCTATAGACTGTTGTGCCCAAACCCCCACAGTCCCACCATTCAGTGGAGGTTGACAGGTTGTTTGTTCAATCAAGTTGATCAAATGAGTGTCCAGACTACATCGCTGTAGTTTCACCGTTCACCCCAATCGCAGCCTTTACATTCTACCACGCCCCCTCGCTGTGAGGATAGCACAGTGGTGAAAGGCTGAGGATGAGAACCACAAGGAATATTGTTTTTTAAAAAAGAAAATGTCCATCTCAAATACCATTTTACAAGTAAAGGCATCTAAATGTTAACTGTTTAGTCACTTTCTACATGGAGCGGGCTTAATTTCCAGAAGATGTGGGAATAAAATTGCGGGTACATGATGACTTCGTCACCCTCTCCCATGCACATCTCTCCTGCCAGTTCTTCTGGGCGTGCCCCCCCCCAACCAAACACTGAGTGTCTATTGTATGCCTTGAACTGACTTTATGTACTAGGGGTCAATAAGACTAAACTAATTCCCTCTCTGTGTAGCTGAGCTACATACAGAAATAAGCCTAGGTTCAGAGGCTAAAAGCCGTGAGGTCTCAGGGAAGGCCTCTGAGGGAGAGGGAGGGGCAGGGACTGAGACCCTTCCACTTGACTGAGCAGCAGCTGCTAGAAGCACTGTTGCTCTCTAGGATGCCTGGGACAAGCAACAGGCCCAAGGGAAGCTAGGCAGAGTGCACTTCTTTCACCCAAGTCCCATGAGCACGCTGTGGCCAGCCACTTAGGAGGTGGTGACAAAAATCATTCCCTTTTGTCAGCACAAGAAGCTGAGGCTTGGGGACGGGGAAATGCCACCTCTGGATAGCTCAAGATGGCAAGGGCAGTTTTCCACTGATACCTGGTCCTCTTCTGTTCTCAGACATCTTTCCCCTCCCTAGTCCTGGGACCACAGTTTTGGATGGTGCCCTGACTACCTGAGGGCCCACCTCCTCCCCTCCTCCTTCCTCTGACCTGAGCGCCAGCTGGCTCTTGCAGCCCCAGTGCATAGCAACTGGGTGTACCTGTCATGTTTAAGCTCTGTCCCTTACTTCTGACACCCTCAGTCTGCTGGCTGCTAGAGAGGATGGATGGGTTTGCTTCATCCACGGAGGCACTGGCTTGGGCCTGCACAGCAGCCCCTGCGAGTCAGCTTCTTAGGTCCTCGACAGGCAGGGTCGCTAGGAGAGGCCTGATCAATAGGGCTGTGTGTGCTGGGGCACTGGCTAAAAAAAGTTGGGAGGGTCCTCCTGGGCCCTCAGGCCCTTCCAGCCCTAGTGGAGTGGTAGCCAGGATCTACCTCAGACCCTTAGGTCCTGCAAGCCAAGGTCTGCATTCTTTTACCCTCTGCTTACAGCCTTAGGGTCCCAGCTGGGGACCTTCATGTCCCCAACTGAGGTGCCTAAGGACTCCATAAGGCTCTTTTGGAAAGGGAAGCCAGATGGAGAATTTTGCTCCTCAGGAGCCCATTCATCTTTTCAGCTGCTCTGTCCACCCGGGGCTGCTCATGGGCTCAGGGGGTAGAATGAATAGCCTGGTGGGTGGGCTCTGACATGGTGTGTGTTCTTCAGAGCAGGTGCCTGCACGCCAATGCCAAGGACACGCAGGCCTGTTCCAGTGATCCAGGGCTTTTCTCATGTAACACATCTATCTTTGTGGTCTCCCTCCTCCTCCCTGTCTCTGACCTGCAGTGTGGAGCTGCTTTTGACTAGAGTGCTGTCACTTCTGTAGCTGGCTGGACCTGAGGTGGTGACTCACAAGTAAGGACCCTGGGTAGGGAGGTGCAGCCAATGTTTCTGATGAGGTCAAGGGGGGCTAACTCCTTGCAGCACCCCTGCCCTAGGCCACTGTCTTGGAGTCAAGTTGTACTCCTCACATTAGTGTCCCCTGACACCCTGTCTCACAGCCCTGGCTGATTCCTTCTTTCCTATCTCCCACCAAGCAAACCCCACATTCTATCTACCCCCACAGAGCTCTCTCTATAGGCAGGCAACTGATCACTACGCCGTCCTGAGTCACCTCCTGCCCTGGTTTACGCACTATCACTGCAGTAGCTCTTCCTAAAATCCATGATGGTCCTGCTGCATAGTTTCAATCCCTAGCACCAATCAAGCAAAAGGCCAAATTCTTCCAAAGCGCTTTCTAGATCCTCCCTTGCTCCTGGCCTGCTCCCTGTGCCCCACACTGGCCTCCCCATGGCCACAACACATTCTGCCATAGAGACCAGTCTCTCAACCCTGAAAACACACCCTTCTCTCTCATCACCACCTGCTGACCTCCAACGGCTTCCATTAGTCACAGTTCCCAAAGAACATTCTCTAGAATGTCTCTGACAGCTAGTTTTCCAGCCACAATTAATTGCTGCCATGTCTAAGATCCCACAGTACATTCGTACTTCCATTTGTATGCCCAGCTAGACACAGCTGTGCATAGTGAGCACCTTGCCCTCAACCCTTACAATGCTTTGCTGACCATCGAGTTGAGTGAAGTGCACCCAGTGGTCTGTCCCACATGTGGATAGGGGCTGGAGGAATGAGTGAAAGAGGTACTGGTTGATAAAAGGGTAGCTGGAGCTGTCAGCGGTGGCAGCACTATCCTGGACAGTATGACATAACTGGCTGGTGATGGGCACTCAAACCAACTTTCCTTATCTTCATGAACTCACATGCCACAGGGCAAACAGGAGGTGTTAGTTAAGGTAAAGCCCACTTTGAGTAAATCTTGGCTGCTGGAGAAAGCAGAAGGCATATGCTTTTTTTCACCCCCAGATTGTCTGTAAGCCTGATGGCCTCCTCCAGTTTGAATAAGGATAGCAGCCATCACTGAAATGGCCAAGAACAGAAACAGAGTTTCTGTTCTTGAAATGGCCAAAAACAGAGTTTTCCGGCTTGGGCTGGCTGCCGAGAACGGCCTGTAGGCCACGAAAGGGCAGGGAACGTACCATTTCTGTGCTCTTTCATTTTTCAGACCTTAAATGGCTTAATTGAATTGAGAACCTCCACAGAGGGTCACTTGAACCTTCTGGCATTTGCTCCGTCCTGGCACAGATTGACCAATATCATGGGATAGAGAGAGAGCAGAGACTTGCACTGGGTTCCCTGGCCCAGATCACCCTTACTGTGTGACTATCAACAGGTTGCTGACTCAGGAGATTGTAGAAGTGTTGAAGAAGATAGCCCAAGTCCAGACCGCATTACCCAACAGTGCGGCCTGGACACTTTCATCCCTTCAGTGACTCAAATCTGCTGGACTCGAAGCTCAGGGTTCTTTCTTCCTCATGTCTCTCTCTCTGGCCACCTTGAATGGGCTCTCTGCCAGCTCCTTGGATTTAACATACGTGTGCACTCACTGACTCTGGACAGCCCCTTGCCTTTCAGGAAGCTGTGGAGTTCTCAAGGGAGGATCCTTTGTTTCTAGGCTTACTCTTGTGATAGCACTCCCAACACTGAATTTTGAGCTGTCATTGTCCATGGGATGCCAATACCAGCCCTCACTGAAGCTCTCTGTACACAAATATGTGTTTCACACAAATGAAACTGAGGCTCAGGTGGGATCACAGACCTCAGGCATCAAAGTCTTGTTCGGTGGACAAAGGTGAGTCCCAGCTGCCCACACTGGGGCACCTTGATGGGATCTCAAGCAGCTTTCCCAGCAGGCCCAGAAAGAACAGTTTGGGCCATCTGCTCTGTAGGGCTGGCTAGCCTCAACTTCAGGGGGTAACAAAGAATGGAGAGGAAAGCCCACTGCCACATCCCATGTCAGAGCTCAAAAACACATTAAAATTCACTACATTCTTGGGGCTGGAGAGATGGCCTAGCAATTGAGAGTGCCGACTGCTCTTGCAGAGTACCCGGGTTCGATCCCCAGCATCCACGTGGCGGCTGAGAACCGTCTGGAACTCCAATTCCAGGAGAACTCCAGTTCCAGGGGAATCTGAGACCCTCTTCTGACCTCCACGGCATTGCACGACACGGGTGCACAAACTTGCATGCAGACAGTACATTCATACACATACAGAAATAAATAAAATTAATTTAAAAAAAATTAAAAAAAATTCACTACATTCTCAAGTCTGGAAACGACCCTGGGCTACTGCTGCCTGGAACCAGCCAAGTGTGTGCAGACACATGTTCCACACTGGTGATGGGGCATCTGACACCAAATACTGCCACTGTTACTGGGGTGGACAGAGCTGAGTGCCAGTTCCACCCCCGAGACCGGAAAGTCCTAACCCCGAGTTGTTTCCAAGTCTCTGGACCCTGAGTAATAAATAAGAACAGTCCGCTGCACAAATCCAATGGATGAGACCCGAGGTAACCCTGGGCTCACAGTGTTCTGGTGCTACAGCCACGTCTCAGATACCATGGCCCAAGGCAAGAAGAAAACAAAGTCCAGCTGGATGGGAGGAGGCAGAGGCCTGGGCTGACCTGGCACATACTTCTACTTTGGACCCCCTCATGGCCCACTGGCATCTGTCTATGGACTCACCAAGTTAGTGCTCTCCTTCTAGATGTGCCTAGGGCTCAGCGGTATGACTCACTGGGGGTTCCTTGAATTAATAATCTCTGGCCTCTCTCCACCTTGAGGCACCTGGAAAGTACCAGTTTGCCCCATGGAGTGGAGAGAGCAGTTCTAGAAGCAGAGGCCCAGCCCCCTTTTCACAGTCAGACATCCCAGCCACACACTTGCACACTGGGTGTGGCCTGGGGCCCAGTTAAGGAGCAGGTGGGGAAAGGGTCTGGGAGGGAGGACCTTACAGGACAGCTGGCTCTCCACTCCTGGGTCTAATGTGATGGGGCAGATATAGGCTTGGCCTGGGGCCCTCTGAGGGACGGACTTTAACCCTTGATTTTCCACATGTCCCCTTCCAGCACAGGGCCCTTGCCCTCTGGTCCACTCCTGCCCCGCCCCTCTGCTTGATGCACCTTGGTGACCACCCAAGGACAAGTCCTGCATACAGCCGAGGGGGGGGGGAGGGAAGGAGCCAGGCAGAGAACAGCCTCATTAATATTTCAGAGGCGCTGTCACTGCAGCTCTTGGGCCCTCACAGCCCCACCACTTGTGCTGGTAGAGGGAGGAGGATGGGAAAAGAGAAGGAAATAAAACTGAGAAAACAGATTTAAAGGGACAGGCTCCCCCCTCCTCCACTCCTTCTTCCCCCTGTTCCTGGTACAATCTGTGCACATGCTGCTGCTACTGCCGCAGAATAGCTCTAAGCCCAGAACAGCTTTGGGCAAAAACAATAACAACAGAAAAGGGTCAGCCAGCACCATGTGCCCCCTCCCTGCTACTGCATGCACCTGCCCTAACTTCTGCCCTTGTAGGGCAGCCTTGGGGGAGGGGAGGCTGCCAAGTCCATCAGGGCTACCTGGAAGACTGGCTGGGGGATGCCAGGAAGACCACGGGGGCCCTGCCCATCCTGCAGAAAGACAGATGCACATGGGCAAAGGAGAAGTCCCTGGCCAGGAGGCTTCAGCCAAGGATTGTGGATCCCAGAGGAACCCACCCCCAGAATTCTGGGGGTGGCAGGGATCTGGATATTGCCTAATTCCACCCCTGGGCAGCCAATGTCTGGTTGATGGGCAGCCATTTCAGTCTCATCTAGGGTGGCCCGAGCCATCCCTGCATGGCCCTCCCCACCCGGAAAACTGGTCATTCTGAAGGTGGTTGGCGTCAAGACTCAGTCAAATATCCCCCACAAGGGCATCCCATGCCCAGCCAAGCTTGCCTGCCTTCAGAGGTTCTGGGAGAGTCCTAATCTCTCCAGTTAGAACAGGCCCCAGGACAGAATGCTAGATGGTGCAGCCACAATGCAACCTACTGTGGCAGTCCCTGAAAAAATGCAACAGCACATTACTGCAGCATTTAGCAGTTCCTAATCTTCCAAGATCAGGAAGCAGGGACACACAGAGACTTGTACAGCTATGTTCATCAAAACATTACTCCCTACAGCTAAAAAGTGCAAGCAGTCCAGTGTTCATAGTGTCCCTTCATCTGTATACAATGGGATATCAATCAGCAGGGAATTCCTACACATGCTGCAGTATGGTTGACCCTTGAGGACATGACGCTCAATAAAATGAGGCAGGCATAAAAGGACAGATCCTGTTTGGCTCCACTTCTAGGAGGTCTGGAGAGTCGCCAGCCTCACAGAGATAGGCAGTGGGATGGTGGGGGCCAGGGCTGGGAAAGGAAGAGCTGGTGTTTAGTGGGGCTGCACCTCAGGACAATGAACTTTACCTGGGACAATGAGCGAGTTCTGGAGGTGGGCAGTGTTAATGGTAGCACAGTAGTGGGATGTGTAGCGTGCTTCTGCTCTGAGGGTGAAGATGGTCCACCTATGTGGATTTTACCACAGAGCCAAAGGAAATGAGCTCTGCCAGCCATTTTGTACATTTGTGTCCAGGGTGGTGGACAGGGAGCCTGAGTGGCCTCCTGTAGTGTTCAAAGTCATACTGTCTCACCTCCGGACAGGCCAAATCAGTGGTCCATTCTGTCCATGTAGAAATTAGCTTTTAGGACAGCCCCCTGGGGAGATGTGAAAGTGAACAGAAGGGACCTTACCCACACCCCATGGCCTCTGTGCTCCCCATTCCTGACACATGTTGCTTCAACATGCTGGCTACTGCTACCATTCTGACCCACCAATACTTCATCACTTTCCTTTCTCTCTTGTGGTGGTACAGACATACCCACTGGCCTCAAGCATACTAGGTAAGTACTCTACCACTGTGCTGCCGCCTAACCACCCTCCTACTTGGGGATGGCTGGAGCAGGCATGCAGTCCTACTTTTGCTGCTGCTGGGAGAAATTCCTTGGAAGCAGAAGTCTGGTTCATCCTCAAGAGGGAATGGCCTAATCACTTGGAGGAGAAGCCTGGCTTCAAGATGGGCAGGTTTTACTTATGAAATCTGTCTCTGGAAGCAGATCTTGTTAGTGCAGGCCTGTAATTCCAGGTGCTTAGCAGGCTGATCTGTGAAGATTGCAAGTTCAAGATCTGACTGGACTGTAGAATGAATTCAAGGCGAGCATGGATAACTCCATGCCTGTAATCCCAGCACTCAGGAGGCAGAGGTAGGCGGATCTTTGTGAGTTCAAGCTGAGCCTGGTCTACAGAGAGAGCTCCAGGCCAGCTGGGACTAAAGGGAGACCCTGTCTCAAAAAGATGAAAAAAAAGTTATGAGAGCTGGGGATATAGCTCACTGGTAGAGCTTATCATGCATAAGGCCCTGAGTTCAAACCCCAGTACTACAAATGGCTTTGGGAGGTGCTTATGAATCCCATCCAGAAGGTTCTGACAGAGATAATATGATATTTTGTTAGCCAGGCATCTTGGCACTCAGTCAGTGACTGTATTTTCTTGACTCCTTTGCAGGTACATTTGGCCTCATGACTATGTTCTTCTGGCACCTGGATGTGAGCAGAAGTGACAGGGACAAGTTCAGAGTTCAAGTTGAAGAGTAAAAGAGAAGGAATGAGTTCTCACCTGCTCTTTTCCCGTTTGCTGGCTGAGATGCTGCTGTGAGGACAGGGTGGGACCCAAAGTTCTGTGTCATCTTGCACATGCACCTGTGTGTAGCACAAAGGAGCCCAGATCCCCATGGACTGAGGAGCCATCACAGTAGCTCTGTGTTGCACAGATAGACTTGTGTGAGCCAAAACAAACTCCTCTATTGTTGAAACATCTATCACGCAAACCCCTTAACTAGAGGAAGTTGGAGGAACAGAAGGAAGAACTTGAACTTCCACCTCCATTCTGTGCCCATCTGAAGCCTGACTCCTTCTCACCTGTATTATTTGACACTGTCCTAGATATCTAACCAGAGCAGAAGGAGGGAGACAAGAGCCATTAGAAAGAGAAGACGGAAATCGGTTGTGGTGCTGCACCCCTTTCATCCCAGCATTCCGGAGGCAGAGGCAGATGGAGCTCTGTGAGATACAGGCCATCCTGGTCTACATAGTGATTTCCAGATCAGCTGGGGCTGCAGGGAGAAACAGAGAGAGAGAGAGAGAGAGAGAGAGAGAGAGAGAGAGAGAGAGAGAGAGAGAGAGAGAAGACAAAACGGCAAGGCAACCCTTCCACAGGCAACCTGAGCGAATGGGCTATGCTCAGCACTACGAGCCTATGCACTGTTAGAACAAAAGGAATGGTCACAGTTGTTTTGCACAACAAGCCTCTATGGCAAGTGGTGAGGATGCCCACTGTGGAAGTCAACACAGCTAAGACACACAGCTGTTGAGGGGCTTACTCAAGGTCACAAAGCTAGCAAGGAATAGAGGCTGATGTGAAGTTGGGTCGTCTGTCTACGCAGAAGGATATGATTTCTCTGCTAAGTCTAAGTGCCTAGAACATCCAAGAAAGCAACAGACACATGATTAGAACCAATTAAGAGTTAATAAAGTGACTGGACAGACTCGGGCACTGGCTGCAGAATCACTCAGCCTCTCTGGGAACAAGGCTTTGCCTTTCCTAGCTGGGTATCCAGGGGTCTAGACCCATTCCTCTGGGGGCTTTCCCCTGATCATTAGGTCAGGTGAGGGAAGCCAGGATGAGGCTCTTTCTTGAGTCTGTCCATTCTGCCCAGTCTGTCTGTTCTGCCCTGTGTATCTTTTCTCAATGCACCCTCCACCTCTGCCTACCCTGAATCTGAACTCAGCCAGATCCCAAATTTCAAAGGTCAGGACAAGGCTCCATTGGTAAAGTAAAACGTTTTACTTGACCAGGGTGGGATTCAAGTGCCTCTCGGAATGTTTTCCCCACATCAGGGCCACTTCCAACCTTGCTTGAACTCCACATTGACATGGGGGTCCCTAAAATGTTTTGTGGGACAAGTCAACATGTCCCCACAGGTGGTTCTCACAGTGCTGTGTGGTCCTGGGTCACAGAGGGAAGTTAGAAACTCCTTTGTGACTAGGGCCTTGCAGTATGATTACTGGACTCATGACTCTATACAGAAAGAGACAGTCATTTGTTTCCAGCCAGAGAAGGCAGAAGCTGAAAAAGAGAGTGAGGGTGCAGGAGCTGAAGAAGCCGATGGGCAGGAAGCATAATGACACTAATTATCCAATTACAGCGAGCTGTGCGGGCAGAGAGCTGCACTGCAGCAGGAGCCAAGCCAGTCCCGCGCCCCGCCCCCGCACGCGCCCCGCACACGTTGCCGCTACTTCCCTCTTGTCCCCAAGCACAGCCAGCCAGCCAAGCCTGTGGTCTCTGGAGAGGAAAGGAGACCCAGAGCTACATGGATAGCCTCTGTGAAAGCTCAGAGGAACCAAGACACCCTGACACCCTGCCTGAGGCCCAGGAGGTACCAGGGTCCAGTCCTCCAACCCTTCTAGCCAGAAAACTCAAGGTTGGCCGCCCGAGTCTCCCCAGCTCTGCCCCCTACTGAGGTGCTGGTCCAATCCCAGAGCCAGCCCTGACAACCGGAAGTAACGAAGGTCTAAACAAGTAATTAAGGAAATTATAGACAGCTGGAGGCCATGGGGACTACAGGCCAGGGTGAGTCCTTCCAGCCAGGACAGGCAGGGGCGAGGTAAGGGGGCTACCAGGACACGCACCTGTCTTCTGGAGGAACAGACCCCATGGGTGCCCGGCTTACTTCTGGAAATAGTCTGAAGTCCTTGGACCCATAGGCCAGGGGCAGGGTTGGGAAGGATTTGTTGGTGCAGGGGTCCCAAATGCTTGTATTCTAGTTGGGTCCCTTTTATGGCTTAGCTCACTCACCCACAGAACCAAGCCTATGTGAGAAAAGAGCGGAAAAGAAGCAGGCTGTCCCTGTGTGGGGATTCTGAGCTCACAGGGCAGGAGGTTCAAAGCTCACTTTCCTCCCTTCCAAAAGCCCTTGATCATGGTATTCTTAGTTGAGGAGAGGTCAAAGGTCCTGGAGACAGAAAAGGCCGGTTCAGACTGGAGATGGGAATCAACGCTCATTGCCCCTCTGTGACCTAGACTGACCAAGGCCACTGCCCACTGCCAAACACAGCAGCAGAGGAGGACAAAGCCAGTAGTTCACAGTGCCCCTGAGAAAGGACGCCTCAGATGTCGCAGCCCAGAGAGGGTCACCTGCAAGGCTGCCAGACCTGGCTCCAGCATCCCTGCCAACCCCAACCGGCTGTGACGGCATGACCTGAAGGTCGCCCAGGGCCTGGCTGTCATCAGAATCACATGGAGTGAGCTTTGACCATAAAGGTCCTGTGGTGGCCAAGGGGCGGCCTCAGAAGTGGTAGGTCCTGCAGAGGCCCCTTTCACATCAGAGTAATGAACACTAATCAGGGGTCCATGTGTGCCCCCTCTACACACCCAAGAGTCCATCAGGGGCCCACCCAGCCCCTCTGCTAGGATCCCCGACTTGCTTCACACATGATCATGGACAGATGGCCGATGAGACTGAGAGACTTGGGGGAGAACCTGATGGGTAATGGGGGTGGGCACAAAAAGCTCCTCCCTGGGAAGTTGGTATGAGAGCTTTCTACCAGTGCTCCCGTAAGAGATGTGGACTCTGATGGGCGTGCTGTGCTCACTTCCTCCTGCAGGTAAGGGTAGCAGGGTGACAGGGGACAGCTTGTAGCTCAAGAGCCCTGACCCTGGATGAACCCACCAACTCACCATCCTGTCCTACCTGCCTGACACTGCCCAGTGGGCCTCTCGGGGGGTACTAGGTCAAGGATCCAGAGGAGATCCTTGGGTCAAGGCCCCAGTGGGCCTCTCGGGGGGTATTAGGTCAAGGATCTAGCCACTTCCAGGCCAGACCGTCTCCTCCCTAGTCTCAGTGAAAAGACTCTGCTTCCCAGGACAAAGGACCAGACACTGTTCATCAAATCAAGAGACTAATGAGTCACAAGCCACAAGAGAGACTACGCTAGATAGGAGGGCACTGAGGGGAAAGGCCTGCCCCATCCATGTCTCCTATACACCCCTTCTCTCCTTTCTTGAAGCAGGTTCCTATTCCCGAATGCAGTCTCCCTCTGTCTGCAGAACCACTGTACTCCCTAGGAACCCAGGAGCCTGGGCCAGCTGCCCTTGGGCCACATTCATCCCTTCTAGACCTATAGCTCCAAACTAGAGTGTGGTGTGTCAGATCCCACACTTTCCTGGGAAAAATGAAGCTGAAGCCCAGGTGGACAGGAAAAGTCCTTTGTGCCTGATGAAGCAGTCCGTCAGAGGCCTGGCGTGTGCTCCGAAGCTCTTACCCTGCCCCAGAAGCATCTGTAGGTACTAAATAGTTTCACCAGGGCTGGTTTAATCTGGAGCAAAAGCCCCACCATCCTCTACCATGCTCCATGCCACTATTATGGCTCTGGCCAGCCATCTGTGTGCGAACATTGGTTCAGTAATGAGCCTCCGCTCCGGGTGTCTTGGAACCCGGTTCTGGTTTTGTCAAAATACGACAGTGCAAGGAATTCTGAGTGCTAGGACAGTGCAGAAACTAACAGAATTCCCAAGTGAGTTCAGAAAGGGCAAATGGAATGGCTCATTCTCTAACACCTTCATTCATAGGAGCAAAGAGGCCAGAAGCCACCACCTGAAGTTGCCATCAGTTCAACAGAGTGGCCACGGGGCGTTCCCCATCTCTTTTCTTCCACGATTCCTACCTTGCTTTCCTGTTGTTAGTCAGGAGGTTCTGGTTGTGCCTCTGCTGCTTGGGAATTCTGGGGTCCAGAGAACATATCAGTAGGGAGATTTACTTTGAAGGAAAGAAGGGAAACTAGATATAAATTATCTAGGGAGCAAGGGACTTGATAAAGGACATGGAGACCACTGGTTAGCAACCTAGCTGAGGGTGCACTTTACCTCCTCTCCTCATAGTTCTGAAAATGAATTTGTTTTGTATTAAACAGGGTTCAGCAACTACAGCTTTAGAGCTAAACACAACAAAGTATGCTTATGAATAAAGTTTTATTGGCACATAGCCACGCTTATTCATTTTTGTATCATCTGTGGCTATATTTATACTTTGATGAAGAGCTGAGTAGTTCAGATAGAAATGATGGGTCCTGAAAAATAGCAAATATTTAACATCTGATCCTTTGCTAAAGAAGTTGTTGACCCTGGATCAGAGATTTAAACATTTTGCCAGGTGTTGGGGCCTAGGCCTGTAATTGCAGTTAGTGGGGAAGCTGAGGCAGGAGTACTGCAAGTTCAAGACCAGCTTCGGCAATCGAGTAAAACACCACCTCTAAGGCGAAACATAAGAAGGGGGTGTGGGTGTAGCTCAATCTCTAGTAATGGGGAAAAAAAAATTTTAAATCTTAGAAAATGCAGCTCAAATGAGAGTGAGATGAGAGACAGAGACAGAGACACACAAAGAAAGCCTAGAAATGAAGGCCCTTGGATTTCTGTAAAGAGGTTGTGTAAGCCTAGAATCCATGCAAGAAATCAGAATAGTGCCTATGTTTTGCATGCGGAAAAAAAAAAAAATCAAGACAAAGTACCAAGAGGTTAAAATGTTTTGTAACAGGGGCTGGGGAGATGGCTAACTCATCCGATGCCCTCTTCTGACCTCTGTGGTCATTTCAGGACACAGGTACACTTTACATACATGCAAGCAATACACTCATACACATTAAATAAAATATAAATATTTTTAAAAGTTTAAAAAATTTGAAACAAATATATTACTTTATTTTAAGTTTATACTTCTCATGTATAAACTTAATTCAAACGCATGAAAAATATTGAGAACCCCAGGAAATAAAGATTAAGAACAGATTATTTACTAAAAACAAAAAGATCCCATTTAGAAATTTGTGAAAAATGTTCGCCCTCAATGGCAATTAAAGAAAAAGTAAAGTAGATATTTTCTGACCTAGATATTATGGCAGGTTGTTTGATTGGAATAGCTAAAGCTAGCTGTAGTGGATGAGGCCTTCTGGAGGGCCACTTGGCAGGCTGTGCTGCCTGCCTGGGTGGTCTCCTCAGGACAGGGTGAGTGTTCAGCCCCAAGGTGCTCCGCAGAGCCTCACGCATAAGAGTGAAACAAATCCGGCTGCCTAGATGTCCAAAAATAGCCAAATAATTAAGCGAATTACAATATCCTGAGAGAATACTATTCAGCCATTAAAAATTGTAATTATGAGGACTGCCCTGATCCATCCGCACAGGCCTGATAAATAACTGTCAGATGAGTGAGTGATCATTTGCAGTTTCTTCGTGCTACAGTTCAAGTTGACTTTTTTGTGGTAAGTGCTTTAACAAATTAAACTATATCCATTTTGAAAAAAAGATAATTTAGGAAGGGCTTATATTAATTAAGAAAATGCTTATGTGAAGTAAAAACTAGATTACACAATTGAACCCATGGTATAATTACAGTAATGTGAAAATAAATAGGTTATGCAAAGAAAAGACAGTAGAGACAAGTCCATGGAGTGGACAGCCGGCTTGCACTCAGTGATAGGATGGCTAGGGAGGGGTTGCCTATGTCTTAGATTGCTTATATTGTTTATGCTTTTCTTTAACAACAATAAAATAATGCTGTTTTAAAAGCATTTTTAATAGGAAGAAAATAAATGCTATTAAAAACAAAATAACCCCCAAACAATGCCTTGCCCATTTTGCAGGGCTGTTTTGGGCCCAGGGCTGTGGCCTCCCAACTCTGACTTCCTGTGCTGGCTCCTGAGAGCATAGGGAGTGCCCAGGGAGTGCCCTGGGCACATGGTGGGGCTAACTGAGACCATCAGGACTAGTAGTGCCGGGACTAGGGGATGGCTCTGAGCTGGGTGTACAAGCTACCCCCCCCCCCAGTCAACTTGCAGTAGGCCTAGAGCAATATCCCCTTGGCTTGGAGGCTTCCTGCTCTCCAGTGTCTATGCACCTGGGCCTGCCTGTGAGGAGCACTGCACTGGCCCACGAGGATGGGTTGACTTGGGCTGCTCATACCTGCTGCCTTTATTCCCTATCAAGGAGTCAGGAGGAAGTGGCTCGGGGTCTGTGTGGGAATTGGAGCGGCACCACTTTGGGCATGCTAGAATGACAGGATGTTCTCTAGTTTCGATGTCCAATCTGGCAAGACCAGACTTGTGTGGCTCCTGAGGAGTTGGGGCTCAGGCCTTGAAGCCTCCATCCATGCTGCCAGCCCCAGCCAGCTGTGTGGTGGCTACAGACTCTTTGATGAGCACTTGGTGAAATACGTTCACTCTGGGTAGAGTAGACAGGAAGTGCTTCTGCTTTCCCTGCTGCTCTCACAGAACCAGACGCAGGGCATGGGCCACTATAAATATGGATGAATGATTACGAGGCAGAGTCCCCAATGGTCATCACACCAATAAGATATGGCCCCTGGCATGGCTGGCCACGTTCTAACAATGGGACACATTCATTCTGAGAGGCAACCCATTCAAGCCCAGCCCAGCACCTTGCTCCAGTTGTTAAGCACCCTGATGAGAGCCTAGCCAACCACTGAATACTTCCTCAAATGTTCATGAGTGTCCAGAACTCCCCAAGGGCTTCGCTTCTGGGAGGTTCCCTGGAAGAGTCTGAGCCACAGCTGCCCAATCACTGCCTGAATGCTAGAAGGGAGCGGCATTAGGGGTGGCTTCAGGACCCGTGCCAGGCCTTGGGTGTGCATATGTACTGAGGTGGTTCCATAAGACAGCAATGGAAAATCCTCTACGTCCCTATCCAATTGAGAAGCCGACAGCATATGTAGCTACCATACACTTGTAACACGGTCGGTGCAACTGAAGGAGGGAATCTGTAATTTCACTTTAATTAAATCGCCACTTGTGGCTAGTAGCTGGCACAATGGACAATGTTGCTTTAGAAAGTGCCTCAAGACTGTAGCTCATGAAATACCTCATTTGAAAGAATGGTTGCCTATTTCTTGGGAGAACCAACAGTAGTAGCAGGCTCAGGACCCCTTTTGAATAAAGCACTCTTGAAGGTCAATGACTGTATGCCCCTTTCATACACCTTTGGTTGGGACCCAAGTCTCTGTAAACTTTTTGGGTTCCAAGAGAGCCCACTTGCCAGTGTAGCTCTGGTTCATTTCTGCCATCTACCTTGGACTTGTCCCCCTCCCAACCTTGGCACAGTCTCAGACGCCTAAATTTCCTACATCTGAGAATCTCCTTCTCTCTGTCCTGGTGACGTGTGGCTCAGACCTTTCTCCCCAGCCTGCTCCCAGACCTGCTGCCAGCATTGCCCACCCAACAGAAGGTGCCCATGCAGGGAAGGACTTTCCAGCCAGGCACCATTGGCCTGGCTTCCACTGGCCCAGTCAGGGCTGGGAGGAGAGGCACAGTGAGGAGTCGAGAGATGGCAGGGTACAAGAAAGAGCCATCTGTGTACCACAGGCCGCTATTTCCCATGACCAACCTGGGAGTACTGCTGGAGCTCACTGTACAGTCAGAGAGGGCACTGGAGGGCTTGGAAGGCTTAGGTGCCACAGTCCAAGTCCCCATCTGTCAGCTACTCTTTCTCAGGGGTGCCCTGAAGGAGTCACATAGACAGGCTACTAAAAAGTGAACCACTCTGTAGTGTGGGTTTCTCTCCGTGGGGAGGTGGGGGGTGTAAACACTAGTATCTGCTTCTGAGAGAAGGGTATTACCAAGAATCTCCAGCCTGCTCCAGCAGGGTTCCCCAGATAGTCAGCTCAAACACAAAATGCTTCCTCCTGCCAAGTCCAACACCTACTTTTAGAGACAACAGAAGAGACTTGTGGAGGTAACAGGTGGCTAGATGACCTTGGACAAGCTACCTAACTTCTCTAGGCTTCAGTCTGATCAGCTGTAAAATGTAGATAAGAATAGCACTTGCTTTATTAGTTATTTCAATGAAGTGAAGGAACAGGAGATGTCTGTGAAGCATGTCGAGCAGTATCTGGCACAAGGTGACTCCCATGATCAGCATTGTCATCATTTACATTATTTGATGTGCTAGTAGTGTAGGGTGGAGATGGCAACCATCGCTGAAACACAAGAGCCATCAGTTTAAAGTCAGAAGGGAGTATGGTACGCCAACTCACTCTGGGCGTGGGGGGAGCCGAACAAATAGCTGGAGAAGTTAGGCCTGCCTGTCTTAGCTCTCACAGTCCAGCTGAGCTCAGTTCTCTGCAGCATGTTCAGAAGGGCTTTGGCAGCTCATTCTAGGCCCCTTTGGCTACCGCTCCAGACGGGCCAGGCCAGGTTGGGCTAGACGATGTGCACTGATCCGCAGGCTAGCCTCTTCTCTCACTGGCTACCATGCCTCACTCACTCACTCACTCACTCACTCACTCAGTAGCTCTTCAGCTCTCTGGAATGGTTCAACCTCGCAGCTCCATCTCGGGATCCTCAATGTCAGTGCAGGACCCAGTGAGCTTCACCCCCCCCCCCCATCTAGATCAGGAAAGGGACTTAGCCAAGGTCACAGAAACCATGAGGCATAGAACTGCCAGCATACCCTGGAGCTCCTGTCATCAGAGCTCAAGATGGACATCTGCCACAGGCTGCTGTTGCTCTTGGTTGCCCCAGGGGCCCATAGTGGCATTCCCTCTGCTGAAGTTGGCACTCTTCCCAGCATGCTCCCAGGCTCAGGGGCCCCCTTCCCTAAGGACTAGCTCTCCTTCTGGCTCTATGCAGAGCCCCCTCCCACACCCGCCCTGCTCCATCTGCCTGCCTCACCCCCTCTGTGCCAGAGCATGGTTGCCCTCCACTCAAACCACCTGGTAGGGCTGGGCTTGGGCCAGGTAGAGCTGATGAAGACTGCCTGTGCCCTTGGTCCTCTCCTATTTTGAGGTGAGTGGCAGACAATCAATGCCCCAGGACCACAAGAGCTCAGCTTCTTCTGACCGACCAGCTGGCCGTCCTGGTGCAGGCTTGAGGGGTCAGCTTCACCTTCGGCCCCCTCTATCAGGCCTAGGCAAGGTCCCAATGGGACCTAGCAGGTTCTCACTCCTCCCAGCTCCCTTTTACCAAGACACGCTGACTTGGTTTCCTTGTCTACGAAGGGCAGTGGAGGGTGGGAAGGTGAACACAGCAGCTCAAGAATGTGGTTGATGGAAAAATCTTCACTGGGTTCCAGGAACCTGCTCAGAACCCTCTGTTGATGCCAAGGGTTCTCCGGAAAGGGGCTGGCCTGGGATTATTTGGATAAAAGTTCCCCCTTCGAGTGTCTCCAGCCACCTGCTCAAGAAAACAAAGGGGCACCCAACCATGTGTTCAATGCACTGAAAACTCCCCTTCCTGTCTGCGGCCTCAATGATCCCATCTTCGAAATGGGGACAAAGATGAAGGCTTTGAGAGACTGCAGATTCAATGAGGTCAAGGTCATGAATGCTCCACACAGAATCCAAGTGCCCACTCTGCCAAACCTGTGTACAGCACTTGAGCAGCCTATGGAGATCAAAGGCAACTCCTTCATGTTAAATCCTCACAGACTACGCAGGGGCCAGGACAGGAACTGAGAGCCTAGAGCTATGGGTAAAGGGAGTGTGTGCAGGTGGAATCTGCCAGGGTGGTGCCTCCTTGTGGGGAGCCAGGGGGGATCTGGGTTGGGATTTGATCCTGCAACAGGCAGAGACCCACTTTAGGCCAACAATCCAAGGCCCCATCTGTGAGAAGAAGAGTGGCTTCAGTCACGCTCTGGCTCTGGAGTGGCAAACATCCATTGCTGAGGGGGAGATCCTGACCCTTATCTCCCTTGCAGCTGGAGAGTGAAGTGACGGAGGGGTGCTTGCATGCTCCCCCACCCTCCCTGAGCCCTTGGCCTGGTTTTTTAGTCCCGAGTTCCTGCCTGGTTGCTTGGCTGCCCTGCCCAGGTGAGGCACCAGGTCCCATGAACCAGGACCCTGCCTGCACCCTCCTGTTGGCTCAGTCACTAAGCCCCACAGTGGCTCCCTGGAGGAAGAAGAGCTAAGGAGAGAGGAGTAGGTCCTCTCGGGCTCTGGACATGGTGCCACTAGTTCCACAATCCAGAATGGTAGAACTGGAGCCTTCAACCCCAAGAGCACGGAGGCTTCTCATCGCAGAAGCCCTCTGGCCAAGGTCACCCAGGTGAGGAGGGGAACGCAGCTGTTTGCAGAGATGGAGAAGGACTTGTTCAAGTGTGGCCTTGCCGCTTGCCAGTAGCACTGTCCATGCCAGCGGCATGGTCAGCTGGGTAGCTATGTGGGCGTGCAGGGGATAGTGTGTGTGGGAACATGTAAGGGGGAAGATGACACAGTACGAGGGCGCGGGGGATGCCTCGAAGCGCTCGGAAGGTGCGTGTGACCGGCCAGACTCTTAGCCCAGGCCTGGCTCCTCTGGCTGTGCCTGTCTGGAGCCCCAGTCCGCAGCCCCCGGCGGCCTTGTTCCCCAGACGCAGATGCGCGTGCGCGAGGGATGCGGGGCGCAGAGTGCGGGTGCGGGGCGCTGCCCACAGGCTCCAAGGCCCCTGGGTGACGCGTGCCCGCGGTGCCGCAAGGACACGCAGGCCCTGCTGTTGGGCGCAGGTGCCTTGGGCGGGGACCTGCGTACCCCCCACCTGCCACCGCGCCACCTGCTGGGCCGCCCTTTCGCCCCCGCGCGCGCTCCGTCGCCCACCCCTTCTGAGCCCGTGCGCCCCGGGCACCACTTACCCCAGCATGGGCACAGCCGCCACTGCGGCCTCACTTCTGGCTGTAGCTGTCGCTGCGGGAGGTCGCCCGGCGGGCAATGATCCGCTACAAGGACGGAAAGGCCCGGGCACGGGGCGGCCTGGCCAGCAGCGCCGAGCGGGACCCTCCTCGGCAGGCGAGGGCTGTGGCCGAGTGCTCCTCACGCTCTGCACCGGGCGACGCGGCGCGCTCCACTCCAGCCGCAGCTCTGAGCGCGGAGGGAGGGAGCGAGGGGGTGGGGGAGGGAGGGAGGGAGCCTGTGGTGGTGGTGGTGGTGGTGGTGGTGGTGGTGGTGGTGGTGGTGGAGGAGGAGGAGGAGGAGGAGGAGGAGGAGGAGGGACAAGGACTAGGACGAGAAGAAAGGAGGAGGACGAAGACGAGGAGGGCGAGGAGGAGGAGGAGGAGGAGGAGGAGGAGGAGGAGGAGGAGGAGGAAGACGACGACGATGAGGACGAGGAGGAGGAGGGGGTGGACGACAGTGCACTGTTGAGCAAGCTGGGTGCGTGTGTGTGGGTAAGGTGCTCTGAAGGCTTGTGCCCGGTGTGCGCCCTTCTGTCCCCAGGATGCAAGGAATGCCAGCACTTCCTAGCCTGGCATTGCCCTCCAAGGACACTGGCAGAGTAGCGGTGGGCGTGGTTGGAAACTGGGGGATGAGAAGCTACTGAAGTAGTCCCCCCATGTGACTGGGGTGGCAAGTTGTCATATGTCTCAAGACCCCCTGCCCTTGGGGATTAGGGTTGATTTGTAGCATGGGGTCTCTGGGCTTGGGTGGGCTCTTGTGCTTCATGGTTGGTTATCTGAAACTGCCTTGTAAGCTTTGGGAGTGCAGGCATCCAAACAAATTTTCCCAGAGGGAAGCTGGAGTTTATAACAGATTTTCACTCCATGACCCCTAAAGGTTATCAAGTGAACACTATTTTTCAGGATATAGTAGGGGAGACTGCACACATGTGGACACCCAGAAGTAGATACAGGGCCCATCCTAGAATAGACACCCACCTATATCCAACAAGGCACATGTGTTCCGAGGGCAGCCACCCACCAGTGTGTGCTCTTGGACCTCCAGAGGGGAGCCACACCTGCCACTAGACTTTAGAGTCCCCAAGCTTCCCGGCTGTAGGAACTGCAGATGCTCTGACCCCAGATCCTGCCTCACTGTGGTCTGTCAGCAGCGGGTGGGGGGGGGGGCTGCAGAGAAAGCTGAGCCTCTGAGAAGGCCATGAGCCAAATCCTGGCATCAACTCACCTGCTGGAGCTGCAGGAGAGGGAGAACGAGAAGGCAAGAAGGCAGAACACACAGGACTCCAGGGAGTCCTATGCACCAGGCTAGGGCTGGGGGATGGGGACATAAAAGTGACCACTGAGGAGTGACTGGCAGACAGTGACTGTGTTCAGGTGGGTGGGATAAAAGCTGGGGATGGGAGGCAGAGGCAGGCGGATCTTTGTGAGTTCAAGGCCAGTCTGGTCTACAGAGTGAGTTCCAGGACAGCTGGGGCTATGGGAAGACACTGTCTCCAAAAAACAAAACAAAACGAAACAAAAAAAAAGAAAAAAAAAGCTCTGGGGAAACCATTCACTGGGGATGACCTAATATGGTGCCAGAGGCTTAGGGAAGGCCTCTTAGAGGACCTGTCACCACAGCAGACACCGACCTAAAGTCCCGAGGGCACTGCTACACTTTCCTCCTCCCATCAGCCTCCAGCCATTCTCTCCCTGAAGAAGCAGCTGCTTCTGTAGAAAGCCACTGAGACCTGGGGTCCCACAGAGCTGGGGCCAATACTGGCACTTCTCAGCGCGGTCAGTTGTACATGCCCAGTCACATGAACATTCACACGACAACCCCACACCCATCCAGCATCCACATCCACATTCACACAACAACCCCATGCCCATCCAGCATGCATATACGCATTCACACAACATCCCCATGCCCATCCAGCATGCACACACACACACTCCACAACAACCCCACACCCATACAGCATGCACACACACACATTCACCCAACAACCCCGCACCCCATCCAGCATGCACACACACACACATTCACCCAACAACCCCACACCCATCCAGCATGCACACACACACATTCACACAACAACCCCACACCCCATCCAGCATGCACACACACACACATTCACACAACAACCCCACACCCATCCAGCATGCACACACACATTCACACAACAGCCTCACACCCATCCAACATGGACACACACATTCACACAACAACCCCACGCCCAGCCAGCATGCACACACACATTCACACAACCCCACACTCATCCAGCATGCACACACACATTCACACAACAACCCCACACCCAGCCAGCATGCACACACACACATTCACACAACAACCCCACACCCAGCCAGCATGCACACACACACAGACACATTCACACAACAATCCCACACCCATCCAGCATGCACACACACACACACATTCACACAACAACCCCACACCCATCCAGCATGCACACACACACACACACACATTCACACAACAACCCCACACCCATCCAGCATGCACACACACACACACACACTTTCACACAACAACCCTACACCCATCCAGCATGCACACACACACACATTCACACTCCAAATGCACACACATATTCATATTCACCCCACACTCACCAACATACATCCTCATTCACACCCACTCATACTCACCAACATGCACACTCACATGCTTCCCAGCTCACACTCACCATTCACAGTCACCCCACACTCATGTAACATACACACACATTCACATTTAAACTTGCCCATGCACCTTCCTCTGTTCACCCCCTCACTCATCAACACTCACATGTTGACCCCACCCCACACTTACCAGTACACACTTACTTCTTCACCCCCGTACTCACCTATTCAACCATGTCCCCCCATGTTCACCCAACTCACACTCATTTGGCACCTCTGACATGTTCATCCATCCTACATTCCCACACTCATCTAACACACAGCCACATGCTCACATTCACAAGTCACTTACACATATTCGTCACACTCATATAAGCTGGCCCACATAGTCACCTATACATGCTTATTGATTCACAGAGTCACATGCTGTCACACACACACACACACACACACACACGTACACCTAGGTATTCACACATGGGCACTCACATAGTTACTCATGTATACTTACAGTCATACTTCACACTCATACTTACGCACATTCCCACAGTCACCCACTTCCACACACCCTTCCATTCTGCTCCAACAGACATGGCTGTCTTGGGTGTTGGCTAGCCTCCAGGTGAGGGGCCCCCAGTGCGGCGTCAGTGGCTGCAGTGTTTTCTGCAGGCTGCCTGGCTACTCTGGAGCTTTAGCATGCTGAGGGAGTTGGCAGCTGGTTCCTCAAGGCCTGGATCGATTGAATCATCCTAGCACACTCCATGACTTCCCACTGCCCAGCACAGAGAAAATCCAGTCAACCCCAACTTCCCTGAAGAGCAATTCTGGGCTGTGGGCACTACAGCTGGCCACTTTCTATTTCCTCTAAACCCTGCATTCCTGATGAGTGAGTGGAGGCCTGGGGGGCACCAGATGCCATCTGAAACAGGTCAAGAAATGGGGTGCCAAAGGAAGGCAGAGGAGCTGCAAGCATGTCCTGAGGGCCATGGCCTCCATCCCCCAACTCATCAAACTGGCTCCCCTGTGTGGCTTTTCGCAGGATAGTAAGCACCCAGGGATCATTGTCATTCTGTGCCTGTCCCAAAGGCCCCTGCACCAAAGAGAGAGGAGGAAAGAGCAGTTTGTTTGGTGGTCCCAGCAGGGCCTCTACCCTGGCTCACAGTGAACCCTTCAGGTAATTCTCCACCATCTTCACAAACTTGTTTACAGCTCTGGCAGGGAAGAATGGAGTGGGACACCTAGAAAGGCGGTGTGAAGAGAAAGGGGGTCTGTGAAGAGAAAGGGGGTCTGTGAAGAGAAAGGGGGTCTGTGAAGAGAAAGGGGGTCTGTGAAGAGAAAGGGGAGCTGACAGAACAGGTGAAAGACTCCCTGCCTTGTTCAGGGTCCTGAAGTGGCCGAGCAAGTGGAAGAGAAGAGAGTCCTCGAGGTTAGGTCACTGCCCTCTCTCAGGGACCAGGGACTATATGGATTGCCCAGAGGGGGCATGCTCATTTAATTGAGGACCAAAGGCTATCCACACAGAGGGCTTGGTGCCTTCATGGATGGCTGCTTGGCTGAAGGGCCCATACCCTGCCCCAGGCCAGCCTTCCCTTGACAGGTGAGGAAGCAAGTTGGGGGTATTGGAGCTAAGGTGACCTGTTGATGTCTCCTTGCCTCTTTCTGTGGACCAAGACACTGCCCAGGGCAGGCCTAGCCATGGCATAGCTGTGCCATGTACTTTCACGATGAGTGACCAAGGCTAGGTGGCCAGGGAAGAGTGTTAGGGAGGTATCACTCGCTCGCCGATGTGGGCTTCAAGCAGCTAATGTCCATGAGAGGGAATGGCCAGAAGGGAGGAGGCCAGCCAGTCCCAAGAGCGAGGAGGCCTGAGTTCTGGGCCAACTCTGCAGTGTCACAGGCAGGCCTTGCGCAGTGGCCAGATCCTGTCCGTTCTTCCATCTGTAAGAGGTGTGAGGACAGCTTTGCTAGAGAGCCCTTCCTTATACCAAGCCCTGTCCTCTGCAGTAGGAGTCTTTAGGGGAGCAGCTCTAGGAAGGTCTGCGGTGGGAGCATGCCAGTTCAATTCCCTTTTCCTCCTTTCCTTTTGTTCCAACTCCACCCCTACTGTGCCTGGACCTGCCTGCTCAGGGATCTCAGGCCCTAATCCTGTTCCTCTCCTATGTTGTTCATGTTTTCTCCTGGGAAACCTCAAGAGAGGCTGCTTTACTCTAAGAAGCTTGGAGAAATCAGCCAGCTGGCCACCCTCCAGCCGGGCCTCCTAATTCCCAGCCCCTTTCACTCTCCCACCATCACCATGCGCCTCTTCTTCAAGGGCCCTACAGCTGTCCACTCTGTTTGTCTTGGCTTCTGGGCTGTCCCCCTGCTTGTTCAAATTTCCTTCTGGTACTTGACATGGGTGTCCCACCCTCCTCTGGGATAGCAGTTTCTTGGTCTGGCTCAGGTACCCTGATCCCTCTGGTGGACCCTGGCCTATCCGTCTTCTCACCTCTATTTTTACTCTGCTGACATCAAATCCCTTCCCCAAGGCTCCAGGGTCAGTGTCTACCTGCAGTCCTGGAGCAGGCTGAAAGGAACCCAGAGTCATTTTTGTTGTCACTCCCACCACTGGAATGGGGTGTTATTTGAAAATAGGGTCTTTGCATATGTGACTGAGTGAAGGATAGCAATCTGAGGAGACACTCCTGGGTTCTCCAGGCAGGCCCTGTGTGCAATGAAAGTATCCTTCTAAGACAAAAGCACAAAGAAATTTCCCATACACAGAGCTAGACACTATGAGACAACAGAGACTTGGTGTTGCAGTCAAAAGTCAAGACCACTAGGAGTCACCCATCAGGAGCTGCAAAAGGTAAGACGTGTCCTTTCAGATCCCCTGGGTGAGTATTGCACTGCCAACCCTTGACTCCGAGAAGCACAGCATACCTGAAACTTTTCAGCTTGCTTGGCCTCTATGGACTCTGAACCTGGGAATTATGGAAAGCTTTGGTCAGCTATGGTGCGTGCATATGACACATGCACACTCAGGTACACACAATGACTCCTTAAATACCACTCCTCCCTAGCACAGCCAGCTCAGTATCTAGTACACTCAGTTGTCTAGTACTCTGCACAGTGGACACTGATGCCCTTCTAGGACTAGATTACCCTGGATTCTCCATGGCCCTGAAATGCGTGTGTCCTTCCCAGAAGGCAAGGGAAACAAAGGCCCTAACTCATGCATCTTCAATAGGACTTTACCTTTTCTCATAGCCTGTTTCCCTGACACAGGCTGGAGTGCACTCTCAGAGCAGGCGGACTAGCTCTGCTCCCAGACCTCCCACCTGCCCCTGTCAGGTCCTTCAAGGAGGGATTGTTTTTTCGGAGGCCCTGTCCTCATCCAGGCTCTGGCCCAGGATACCTGGCCAGCTGCCCCTTCTACAAGCTCTGACTTGTTTAAATCCAAGAAGTGGATTTGGCTTAGGCTCCAGCTGGGACCCACCAAATACAGGAGGCACCTGACTTGTAGTAAGTGCTTGGAAATCTCCCTTATTCCAGTCCCATGCCCCTCAAAGGCCACTCCTTGGCACCTACCCCATTCATATAACAGCCTCTCCAAGTCAGCTGCTCCCGTGACACACATTACTGTGCACTTGTGTATGTGCTGCTGTGTCTATGAATCTATGTATGTGTTTCTCTGTGTGCATGTGTATAAGTAGGCATGCCTGTGTAAGTTTACGTTTGTTTTGTGTTTATGTGCACACATGTATATATGTTCACTGTGTATCGTTAGTGTGTACTTGCCTGAGTTTGCATGTACATTTTGTACTGTTTCTGTCTTCACATGCATGCTTGTATGTGTATATGAGCTTTTATGTGTGTTCATGTGTGTCTCTGTGGCATGTCTCTCTGTTTGTATACTTATATGCTTGTGCAGATTCGTGTATGCTTATGTGTTGTACATGTGCACAAGTTTGTGTGTTTATGTGTGCATCCATGTATTTCTGTGTCTCAGTGTATTCGTGTCTGCATATGTGCATGTCTGCATATGTGCAGGTCTGATTGCTGCCCAGCTGCCCACTGCCTGGCAGCTCTGGTGCTCCTCTGGCAGCTCTGGTGGTGCTCCTCTGGCAGTCTGGTGCTCCTCTGGCAGCTCTGGTGATGCTCCTCTGGCAGCTCTGGTGGTGCTCCTCTGGCAGCTCTGGTGCTCCTCTGGCAGCTCTGGTGCTCCTCTGGCAGCTCTGGTGGTGCTCCTCTGGCAGCTCTGGTGCTCCTCTGGCAGCTCTGGTGGTGCTCCTCTGGCAGCTCTGGTGCTCCTCTGGCAGCTCTGGTGCTCCTCTGGCAGCTCTGGTGGTGCTCCTCTGGCAGCTCTGATGCTCCTCTAGCAGCTCTGGTGCTCCTCCGGCAGCTCCGATGCTCCTCTGGCAGCTCCCATGCTCCTCTGGCAGCTCCCATGCTCCTCTGGCAGCTCTGGTGGTGCACCTCTGGCAGCTCTGGTGCTCCTCTAGCAGCTCCGGTGCTCCTCTGGCAGCTTCAGTGCTCCTCTGGCAGCTCCGGTGCTCCTCTGGCATCTCTGGTGCTCCTCTGGCAGCTCTGGTGGTGCTCCTCCGGCAGCTCTGGTGGTGCTCCTCTGGCAGCTCTGGTGGTGCTCCTCTAGCAGCTCTGATGCTCCTCTGGCAGCTCTGGTGCTCCAGGCCTCAAGAGGTTTGTCACAGCCTTTATCCCCTTCTCACCTTGGGCCCTGCTCCGCACCTCAGGCCACTTGGGTGCCATAACCCTGCACTTCACCTGTCCTTTCTCTCCTCAATTCAGTCTGTCCCCAAGTCCAGGGACTCCTTTCCCAGTGCTGTACAGTGTCTCTAGCTTGGGGTTTCTTGTGACCAAAGCCAGGGCCCAGGACATAATCTTACTTTGTAAGCCAATGAAAATGAATGTGGGGGACTTCAGGCTCATAGGGATTATCTTAATGTCACTGTGAGTTTTTGAGACAGAATCTTATGTAGCTGAGGGTGTTTTTGAACTCCTGATTCTCCCGCCTCTACCCCCTGAGTGCTCTTACAGGACAGTGCCGCCATACTTGGTTTCACTGTGAACGCCAGCCTGGTCTACATAGTGAGTTCCAGGCCAGCTGGGGCTACAAGGAAGATCCTGTTTCAAAAAGAACAAGAGAGAGAGAGAGAGACAGAGAGAGAGAGAGAGAGAGAGAGAGAGAGAGAGAGAGAGAGAGAGAGATCCTAATAGCTTTAAACACTCAATAGTAGAGTAAGACAGGGGGATTAAAAATTATTAATTTTTTATGTGTATGAGTGCGTTGTCTGCATGTATGTAAGTGTACCCGTTTCTAGAGATCAGAAGAGGGTGTTGGATCCCCTGGAACGGGAGTTACCGATGGTTGTTAGCCATCATGTGGGTGCTGGGAATTGAACCTGGGTCCTCTCCAAGAGCAGTCAGAGGGATTTTAATACATGTATTAAAGACTTCTTTATTTTTATATGTATGTGTGTGTGCATGCCGAGTGTATGTATGTATGCTATGTGCATGCTTGGTGCCTGTAGAGGCCAGAAGAGGACATTGGAAGTCCTGGAGTTACAAGTTCTGGGAGCCCAACCTGAGTCCTCTGCAAGAGTACCAAGTGCTCTTAATCACTGAGCATCTCTCTAGCCAAATGGCCAAGACCAAGTGTTCTGAGGATGGACACTGCATTCAACCATCGCCCAGCAGCTTCGTCGGCTCCTGCCTGGGGCCTTACAGCTCCAGTCCAGACAGTACAGGGGGTCTATGGGATCCTTCCTCTGCACTACCATCTGCATAATGCTTGTTCCCTGAGCTTGTGGTAGTAAGCACTGCTCTACTAGGTCCCTGAGCTGAGACTTGCAGACGATGATGACCTCATGAACCTTCCTGAAATGAGAGGGAGGCAGAGGAAAAGAAGGGGGAATAGCTAGGGAGGGGCAGGAAGGGAAGAGAGATGCAACAGTGCTGGGAGGGGGGAGACTTGTAGAGGCAGACCCTGCCCCCAGATGTCCCCTAGAGAAGCACATCATGGGCTCCATCTTTCTGTCTCTATCAGGCCCCAGTGCTGGCTGCCCCTCCTTCCCACCGGAAAGGGGACCCGACTGAGGCCCTGACTCCTGGCTCCTGGCCAGTGCCCTTGCCTTGTGTCTGCCCAGCTCAGCAGAGATTGCCAGGCTGTGGAGCACATGCCCCAGAATAGTGCTATGATGCTGCCGGGTGACATTCTATCACTGGGCCACCACACTGAGTGGCGCCTCCCCTCCCCAAAAGGAGAAACCTGGGGATGCTGGGTGCCCCGGGTGCCAGACCAGGCATAAGAGCATAGCTGTGTGTGAGCAGCCACATGTGGTGCCTCTGGGTGCACCCTCCTGGGCACACTCCTCTGTGGAACTGTTCCATTCCAGGGCAACTTGTGTCTCCAGTGAGCATGCTTCCTTGCTCCTAAACTGATGCCTCCCTCAGAATCTATCCTGTAGCCTGCTCTCAGCTCTCCTGGCCCCCAGAGGAACCTGTGGAGTGCTGGCTGGGAAGGCAAGCCACACTGGCCCCAGTGGGGCCACACACTGCCTGACACCAAGGACCCATGCCCTCTGCCCTTTCCTAGTGTTAGCACAGGTACAGGGCACATCCTAGATTGTAGCTGGGGTCCTAGCATTACTCGATGACCCCAATTCTATCCAGACAGGCAGACAGGATCCTGCTTGGATGTTGAAGCTCTCCTTTGGAAACGAGGGGGAGGGGGACTTAGCCTAGTATGTCACACCCAGTAGGCACTTGAAAAATGCTTCCGTCTGGGAGGGCAGGTGCCACTTCAGGTGCACCCCGTTTCTGGTATCCTGCTTAAGACGAGCTGGTACAATAGGATGGAAGGATCTAGAACCGGAAACAGCAGTTCCTGGGCCTTCTTTCTACTCATATGGGACCTCCTTTTCCAGCTCTCAACCTGAAGGTGAGGAGAACCTTCTTCAGAGAACAATAACAGCAACAAAGAGGAAGCATGAGGTGTGGTATTATAGGAAGCGTGGAAAGGCAGAGCCTGGGATGTGGCCTGAGGAGGCCTCTTGTCTCTAACCCTCACTTGATGCCCAGTGCTGTCCCAGAGACCGGCACACAGACTCATATTGCACAGTGTTTCTTTAATTGAAAGACAACTGACCTCAGAAGCAGCACTCTTCCATCTGGCTGGGACTGCTTACACTACCACAGCAGGCACCCAGAGGTGACGGAGGGGGACTTAGCCATTTTGGGGAGAGGACAGGGGCCAATGCAAAGTGCTGCTGGGGACTCTGATGACCTGCTCCCCATCTAGAAGAATATGGCCACCTCCCTGGACAATGTGGACAACATTTGGGTCTCCCACTTTCAGCCTCCACCAAGGGCTGGGGGCAAACAGCAGGCAGGGCAGGCAGGGAGATAGTTGCTCCACACTTGCTTGTGCAGGAACTGGGCAGAGGCCTGTGAGGCAGAAAGCAGGGCCAGCCTGGAGCTGATGCTCAGGGTGTGTGTGTATGAGAGCTAGAGCTAGAGCTAGAGCTAGAGCTAGAAGAGAGAGAGAGAGAGAGAGAGAGAGAGAGAGAGAGAGAGAGAGAGAGAGAGAGACTAAGAAACATAGGCTGGAGGAAGGGCACTACTCCAAGGAGTCAGTTGAACCAGGTGGTGGCTGGGATGGACAGGTAGTGAATTTGTTAAAAATGTAGTACCAAGAGGCCAGGGGTAAGAGGTAGGGCCCAAGAAAGCTAGACACTACTCTGGATGTGAAGAGGGAGGAGCATGTGCCCTGGTTGGGCAATAGCTGGGGCAGTGTGCTGTTTCCACCCTTGCTAACCTCTCTTGCCCAGCAGACCCATGGCCTCGGACAGCTGGGTTTCAGGGTGAGCAAAAAGAATGCTTTAAAAGGGAGTGTCTGAGTGGCCGTAGGAGGAGAGCAGAGCATCTCAGAAGCTGAGAGGAGAGATGAGGGGGCCAGGCCTTGTGCCCACAGGCACGCTTGGGAACCCGGGAGAGGCTGTGATGGGGCAGTGAGCTAGAGTTGGGGAACAAAGGTAGGGGCTTTGCTTCCTCACTTCACCGTCCTCTCTGAGACAACTGGCTGTGTTTGTCAGACACCCCCACCGTGGCCACCATGGTAGCTACTACTGCTTCTACTTCTTGTAGTTGCCAAACTGGATGGCAAGGCGGTCAGTGACACAGCGGAAGGTAGCTGGCTGCACCTCCCAGTAGGGGACAGGGTTGTTGAAGAGACTGATGCCGTTGTAGTAGGCCCTCTTGACTCCGAAGCCCATGGGGCAGAAGTCATTAACGCCCACCTTGGTGATGTTGTTAGAGTGCAGATAGACCACCTAGGGGCAAAAGAATATAGTCAGGGTTTGCTGTCAGGACCCAGTACCACAGACCACCCTTCCCAGTCTGTTCCTGTCTGGCCAGGTGCTGTGAGTTGTGAGCAAGATGGAGGGCAAGCACAAGAGAGGTTGGTCCTGCATCGGTTCTGGGCTCTACCAGCCACTTTTAGTTTGTCATTTCACTGTAGTACATCTGTACCACCCTTTGAGGACCAGTTGGCGATTCTTCCCACGGTTGAGAGGAGGACACTGAGGCTTGGGCATGCTGGTGGATGTTGGTTGTGATTGGAAAATTGATGTATGACTGCGCTAGGGTCAGGGTGGCAGGGTCAGTAGGGTGTGTGCTGAAAGGGAGGTTGGGATAGGTGGGGGCTATATTTGGTGCAGTGGGGTTGTAGGAAGTAAACACTGATCTTAGCATGATGTCTGTTTAGGGAAGATGGTGCCTTGTGTTCACAGAGGGTCCTTGGTCCTCCCTCTGGGTTCCCTGGGCTATAGGCCTGCCTCTGCCACTCTGCAGCCCTGAGTGACAGAAAAGAGCAAGACCCTTCAGGGAGGATGGCATCTTCTTCCAATCCTCAGAATACTTGCCCTGTAGCAGCACCGTCAGTCCCTCCCACAGATCCCTGAAGCTACTCTTTTGGGGAAGAGTGGACAGGACAAGAGAGACCCAGGAGACTCATTAGGAGCTCACTTGTGGTATAAAGGTTGGTGGCCACTAGAGGGCGCACTGAGTCTGGCATGAACTTCGCCGCCCCAGCTGAGGATAGAAGTGCTTCTACCATTGTGAATGGAGGTGAGGAAGAAATTGAGGTCCTGAGCAAGGCCGGGAAAGATCTAGTTTGCCCATGTGGCTGGAAGCTAAGCCAGGGAGAGAGGCCTTCTTTCCCCCCAGAAACCCTACAAGGGATTTGGCACTGCCTCAGTACAAACAGGGAGTGGACACTGTTCCGATGAGGTTGGGGGTCAGGAATGGGACCCAGAGAGTAGTACAGATTTTGTCCAGCTCTCTACTCTGGGTTCCTGAAAAAGAGGGGGTGGTGAGCCAGGAAGCACAGAGGCTTGTACCGTGTCCCCACCCAGTTTTGTAAAGCCAGCTCTCACCTGTAGGAGCTTGAGGTCAGGAAGGCCAGCAGGCACCCGGGAGAGCTTGTTGTTATCCAGGTGCAGTTCTCGCAGGGTGGGCAGGAAACTAAGGCTCCCATTCTCGATCATCCGGATCTGGTTGTGGCCCAGGCCCAGCCTGAACATGAGCGAATTACAGGTCCTTAGAGGCTGGGGGCGGGGGACCATAAGACAAGGCACTGGGAATTTGGGTACCACTCTATGACCTGCCCCACTGGATGATGGAGACCCGAGGCCTCTCGGGCTGCCTCAGCCTCACCTGTACAGCTTGGAGTAGCGAAGCAGGTCCTCCAACTCGATAGCCTGGATTTTATTGTGGTCCAGATGGAGTTCATTCAGGGTTTCAGGGAGATCTGTCCACAAGAAAGCATGCTGGGAGGCGTGAGTGCAGAGGTTGGGGCAGACCAAAGGTTTGCTGTGTGCTCCAGATGAGGGGAGTGCCCTATGGAGCTCTGTTAAAGCACAGTAGGCAGGGCCCCTATCAGTACTCCTGGAGGTAGGCAGGGCCACGTTCTTACCTTTGGGGATGCCAGTGAGCTTGGCCTCTGAGATGCGTAGGTAGTTGAGCTTCAAGCCATCAAAGGCTCCTGGTTCAAAGCCACTGTTCTCCAGGGGGTTCCCACCCATCTCTAGGAGAAAATTTCTGTCAGCCTTAGATCCAATCAATCAGCAACCACCACACACGGCACCACCAAGCCTGCCCTTTCCTGTCAGCCCTGGAGCCAATCAATCAGTGACCAGCACACACGGCACCAAGCCTGCCCTTCCCTGGACTGGGGCTCTGCTGATCACAAAGCAGTTCAGGAATTGGTTCCTCTGGGAGCAGTGAGGTCAGAGGAATACAGAGAGACCTGGAGATGAAGAGAGTTTCCAGAAAGCCACCCAGCCCCTCCTGTTGGCCTGTCTTCCCTCTCTACTAGCCCAGTCCTCCTGTGTCCTGTACCCTCCCTTAACCCACAATGATCGTCCAAATTTGGGCTTTGTCTAAAGACATTCCAGACTTCATTTCTACTGTTTTTTTTTTTTTTTGAGAATTTCTAGATCTGAGCCTTTAAAACCTCTCCCAGTCTCCTTTCATCATGCTGAGCATGAAACATCTGGAACGTTCTTTGAGGCACACTGAGCTTCTCTATAAGTGCACAGAATAGCCCAGGACTCCCACATCCCGCCTGGAAGGTCTCCTCTACCTGCCTTCTTTGTGACCAGTGCCCAGGTGGAGGCTGCACTCACCAATGCAGTTCATGTTCCGAAGGCCGCTGAACACACCCTTGGGCACTTTGCGGATGCGGTTGTCATGGATGCGGAGCTCTACCAAGGAGCTGGGCAGGTTGGGAGGGATCTCTACTAGGTGGTTCTTGGAAATGTAGAGTTTCTGCAGCTTCCGGAGAGGGCTAAAGGCCTTTTCATGGATCTTGGAGATCTTGTTGTTCACCAAGACTAGGGCCTGAGGCAAGGCAGGCAACCAAAGTAAACATGTCAGCCCCCCACCCACCTGTTCTTTCCCTCCTCTTCGGCTCCTCACAGAGGTCAGTCTGTGCTGGTTGGGGGGCAGAGTGCAGGGCAAGGAGTCCAAGCTGAGGCTAGCTCTAAGCTGCCGCAGAAATGCAGCCCCTGCCTAGTGCACTCTCCTAGGCAGTTTCTTCATGAGCTACAATGGAATGTCCTCTTTCTGTGCTGCTCAGAGGAGCCAAGAAAATGCAAAGCACTGGAGGGATCTTGTTTTGCATCCACACCTATGACCCAGGGCCGTGGGAGTTGCTACTTCAACTAGCTCCAGGCTTATCTCAGGACTCCATTTGGCCCCAGCCCCTCTTGCCACACTCACGCCATCCCCCAGACACAAACTTTCCATCTCCTCCCAGCTCCTCTGAAAGGGGGAGGTAGGAGGAAGCTTACGTAGAGGTGCTGGAGGCCTTTGAAATCATCCTTGCGGAGCTCAGTGATGTCGTTGTTCTGCAGGTCCAGCAGTGTGGTGTCAGGTGAGATCTCCTTGGGCACAGTCTTCAGACCTGGGGGCCAGCACCATCACCATTATAAGCCTAGTTTCCACAGTCTGCCAGTCAGCTGTCACAGGTGATAGGGAAGGGTGGGCATACCCACGCATATGGACACACACGTGCGCACGCACACACGGACTGTGCACAAATGGGTGCCAGCTCCAGAACTTGCAGGGTCTACTAAGTTTTCACACGGACACAGCCTGCAGGGGCTCTTAGCATTCCCACCCTCCACATTCCACATCCACGTCACAGGCTAGCCTGTGTCCCCTTTGCTTCGTGCTCCTGCGGCAGACCTATGCCTCTTTGAACACTTTCAATCCATCTGCCCAGCGACTCACCCAAGTCAGAACACTGAACAACCCGGAGGTGGCAGTGGCAGCCAAAGGGACACATGGCACTGAAGGTAGGCGTGACAGAGTCCATGTCAGGGACACCTGAGGTGGTTCCTGCTCCTGAAGCCTCCTCATCATTCATCATGAGCAGCCCATCATCCAAAGTGAAGTCCCAGAAACCCTTTTGCTCAAAGGGCAGAGCCTCACTCAGGGTCAGCAGCAAGGCCAAGAGCCACAAGGGCCTCATGGTGGAGTGGATATGCCTGAGGGCCAAGGGAGAGGAGGAACTTAGGTTAGCACCTCATGGTGGAGTGGATATGCCTGAGGGCCGAGGGAGAGGAGGGACTTAGGTTAGCACCTCATGGTGGAGTGGATATGCCTGAGGGCCGAGGGAGAGGAGGGACTTAGGTTAGCACCTCATGGTGGAGTAGATATGCCTGAGGGCCGAGGGAGAGGAGGGACTTAGGTTAGCACCAGCACTGCCTTCTGGGCCTTTTCTTAGTGTTTCGTGCGTGTGTGTGTGTGTGTGTGTGTGTGTGTGTGTGTGTGTGTGTTGGCTTGGTGTCCCCCATCCCTCACTACCGGTAGCTAGTCCCAGTCAGGAGGCAGGAGAGGGAGGAGGCATGGGTAAGAGGCACCAGGCAGGGTGGGAGCACTGGCTGGCCAGGGTGGGAGCATTGGCTGGAAGGCGGGTCTTTCCAGTCCCTTCTTCTTCCTGGCAGGACTTGGTTTCACTGGGCTGTGAAATAGCTTCCCAGCTCAAAGCTGTGTCCCCCCTACCTGGCCACTGAATCTGCTAGAGTCTGCCTCACTGTCTCAGCGTGGGGGTCAGTGAGGCCAACCGGAAGAAGAGGGGAAACACAGCTATTGGCCTCCCCAGGCCACCCTGCCAATCTCCCCTGAGAGATAGAAAAAGCTGGGGCTCAGGGCAATTTTGATGTGATTAGTTGAACTGAGGCGGTCGGTGAGTCATTCCCTTTGCTGCCTTGAGCCCTTCTACATCCCCATGTTGCTCTGAGAAGGTCCAGAGGTCAAGGCTTGCAGGAATAGGGAAGCTGGAGAGACAAAGACAGAGATGGGGGGGAGAGTAGTAGTAGTAGCAAAAAGGTTGGGGATCAGCACTCTGCTTAACCTCCTCTCATCTCTAGGACCTCAGTCCACAGAATTAGGGGCTCCCACATCTGCCCGCTGCACTTCTTTTGTGCCCACAGCCCGGCCACATTGGACAGGTTCCCAAGGGTAGCAGGCTGCTGCCAGGGTTGCAAGACAGAGTCAGGCTTGTCTGGAGGCCCCCAGGCTGAGGTACTGGGGTGGGGGAGGAGACATTGTGCTGTCTGAACCTGTCTGTGGCATCCACATCTCCTATGTCTTCCTCCTCTACTATAAACTGCCCAAGCAAGCAGTAGTCTTCAGGACCAAGCCAGAGCCCAGCTTCTCCTCTAACCCCTGCTTGCCCAACTCCCTGGGAAAGGCTTTTCCCATCTGCTAAATAGGGAGTCCGTGTTGGCCCCGCTTACCTCCCAGGCTTGGGTATCTGGGGCTGCCTGGGTGCAAATTCGGACTGCAAGTCTGCAGGAGCCTGACCTCCCTGTCCGAATTTGCACCCGGCAGAGGTACAAGGAAGCTTTGGGGGAGCTCAGTTGACAAGGGGGCTGGGCTGGTTGTTGGGGACTGCTGTTTTGAAGTCCCCACCTGGGCATGAACACTGTACTGCCCGCAACCATCAGTCTCAGGAAAAGGTCACCCACTTGTGTTGCTTCAGCACCCCGGGGGAAGGCATCCACACACACGCACACACATCCTCCCCGAAATGGTTCATGTGGCCTCCATGTTATACCTGTGGACAAAGGGGTCTGCACAGACGTGAGAGATTAGCTGTTTGGGGGCAAAAATGGAGCCACCTTCCTGATTCCCCAAAGGTCACATAGCAAAGTGGGGGACATTGTCAAGGGCTTGGATCACTTTCCATCTCCCTAGCTGGGGGACTCCCCACCTTCCCATGCTCCTTCCTAGGAGCCTCAAATGCTACAGCCACATCTGCCCACCCCAGGCTAGTCCGCCAGGGCCCAGGAGAAGTGCCAGAAGGTGTTGACCCAGAGTGGCTCTAGAAAGCCCCGCACTCCCTACCTAAGTACCATTCTTCTTCCCTCCGCTGGCAGCCTCCAGGGTGGGACGGGTTTCCTGCCCAGGGCAGATGGACCAGAAAGGCTGGGAGGGGCAGGACCAGCGGAGCGCAGACAGAGGAGGCTGGAGGCAGGGAAGGAGGGAGGACAGCCCCCACTCGTCTGCTCTGTCAGCCCTCCTGCCTGGCCCCTCTGCCAAAGCCACTACCCCACAGGAGGATGAGTCAGGGCTGGAATTTCTGCCCAGCAGAGCCCGGGAAGTCTATGGTACCCATAGGCTACCTGGACAGGTTGGGGTGGGGTGCTGTAGCCAGGCCAGGATCAGGGAAGGTGATGTGGATGGGGGCAGAGGATGATCCATCTGAGGCCAATCCAGAACCTCCCAGAGGTCTCTACAGGGCACTCTTGTCCTGGGCAAGGAGTTGCCTGAGAAGCCCTGTGTGACCCTCAGACACTTGGGACATGATATTCCTCCAAGGCACTGCAGCCTGTTCAGGACACAGGTCCCCCTTTCAACTCAGGGAGAGGACATCCAGGCTTGAGGACACAGAGCCCCTAGAGGAAGTTTTCTGGTTCAGAGCCGCTATGCCTGATGCCACAGTTAGGTGTGGGGGTCCCCATGGGGGATAGGAGAGGGTTTCAGAGGCATGGCAGTCCTTGGCCAGTCAATTCCAGCCAGGCTCATGTTTGGGGTAGGAAGCTCAGGCACATATGGAGGCAGAATAGGGTTTGGCTGCTTTTCCAGGACTTCTGGCTAGAGGGGTGGGGGCAGGCAGGGTTCCCAGCACAGCCCTCATTTCCGTTCAGAGAACTGGCACTAGACTTGGTACACACACTCTGCAAGGGAGGAGGCATGACAGACACACAGCCTGCAGAATGAGATCCAATTGAGTCAGGGGAGTGCTGAAGGAAGGGTTCCCCAATGCCGACACCACAAGTAGCCCCACTTTCTAGATGAGAGAACTGAGGCTTACAGAGAGTTGTTTGCTCCTGAGCACCCTGCTCGCTCAGTCAGAACAGAAAGTCCAGCTCTGGTCACTCCAGGTTCTGAGTTTTCAGTGGTGCTGTTGCTTGGTCATGAATTGGGGTGGTTGCTGCAAGACTCTGGGGTGACAAGTGAGCAATGTAGGAAACCTGGGAGTAGAGAACGATTCCCAAGTAGGGTGATGAGATGATGGTAAAGATACTATAGATAGTCTCACCAACATCCCTTCCCCAGCCTCGTCACACTGAGTCCTCATCTCCGTACACTGAGGATGCACGCCACGTAGTAGCTGGGAAGGGGTCTTCCATGGATAGACTCTGTGAGAACTATAGCCAGTCCCTCCTGACCTCCCCTCACCACTGTGGCTTCCAGGCCTTGGTTTCCCTTCTTTGGCCTCTCTAGATATGTCCTTAGCTCTATAAAAGTGAGCTCTCAACTTGCAGGATGCCATCTCCTCAGAGCAAAGGAAAAAAGTGGTCATCGTGGTGAGCTGGGCTTGGCGACCGCAGGTGTGAACAACGGAAGGGGCTGAGCTTCCTGAAGCCTGTGCTGCCACCCTAATAGGGCCCTCCTTGTCTGCCCCTCTGAAAGCCAACGTAGTCCTCCATGTACGATTACACCAGGCCACGGCCAAGCAAGACGTGCTGGCAGTCTCTGAGAACATGGATGGGTTGTGCCAGGCATTCATACCAGGCCAAGGGCGGCAGGGGTAAGGCTTGAGGTCTGGCGGGTCCTAGGAGCTCGCCTGCAGATGTGGAGCTGGCAGCTGCCAAGAAACAGACGCTGGGCAAAGTCTCATCAGCCTCCTCCTGGAGCATTAGGCCTCACTGAACAACCCCATCTGATCTCTGATAAATGTCCTTCCACATAGCTTCATGAGTCCCTGGGACTGGGGATGTAGAAAGTTGGGATAGCAAGATAGGCAACACAAAACACCATTTCTCCCTTTCCTTTGACCACCGAAAGTAAGCCAATACCTGGCTTTCTCCCTGCTGCCCTCTGAGGCCACCTAGCCTGGGGCTCCAGCCTACACTTGAGTGTCAACCAGATATAGGATGTATGGCACCCTTGAGTATTTTCCAAAGGCTCTCTCTCTCTCTCTCTCTCTCTCTCTCTCTCTCTCTGGTGTGTAGGCAGTAGCTGCAGAAGAGGGACAATGAATCCCACTGCATCTGCGCCGGAGCCACCCTGAAGCCATGGCCTCGCATGTCCCGTGCCACAAGGGGAGCAGAGCCCAGGACTAGTGGTCGGGGCAACATCTTTCTACTGTGACCTGACACTATTGCAGTAGCTGGACAGTCAGATACTGCTTTCCAGCAGACTCAGGTCTGTACCTGAACATGGGTGTCAGAGGCTGCAAAGTGCTGCCATCTGGGATATATGGAGGTTCTGGGAGCATCAAGGGGGAACCTTCCACGTCTTTCCTGCTCTACTGGGAAATCTCTAGAAAGGGGTCAAATAGCAGATGATCCTGGTCAGTTGGAGGTAGTAGGTTTCCTGGTCCCTCTGCACCTGAGCCACGTCTGTGCCTCCCTCCTCCTTCCCACTTACCGACAAAGTCTGGGCTCGTACTTACCAAGTACTAGAATTTTTGACAAACAGGGTGGATGCTATCACTTTCCAATTGTGGCAAAGGAGACTCAAGTGATTTCTTTATCCTGGGTCCCTGGTTAGCCATAGCAGTTTTAACACTTGATGGGGGTGGCTGGGTGGTAAGCTGAGGCTTAGAGAGTTTGCTCAAGACTTTTGCCCAAAGACACACACTGAGTAAATAGCTGAGCTGGGATGCCACTTTGTCTGTTTGTCTGTCTACCTGCTCTTGCCAAGCCCCACTCCTGGGGAAAGAGTGGCTAGGCACCTGGGCCCAGAGACCAGAGAACCCTT
Source organism: Rhizomys pruinosus (assembly GCA_009823505.1). Taxonomy (NCBI): domain Eukaryota; kingdom Metazoa; phylum Chordata; class Mammalia; order Rodentia; family Spalacidae; genus Rhizomys; species Rhizomys pruinosus. The sequence continues at coordinate 1,320,971 of VZQC01005517.1, forward strand.
TTTCTTCCCAGGTCTCTAGGACCCTGCAGTCTCTCCCCCTCACCAGGTCACCTACTGTCTGCCAGGAACTCTGGCTGCGGTGAGGTTCAGCCCTATGCAGTCAGCAGGGAACCCCAGGAGCTTGTGCCCCCCAGGGCCACTGGGTTCCTCTGGGTGCATGTCACTTTGAAGCCAGGCATCTCCTGAGGCCCACACAAAGGCCATTCGTTGGACTATGCAGATGAGGGCACAAGGGACTGGGAGGAAGGCAAATAGAGTGGACAGCCATTCCTGGAGTCCCAGACGTATTCAAGAAGCCTTTGGCTGTGGGCTATAAAATGGAGTAAGGGACTTATTCTCCTAGAAAAGGTGGGGAGGCAAAACCCAGCCTCCAGCCCCAGAGAAGTTGGCCCAGCGAGCCCCAGCTTTCCCCTTGAGAACCCTTGAATCTGTTTCTTTCTGGCAGGTGGGAGGACAGTTGAACATGGGACAGGTGTGAGCCATACCCTTTCTTCTCTGGTGTCAGTCCCGGTGAGAGTTGCAGAAAGGGCTCTATGAGTGGTCGGGGTACAGTGTGTGGCCCCTGATCTCCCCCAGCCCACTGTGTCTGAACACAAGGGGATAGGAGACCTTTGGTGGGAGGAAGAGGGGAAACAATGCAGAGTGCTTTGGACTCCAATAGACAGAGTCAGAGCCAGGCTCCTCTGCTTGCCCTGACTTAGAGGGTGTCTGTATGCACTCAGCAATCTTTGGCTCATCCATGAGTGGATGTCCAGGTAGAGCCTCCACTGCCCCAGCCCCTTGATATGTACGAGGCCCTGTGCTGGTGTCTCTGCAGAGGCTTGGGGTTCACCGAGAGTACCTGGTAGCAGGACTGTTGGGGGTGTGGTGGCCAGTTTGGAAGATGGGTGGGGCATTTGGGAGCAGAGACCAAAGAGGAACAGGGGGTATCAGGGGAGAATCAAGGAACCTGAGGGGCTCCAGCAAGTGGAGTATCAGCGATCCCTGATCTATCAAGGGAGGGCAGGCTGAGAATCCTATGGGACCACGGACAAGTGACTTCTGGGACAGAGTCATGGCACACTGTTTCTGGGGTGTTAGGGTCCATGGTGGGTGAGCTCAAGCAGAAGGGAGCCTGGAGTGGAGTCTAGACCCCACTGTATCCCACCCCTACATAGGATGACAAGAGTTCAGAAGTCCCGGGGGAGGAGGCCAGTGCAATAGAAGTTTGTTGAGGGAAGCTCCTTCTTGCCTTGACAGCACCGGATTCCTCAGACCCCACTGGTGATTTTCTAACAACATAGGGCTTTGGAGTGAGTAGACAGAGGTTTGGGCCAGTGCTAGAAAATTACCTGGTGAACACTGTCAGCTACTGCCACCCTTTGGGCCCCTAAAACTATCTGGTTCAGGATCCCCGTGCATGTAATAGGATTTCGGTCCTTGCTTTGGGCAGAGTGTAGATAGAAGTGGTAGTACATTTGACTCCTTGGGGATGAAAGGTGGGCCAGTGTGAGAGTGGGCCAGGGAGGCCCAGCTGCCACACCCATGTGGCCAGCTGGCCACGAAGCCTTTTCTATTCCCTGGCTCAAAGCCTGCTCCCATTGCCCTGCCCTAGTGGCTTGGAGGCAACCCCACGTGTTTCTGTCAGTGTAGCTGCACGGCTTGCCCTTAAACGCACATCCTTTGGCCTTCAGCACCATACACGGTCATGTTCTACACAGGACACCCTGCCCACCTTCCAGCTCTCTCAGGGTGTGAAGAGGTGGCAAAGGTGACTACATGTCACTTTGGATGCCAATCCCTTGGAGTCTGACTTGCGCCTAGGGAGCATCTTCAACTTGTCTCAATCCCAGTCAGTACAAGGCAGAAAGCCAGCAGGCTAGAGAGGGAGAAGACAGACAGAAGCTCCTAAAAGTGGAATTGGAGCCACCTGGTGTGGGATGTCCCCTGCCTGCCCCAGCTACAGCTCCATCCTGTGGCCCCGCCATCGGAGCAGTAGCACGGTGCTCGCACTCCCCAACCTTCAGCGGCACTTCACAGACACCCACGTGGCACTGTCTTTCTTGCTTCCTTTACTGGGTCCTTTCGAAGGCCCTTCAGGGCCTCAAGCCATATTCGGCCCTGGGCACATGGCACAGTTGCTTCCTTCTTTCTCCCCCTTGTCCTTTGCCCATTCTAAGTCCAAACTCAAGAGGGTTCTGGAAACAGACAGGACTGGGATATCCATACAGGCTACCCCGGACCTGTAGAGCTGGGACTCCGTGGAGTCACACCATGCCCAGGAGAGGGTGGAGGCAGTGCATTAGCCTGTGCTGAGTCAGGAATATCCAGGCAAGGGGCCTGGGGTGTGCCTGAGAACAGAAGTCTCTCAGCCCACTTCAGGGTTGGAAGAAGGGACTGAACCAGCCTGGTATTTTGTGTGTACCCCATCCTCCCTGACCCAGCCGGGTGCCAAGTTCTCAAGAGAGGCTGAGCAGGGAGATCAAGGCTAACCAGGAGTGGGGGTTCAGGCTGTGGGTAGAGCCAGTATGCCAGCAACACCCTCCCAGCCTCAGCCAAAGGGGATTCCCCCTCCTCTCCACCCACTCCCCCGAAGCAGAGGCAAGGCATGGGCAAGCCTAGTAACTGAGCAAGGTCAGAACGGAGAGAGAAAGGGAGGGGTGGAAAGAAAGCACAAGAGACAGGAATGGGGCAAGGACCGAGGGGACCACAGCGTGGTGATGAAAGGGCACAAGTCAGGAGCCTGCACGGATGTCCTGGGATGTTACAGAGGGCAGTAAGGGGACAGTGGAGCCTCGGACACTGGGGCAGCAAAACCCCAGATTGATGTAGCAGACAGCAGGGCTGGTGTGGGGCAGCAGCATTACAGGCATCTCTGGGTTGGTGAGGGGACAGCATAGCTGGGAACGAAGACAAGACAGGGTAGATGAAGGTCCACATGGACAGAGTCGGGGCTGACGCCGGCCCTACCTGGGGAGGGGGAGAAGCCAGGTGCAGGCTGGTTAGTTGCTGAGCTAGGATGTCAGGCTGTCGGTGTGTCTGTCCGTCACGCTGGACCAACCGGGAGCAGCTGCTCACTCCTGGGCAGTTCGTGGAGAGAGGGAGACAGAGCCGGTGGGAGGGAGGCTAAAGGCTGGGCGGGCTGGCTGACAGGGAGGGGACGGGGAGGGGGCAGGGAGGGAGGCAAGGAGGGAGGGGGCTGGTGGAGCAGAGAGGGAGGGAGGGAAGGCGTCTAGGAAGGAGGGGGCAGGCTTCCCGCCCCCCCTGGCAGCTTCAAAGGGAGCAATTTTCTTGAGACTGCTGGGCTGTGCAGCACCCCTCCCCCTTACGCCCCCAACCCTGGCCCCTGCTTCTAGCACATTTTGAAAGGACACATACGCTCACATGGGGACGGAGACGTGGGTGTCTCCAGGCAGGCACAGTCTCACAGAGTCAAACTTTCCACTGCCCAGATGGGGACACTGAGGTGCTTGCTGGCATGTCGCCAGGCAGAAGAAAGTGAGAGGGGGATGAGAAGGAGGTGGCCTCAGACGGCTAGGCCAATGAGTGGCCCTGGAATTCTGTTCTAATTCCACGTAGAACTGCCTTCCCCTAGTCTGAAACAAGGTGGTGGTTTGGGGATGAGAGGTTTCTGGAAGGGCTTGTTCTAGGCTCCCGGGGTCTCTGGTCTTGTCTGTGTGCCAGCAAGAAGAATCCCCCCGTATTCCGGAGGCCTTCCTGGGTCACTTCCTTGAGGCCTTGGAGAAGCTGCAAGTGCCAAAAGCTGATTCAGAGAAGAGGGGCCCAGCCTATCATCTTCTTGCCCCAGCCCCACCTCTCCCAGGATGCCTTAACCACTGTCTCTGTGGGGGGCATTTCCTCTGGTCACTTTTACGGCCTAACTGGGCCAGCCTGCCAAACCTCAGCAGCTTCCTGAGGGCCCAAGTGATCCCTTGTCCTTACCTGTCCAGTGAGGTCCTACCCCTCCTTCACTAGTGCAGCTTCTGACATGAGAAAGTGAGCCCTTAGAGTGAAGGAGAGACTGAAGCACGGAGCCCCGCACAGATCTGCAGAGGGAACCAGGGACCAGGAGTGAGGAAGGGCAAAGAAGGCAGCTGCATGCAAGGGGACAGGCTCAAAGTGGCAGAGGCAGAGGCCCGCCGGGGAGAGGGCAAGGGAGAGGGGCGAGGATCGCTGTAGGTTCCCAGTTTGGTACAGAGGCTCCGTGAGGATTTTGCCTGGAACTAGCATCAGTTCAGTGTCCAGATGTGCTTTCCGAAAGGAAATTTCTCCTCTGGGCCACAGAGGGGGGAAACGGGAGAAGCAAGATGTGGGCTGAGAGCACTTGGGGGCCTCTGGATTCCACGGAGAGCACACAGGTCCCTTGCAGACTGGGACTGTTGCTTTTGTCTGTTTCATGCCTTTGTTTTATTTAATTTAAATTAAAAATTTGGGAGATTTCCTGTAGCCCCAGCTGGGCTGGGACTTGCTATGTAGACTGGTCTGGGCTCCAATCCAGAGATCCACCTGCCTCTGTTTATCTAGTGCTGGGATTAAAGGTGAGAATCGGGGCTGGAGAGTTGGCTCAGCTGTTAAGAGCACTGATTGGTCTTGCAGAGGACCTGGGTTCAATTCCCAGCACCCACATAGCAACTAAGAACCGTCTTTAATTCCAGTTCCAGGGGAATGCAACATTGTCTTTTGACCTCCGCAGTATTGCACGACACGGATGCATCCTACCTACATTCAGACAGTACACTCATATACATAAAAAAAAAATAAAGGCGAAGGTCACTAGGTCCCATTTTGTTTATGTCTTTTAGGTGTTTCTTTTTTTCTCTTCTTTGTTGTCTTTGCAGGGGCAGAGATTGGGCCTCTGCTTTTTGCTGTGTCCGTACTCCAACATACCTGGCCGTTTACAGAGTAATCTTGGAAGCTACAGAGCCTTGTGAAGCCTCAGATTCTCTATCCACTTTGTGATAAGTCTGCCCCTACTTCCCAGTGGCTATACCTAGAAGTGTCAGCAGACACAAGGGGCCATTAGCAGAAGGCTACGTGATGTCTGGCTCATTCATGTTAAATATCCAGAATAGGCCCATCTGTAGAGACAGAGCTAGCAGATGAGTGGGAATTGGATGCTATAGGCACAACAGCTGAATAGATGGCTCTCCCGGTTTTGAAATACTTAATTAGGCTTTGTTTTGTGCAGGGGGAGAGTGGGGGTGTTCGTGCCCCTGCATGCAAATAGAAGTCAGTTTCTCTCCCTCTACCATGTAGGTCCCAGAGATTGAACTCAGACTCGGTAGCAAGAACCTTGACTCACTGAGCCCTGGGTCTTCTTTGTGAAGCAACAGACATGTTCTAAAAGTTTCTGTGATGATCCTCGCACGACCCCAAATATACTGAGTTGTTCATTATAAATTGTATGATTTGTGATATATGACTCTCTCTTCTATTTTTGAGACAGGATCTCACTATGTAGGTCTGGCTGACCTTGAACTTGTGGTAGTAGTCCTCTTTTATCTGTGTCCTGAGTGCTGAGATTACAAGACTGAGCCATCACTATACCCAGCAAGTATACTCAATAAGCCCTTCTTATTCTATTTTTTTTTTTTTTTAGATGGAGTCTCACGTAGCCCAAGGCTGGCCTCAAACTTGCTATGTACTCCAGAATAACCTTCCTCTGTCAATCTTTCTGCGTCTACTTCCCAATTGCTGGGATTATAGTTGCAGGCCACCATGCCTGGCCAAGCTTTTTAAAGGGGAAAACCTCGGGGCTGGAGAGATAGCCTAGCGGTTAAGAGCACCAACTGCTTTTGCAGAGGACCCGGGTTCGATCCCCAGCACCCACATGATGGCTGAGAACCGTCTGTAACTCCATGCCAGGAGAACTCCAGTTCCAGGGGAATCTGACACCCTCTTCTGACCTCCGCAGCATTGCACGACACAGGTGCACAAACCTACATGCAGAGTACATTCATACAAATAAATAAATAAATAAATAAATAATAAATAAATAAATAAATAAATATAAATAAATGGGAAAACCTCACAGAATACATACCCAACTGCTACAGGGACCTGTCTGCAAAATCCCTTATTGAATCTGGCACCGTGTGGCCTCAGTCTGAACTGCTGGGGGCTGGGGGGCGTTGTTATCCAGGAACCCCAGTGGGGAGAAATACCCTGAAGACAATGATCACGAGATGGATCAGGCATGAGCCACTAGATGGACTCCCAGGCCTGGCTCTGAGTGCCCTGAGGAGACAGGTGCTCTTGTTTCTGGCCTCAACAGAGCCACACCCAGCATCAGAGAAAGGCATGAGAAGCCTTTCTGGAAGGGCCATGAACAGGGAACAGCCCAGAGAAGGTGTCCTCAGGTTAGGGGGGAGACCGAGTAGTAAAGCAGCCTGACTTCCTTCCTGAATAGAGCTTGAGGTAATGAGGAAGTGACCTTCTGCAGGAAGGCCAGGGCAAGGGGGTGTACTATGTACCTCAAGGTTCTTCCTCAAAGTTGGGGGATAGATTCTGGGCTAGTAGTTCCATAAATATGGTTCTTGTGTCTGGAAGGTCCTTGTGTCTGTGGTTTGCAGTCTACAATAAGCTGTAACTGCATGCCCGGCCCAGGGCCCATTGAGTCACTTGGCCTGGCCCTCTAATTTTGGGGCCACTCCCAGACCAGCCAGGCAGCACCTCAGTCCTTGGGCCTGCCTCTCTCTCTCTCCTTGGGCTCCCCGTCCCCATGCCTCTGCAACCTGGACCCCCCTGTAGCAGGGCTGAGAACAGAGGAGCGGCCAGCAGCAGTGGCAGCCACAGCAACAGCAAACCTCTTGCCTTCTGGCCTCCAGGCCTAGGAGGAGGTGCAGAAGACGAGGGGAAGGCAGATAGGGGACAAAACAGGAAGGAAGAGCAGGCATTTCCTGAGGCCCCCTAAGACTCCTGAGGAGGAAGCAACCACACAGCTGTCTTAGCTCCCCAAGAAACAGTAGCGGCCATGTGAAAGGGGATGGGGCAACGGAGCCCACCATCCTATAACACACCCCTGTGTGGCTTTGGGCCATTCAGACAGGGACAGGCCCCCTACCACCATAACTTGGATGCTTTCCCAGAGGCCACAGAGGGTCAGGCTGTCTTGCTGGAGTCAGTCAGCTTCACCTGGCCTGCCCCTTCTTTTGCTGGTCAGACCCAGAATATTCGGAGGAGCCTAGCTCCTCAGATGTGGGGGGAGCACAGCCAGCACTGCTGGGGGTGGGGGGAGGAAGCTGTCCTGCTCTGAGCACCAGCCATGAGCACCCATGCTGCCTGGATACCCAGGTCAGGAGACACTGCTGGCTCCCTGTCTCTGAGTAGCTAGCCTTCCACCCTTCATTAGGCAGTTACTCCCCCAGATTGTCTAAGGAAGGACCTATGGCAGGAGCAGGTAGGTCAGGGCACGAGAAACAGAAGGGTCCGTGTCCTACCGAAGGACCAAGTAGGAAGGAGGCTAAGAGGAGGAAAGGCCCCCATCTGTGGGGTAGGTGAATCTCAGCCAGTTGACATCCTCCTGGCCTGTGCAGAGAAGAGCCTGGCTTCAGCTGCAGCCCGTCCGTCCCCTTACAGCTGGCTCGCAGCTGTTTGTACCCTGACTTCAAAGCTAGAAGGGTGGAGGCCCGAGAGAAGCGAGGCAGCCAGAGGGCAGGCTGCGAGCATGCAGGTCCTCTGTGAGAGGTCCTGGAGAGCACGGTCTGGGAGCCTGGCAGGTGCCCTCTGCAGAGGTAACAGCTACCGACAAAATTGCCTCAGAGGCTCCTGGCCACCTACCTGCTTGGTTCATTAGTCTCTGGGTGTTGGAAAGGACTACCTGGGCCTGGGCTTCACAAGGGTCCTCTGCCAGTCCCCCTTCCGAGCCTCTTCCTGACCTCTTTCTGTCTTGTTCCCCTACTATGTACAGATGGCTGGGAGGGTGGACTGCTGCTTAAACCCAGGCTCTGCATAGGGCTTCTTCCATCTGTTCTGGCAGTGCTAAGGGACAGTCCAATACCTGGATTCTTCTAGATGGGTTGACAAGCCCCCGAGGAATTTGTGGGAAACTGCAGCGCAGGAATTGAACAGGTAGCGGCCTGTCCCCATGGAATGTGCATACTGTTAGACTGTGAGCAAGGCCAGGCCTGGAAAAGCAAGGTAACAGTGCGACGAGTAGGTACAGCAGCCTGAGGGACAGGGAGGACTTGCAGAGGGGTACGCTTTGTCCCATACTGCCTTTCAGCACCCTCTGCAGGGTTCATGTGGACTCCTAGGAACCCAGCCCCATGGGATCATTCTTGGACCACAGCATTCAGGACACATTGCCCAGCCAGAGACATGTTACATGCTCATCAGGGTCATTTGTTTAGCAAGCATCACTTGTCCAGAGTACGTCCAAGTTCACAGGCTTGCAGGGACCTCCCTCCCAGTCCACTAGGTAGATCCATGGCTGATGTCCATAGCTGCAATGGCTGAGCAGGGGCCCACAGACTCCAGGAGGCAGGCCCGCCGCCACTAGAGTGGCTGTAGAGTGATGACCAGGAGCTGTGGGGTTCATGTGAAATTGATGCGTGGTATGGAGATGCACCCTCTGGATTGAAGTAGAGCAGTTATGGACACAGTTTATTTCAACATCCTGAAGATTGAACTGAGGTAGTGCTGATGAGCCGAGCCTCCACTGTCTGGAAGCTTCCCAGGGCTGATGGCCGAGGCGTGGCTGGTGAAAGCTGGCACTCTGTATGCCAGGAGCTTTTTTTGACCTTCCCCTGAGGACATAATCACACAGCGTCTCTCCCCTCTGGGGCACCAGGGCTGTAATTTCGGGGATTGACAGGCCTAGCCTGTGTCTAGCTATCTTTAGAGGCACACAGCCTGGGGTATGGGCAGTAGAGAGAAAGTGGATAGGGACTATGCTGTGGCCTATATGAATAACTTTCCAAACTGACAAGGCAGAGGGAGACCCTGTGCTTATCCTGAGAGCAGGGCCAGACCCCAGGAGTGCTGCCTGGCTCTGTCTGTGGCTCATGGAATTGGAAGTAGTAGACTTTGGGAGAGTCAGGCCAGGGCCTGTCCTTTAGGCCCTCTAGCCAGGTGCCTGGATTGAAGAGTAGAACCCAGTGTTTCCTAAGTGGTGGCAGTTTCTATGGGAGTAGGGGCTGGAGGTTAACCATGGCACAAGACACAGCGTGTTGAGCCAGCTTTTTCTAGCCCTGGGGTCTGAGGCAGGCTAAGCAGCGGAGTCTGGTGGTTACAGAACTTGGAAGCTGATGGCACAGGAACCAGGAGAAGGAGAAGAGAGGTGCAAGATCCTGCTGAGGTTCCCTGCAGGAGACACTGGCCAGCCTCAACAAGTGCATTGCTCTCCGTCCTCATTTTCCTCTTGAACTTGATAGCCATAGGAGTGCCATCTCTGGTCCCCATTGTTCTCATCCTCAGTCTCACCCCATTATCTCAGTGCCCAATGTTGTTTTTTATGCATATGAGTGTCCTGTCTGCATGTAGGTTTGTGCACCCGTGTCGTACAATGCCGCGGAGGTCAGAAGAGGGCGTCGAATTCCCCTGGAACTGGAGTTAAAGACTGTTCTTAGCCACCACGTGGGTGCTGGGAATGGAACCCGGGCCCTGTGCTGTCTCTCCAGCTCCTGGGCCCCGTCTTAATCTGGGGGCCACGTGACCTGAGGCACCCGTTCCGTCCCATTACCACCAACTACATTGTTACTGTGGTGTTCTGTCAGACCAGCACCGGGGAGCGCCTGCCTGAAGTGGAGGGCAGTGACGACGTTCCTGTGTAGACTTCGCTAAGGGAGTAGAGGGCCAGGTAAGTGTGGCATGAGGGAATAGGGGAAATGGGCAGCTCAGCCCTGCCCCAGGTCCCCCGTGGAGCTTTATCTGTTGATGTCCCTCATGGTGCCAGCATAGATTCTGGATGCTGACTCCTGGCTGGTCCCTCCCATGTCACCACTGGACTAAAGTCCCTGTGCTCCAGCTGCTGGGACCTTCCAGCACCAAGATTCGGGCTTTCTTGGAGACAGACAATTACCTGGGGTGAAGAGAGCAGCCTGTGTGCTGGGCGTCACTTGCTCGCGATAATGAAGGGATATAAAGCCATGTTCCCATTGTCCCAACTCAGTGTCAGCACAGTTCCAGAATGCCCTTACGGCTAGCTGAGGTCTGGCCAATCGTGGTCCAGCTTCAGCTTTGACCAGATGGTAAAGCCAAGAACCCCCTTGTAGAATTCCAAGTTCCACTGTCCTGCCTCTGTACTGGGAACATCACAAGATGAACGCTCCCTGCTCTAGGCTCTTCTACCCCACAACAGCCTCACAGACAAATCAGAGTGAACTCAGGAGCTCTCCTTCACCCACGCAGGGTATTCCTCCCCATTCCTGGAGCTACTTGCCCTTACACACAGTGCATCTCCTTGCTTCATCTGCTCAGCAAGGCTAAAAATGGGGAGGGCAGATGGGGCTGCCCAGCCCACACTTCCTGTGCCTCGTAGGTCTGAACTCTGGATTGTGAAGAAGGGGGGAGTGGGGTGGGGTGGAGGGAATAGGAGACAAGAACAGGGTGGGCAGGGCTTGGTGGCTACGCTGGGGAGGAGGGGTTGTGAGAGCTGGGAAAGCACGGGCCAAGGCCTCCAGGGCTGCTGACCTTTGACCCAGCCCAAACAGGAAGTGCCATATCTGTGGGCCCGGCCGGGAGAGGAGAAGGAATGCAGTGATGAGTCCAAAGCAAACAGCAGTCCCCCACCCCCAAGTCTGGTCCTTTCTCTGCTGAGAACGTGGGCGGTGGGGGTAGGGAGCTACGGAATTGCTGCAGAATGAGACCAGGGTGAGACTGAGTTCCCAGGCCCAGAGCCCAGCTGGAACCGGTGGCGGGCTGAGGGATCTGTAGTGCATATTTTTATGCCTTTCTTTTGTTTATATCTCTAAAGGCAGGGGTGGTCCCTATCCTGCTCCATCTTCTCTGCCTGTCACCTGATGGCCGCCCAGGTTTTATGAGTTGTGGATGATGACCTACGGACCCTGGCCCTTTTTCTCTGTGACTTCCCTCACACAGACAGGGCAAGTGCCTTGTGGTGTCAGGGGGCTCTGCAGAACACTGTCCAAACCCATCAGAGCTGACCCAGCCCCGAGTCATGACTGGCCTGGCACTGCAGGATGACTATGATCAGCTTGGCTTTTTGGACCAAAGGCTCGTTCCTCAGTAACTGCCAAGTAGATGTGACCACCCAAGCTTCTGGTACCAGGCCACATGGGGAATAACTTGGTCCCACAGAAAGCAAAGTGTAAATCTTTCGGAAAGTTATGTCATGTACCAGCACCCTGGTTTTCTCTATTCAAAGTTGTGGGTAGCACTGTGAGGAAGTGGCATGCTGACTTGGGAGTGGGTATATATGGACTGTCACGGATGAGTGTCCTGGGACGTGAAGTGGAGGAGGAGCTTCAAAGAACTGCTATGCAGCTGTCACTACCTCTTGCTTGCTTTAGGACAAAAGGCAGCCATTGTGGGCTTCTCTTCCAAACTGAAACAGCAGCCAAATACCATTCCTGTGGATCTTAACTGGCTGAAGACAGGAACACCTCATAGAGAAGAGGACTCAGCTACACAGGGTGCCTGGAGCAAGGGGGTTGGGGGTGGGGAGGCTACAAGGGTTCAGGACCCTGGTGAGGACAGGAAGGTACGGAGGCTTTTAGAACTGCTGTGGGTAACAGGCCTCTGAGCACCTTCCTGATGAAGCGGCATTGAGGGTGTGGCCAAGGGCTCCACTGTAAAGAGAGCCAGAGCTCCAAGTGCATGCAGCTTAAATCTAAGAGGGACGGACATCCACCACTGACTTGAAGAAGATGCATTTATTCCATTCAACTACAAGCCAGTGCTGCCCCCACCCCGTGCCTCCACTGGGTCATTTACTGAGTGAAATGGCCTCTATCAATCAGGGGAAGTAGGCATATCCGAAACTGTAGGGGCATTTAAAATTTTTCCACAGTAGTGCAAAGATCAAGTGGTGCTTGGCCTGGGTGTGCCCCGACTACTTAGAAAGTAGTCGGAGGGGAAGGTAGGCAGGGCAGGGCTAGGAGCCCTCCTGTCTCTGCCGGGGCTGAAGGACCACGCTGTGGTAGACCCGAATGCAGGAGAAGGCTGAGGGTGAGATGTAGCACAGGTCAATTAGATTGTTGTCCAGGTGTTTGGAAGTAAGGTTGGAGTTCTGGGCCACAGGTGTATTGCAGATGGAATCCAGGGGCCACATGCCTGTGAAAGAGGTGACAAGGCAGAGCAGGGCAGAGAAGAGCTCAGGAAAGAAGGTCAAGCAGCATGCAAAAAGAGAACCCCTTGGTTGTGAGAAGAGCAGTAAGATGGAGACACGGAACGAAGAGCTGGGGAACGTCAGGCGGGTTCTTTCCCCTCTGAACTCTGTACTCAGTACTTAGCCACCAGCCTTAGCCCTTGCTGCTCTGGGCCAGAGTCCCACCTTCCCTCTCCCCATCCCCTGCCCAGATTTTGAAGTTCTCTGCCTAGGCTTCGTTGGCTTGCCAGCCACAGGCACAACGCCCCATGCTGAGCAGGGAAGGGAATTATCTTCCCATTCTTGCTCCTAGTCTCTCTCAGACCTCTGTGGTCTGTGGGTAGAATGCCTCTCCCCCCCCCCGCCCCCCGACCAGGGGTAGAGATGGATGTAGGTGGCCAGGTAGTCCTACATGATCTTATTGTGGCTCAGACGCACCACCTGCAGACCCTTGAGCCCCAGGAGGCCACATTGGATGGCCTGCAATTGATGGTGATCCAGCAGCAACCCTGCCAGGGAGGTGCGCAGGCCCAAGAAGGACACTCTGTGGATGCCTCAGCATGTAGCCTGTTGAAGGACCCTCTGTGGATGCCTTCAGCATGAAGCCTGTTGTAGGACAGGTGCACAAACTCCAGACCAGGCTTCATATGTGCAAACACATAGCTGGGGATTTGCTCAATGTGGTTGTGATGCAGTATCAGATGCCTCAGGCCCGGTGGTAGGAAGGAAGGCATATGTACCAGCAGGTTGTGGAACAGGTTTAGGGTCTCCAGCTTCCTATAAGGTGGGGCACATGGGTACAGAGAGAGCTGGTGGCCTGAGTGGCTCCAGTGTACCAAGCAGCACTATCACGGCAGCTGCTACCGGGAGCTCTTCTTAGCAGGGGTGCACAGGGCCCCTGAGTCTGCCAGAACCTATCTAGCTTTTGTGCTTCCCTCTGCCCCCAAAGATCCTGAAGAAAAGGAATGAGTGAGGTCTCCCTTCTTCCTACTGAGCTCGTCACATCATCCCTGGTTGGAGAGACACTGCTCTCTTCTCTCACGCCTCCTGCATCTGTGCCTTGTCACAGGGTCTTCTAGGCTCTTGGGCCTGGCACCCTAACAGTGCATAAAATCTGGGGTATGGAGAGATGGTTGAGTGGGTAAGAGGATTGGTTGCTCTTGCAGAGGAGCTGGGCTAAGTTCTCAGCACCCACATGGTGTGACTAACAATCATCTCTAACACCAGTTCCAAGGGATCTGATGCCCTCTTCTGGCCTCTGCAGATATTGTGCACACATGGTACACTTACATGCAGGCAAAATACTCACATACACAAAATAAAAATAAATAAAACAGCATAGCTGAGTGTGGTGGTGACACCTTTAATCCCAGCACTTGGAAGGCAGAGGCAGGTGGATCTCTATGAGATTGAGGCCACCCTGGTCTGCATAGTGAGGTCCAGGTCAGCAAGGTGTACAGGGAAACCCAGTTTCAAAAAAATTCCACCAAACTCTGCCGCCTTCCCTGTTTGTCGTAGGTCCAGAGCCTTCTCATGGTGTCTTCTCTCTCTCTCTCTCTCTCTCTCTCTCTCTCTCTCTCTCTCTCTGTCTCTCTCTCTCTCTCTTTGGTCTTTTTGACACAGGGTCTCCCTTTAGTCCCAGCTGGCCTGGAGCTCACTATGTAAACCAGGCTGGCCTTGAACTCACAGAGATCCACCTGCCTCTGCCTCCCCAATGCTGGGATTAAAGGCGAGAGCCACCACACGCAGAAACTCTTCTACTCTTTTTAATCTTTCTCTGCCCCAGCCAGTTTTATCCTCTTTGCAGCAGTCAGATGGCAGAGAAAAACAAAGTGAGAACTCTGGACATGCAGCAGGGAAGAAGGATGCAAGGAGGCTTAGCTGATGGTGAAAGTTCACGTTGGCACTTTCTGTTGGGCCACTTCGAGCTCCTTGTTAGTCCAGGGTGGACCCCTGACTCCTTGACTCCAGTGGCAAGCAAGGTCTGGTCCCTGCAAGTCTGTAGGAACAGAAGGTGATAATGCTGAGAATGGGCCCCCTCCCAGTGCCTGTAAGTGGGGGAAGTCATTGGGGCAACTCCCCTGTCTCCTGCCCCTGCAGGTTGCAGTCCCCGTGCTTTCTGCCAGCTGAGAGAAGAGTGAAGTGCTGCAGTCAAGGAGAGGCAGGGCTGAGTGAGCCTGTGCTTGACTGGGCGCCAGCCCCCTGCCCAGGCCCCGCACTGGCGGGCAGAAGGGGGGAATGGAACGCAGCTGGGTGGCCCCTCCCAGGCTGCTGTCTGCTTTCTTTTGCCCCCTTGGCAAGAGGGGGAGAGGAAAAAGGAATAATTAAACCCAAACGTCCTGGTAACTTTTTCCTGGAACAAGAAGATACAGGGCGGGAGATTCTGGTTCTGGGAATGGAGGGCGGGGTTATCTGTGGACCCCCATCTCCTGTCCCACTCCAGCCTGTGCTGTCTTGGTGGTCAGAAGACCCTTATCAGCATCTTGTCTGCTGTCCCTCAGCCTCTCTTAGACTGCCATATTCTTCTTACAAACTGGATCCTGCCCTCTTAACCTGTGGCCTCTGGTCATTGTGATGTGAGAAGCCTGTACATGCCAACAGCCCAACCATCTGTCCAAACCAGACCTGGGAAGTCATCCTATGTGTTTCTTGTAGTGCGGTGAGTGGTAGTCAGAAGGTATGCCTAATTAGGGCCTTTAATGCTGACTTTGTCCAAACAGCCTTTAGAGATTAGTGACAATAGGGTATTGAGATGCGGTAGCCCTGGGTTACTGAGATGGACCCTAAATCCAGACAACAGACAGAAGGGAGAGAAGACAGAGGAAAACACAGGGAAAGAGACCATTGGGACATAGAAGCAGACACCAGAGTGACATGGCCACAAACAGAGGTCAACGGGGTGGGATGTGAGGCACTGGAAGCTGCAGAAGAAAGGGAAGACGCTGTTCTAGAGACTTCTCAGGGAATATGCTCCCCACCTTCAGATTCCAGACTTCTGCTAGGACACCCAGTTGTGGGGCTATGTGAGGGTGGCCCTAGGACAGCACACATCTCTGTTCTGCCCCTCCCTTCCACGTCCCTTCCTGTGGCTATCACCTCGTAGTGACCCAGCGCTGGTCCAGCTCTGCCAGTCACCACAGCTCCACATGGGCTTCCTCGGTACCAGCAGGGCAGGCGTGGGCATGGCTGCGGGAGGGAGCTCTTCACGCTGAGGGGTCAGGGGAAGGACTTGGAAGTTGGTAGCGCTTGAAGGAGCAGGTGGTGACAGGCTCAGGCTTGTTTGAGTCCTGGGAAGAATGTGTGGTGACCTGATGAGCCACCTGAGAACAGGCCCTCTCCACAGAGCCTCCCCTGGGACCCAGGCCTTTTGCAATCTCCCTGGATTTGCCTGGCTTCACACTGCCCCCTCTGATCCCCTGCCTGACCCTCTGTGCTTTGAGGGGTTTTCCTACTGTCCTCCACATGCTTATCAGGTTAATGCTCCCCCAGGGTGGACACTTACAGCAGATCAATCCATGCCCAGGTGCTAGCCGGTCCTCCTGCAGCCAGCTGTTGCTAAGCAGCGGCGCACTGATGTTAAGGATGCTACTGAGCACATTCTCTGCCACCTCTTGAAGGAAGCTGGTGGCCAGGTGCAGCTCCTGGGTCAGGGGTCATGGGTCATGAGGAAGGCCCATTGCCCCTTTTTTGGATTCAGGTAGCATCATTACTGCCAGTCAGACCTGTGGAATTCTGTGCAAAGGACCCTGGGAGCACCTGCTGGCTTGGCCATAGTGCCTGTGAACCCTACGAGTCATATCCCCACACAATACCACCAATGGCAGTGGACTTTTCCGGGGTGGAGGGGGCTTTACTCTCTGTGATGGCTCTTTATTCTGTGCGATGGCTCTTTATTCTGTGTGATGGCTCAGATTGTTGTCTGATTTTATTAAGAACACCGACGCTATTAGTGAAGCACAGCTATGGCTGTGCCTATGAGAGTGTTTCCAGGGAGGATTAGCTAAGGACCTGCCCTGAATGTACGTGGCACCAACCTATGAGCTGGGGTCCTAAATCAAATACAAAGGGAAAAAGGTGGAAGACAGTTGAGTGGCAGTATTCATCAGTCTCTGCTTCCTGACTGTGGACACAGGACACAATAGCTGCTTCACACTCTCTACCATGTCTTCCCTACTATGATGGACTCTGTCCCCTCAGACCACGAGCCAAAGAGAATCTTTCTTCCCTTTAGTTAATTCTTGTCAGGTATTTTGTCGCAGCAATGGGAAAGGTAACTAATATACTCAGACCACCCACTGGATCCAGAAGAGTCCAAGAGGTAACTCTGAACTTAGAGAACTTTAGCTTAGGCCAAGGGAGGACCACAGGCTCTGAAGCCCTATGACTTTCATGATAAAAATTCTGGAATGGGCTTGTGCGATGCCTTCAACAGAGGCTCTAACTTCAAGGACTTCGCCCCCTCATCCTGTAGGGAGGCTGGAAAGCGGATGGGGAGATGTCCCTGTGATGTAACTGCGTCCCTTCCACTTCCAGTGTCAGCAGCTGGCTGAGTGCTGTGGGGCCGAAAGAAGGGCTGGCTGACCTGACTGGCGCTTCCTCACCTGGGCCTCATTGCTCCTCCCACTGCCCATTCCTCTCACCCTCAACCCTGCATGCCCTCAATCCCCTTGCCGTCATTCCCCTTGCCGGTACTCCAGAAGCTGCTGTGCTGCAGGCTCTGCAGGAGATTGTCCTTGAGTTTGAACTCCTGCGGGGAAGAGGGCAAGGCTGGCACTGTGGACAAGGAATTTCCATCCAAGTTGAGCTGCTTTAGCCGCTTCAGATTCTGGAGGCAGGGGTAGAGAGAGGATGCAGGCTGGGGTCTGGCTACTGCTGGTCAGGGCACAAGCTTATTGAGCACAATTCCAGGTACCTCCTAGCCAAGGACCACTCCTACCTGGCTACATTGTGGCTTCCTAGTTGCCACTAGACCCAGGCTTGTTAGGAACATCTACTGCATAGAGTCCAGGGGACTGTTCTACTGGGTCCATGCACCCTAAATCATGGGAGCTACCCATGCTGGGGGTCCCTGCAGTGTCCTGTAGATCTGACCCCTAGCACCTTGCCACTGTGGACCAATGCAGAGCAATGGACCCCTTGTGCCACCTGGGACATTCGAGATCCACACCCCCTCCCCCCAGGCCCCAGAGACCTAGAAAGGCTGCAGTGAACCTCGAACATGTGAGGATGCAGGCCTGGGCTCTTTGGTTTCTTCTTGCTCAGACCCAACCACTCCAAGTTGAGCAGTTCCAGGAATGCGTGGTCTGGAATCTCCACATTTCATCCTCTGCACACATGGGGCAGCCATATCTAATGCCCAGTCCCCTGTCCTTTGCTACTACTCTTCACCTCCCACTTCTTTGAAGAAGCTAGCTCTTCTGACTGTGCCAGGACACGGCATGGCTTCATTGCTAACTAGGACCCACCGGGAGGCCAGCCATCTCCAGGGCAAAAAGGGAGCCACGATGGCTGACAGCTGGTTTGAAGGGAAATCATGGCAAGAGCACGGGCCTGCTCCCCTTCAACCCCTATTACAGAGATGGGTGCTGGCAGAAAGGGGCTACCCACCTGCCCGGTAAAGTGTTGTCAGGCCAGTGTCCTCCACGGTAGGGACACATGTCATTTTGACATTGTGGCAGGCAATAGTTGTCTGGGCCAATAGACACAAAGCTAGCAGGGAGGGCGTAGATTGCTCTGTAGTGCCCATGTCTGTGAGCCTAGGCCCTTGCCCTCGCCTGCTTCTCAGCTTCTTCTGTATACAGCCTGTGGCCTGTGACATGCTGCTGGTGTTGTTGCTGCCTCTGCACTGGTCCTTCTGTTGGGGACAACGCTCCTGCCCCAGATTGCCAGAAGGTCCTTGGAGGAAGACAGAAGCAGCCCTGGCCCGGTCACAAGCAAAAAGAGCCCAGCTCAGGGGCAAAGGCTTTGCCAGTGACTGGGCCTGGGAGGGGCCATAACTTTGGAGGGTTTGTCTCTTACCCTGCATGCTTGCTTTGAGCATGCCAAAAATGGGGCAGGGCCTAAGTGGCTGGTGATGTTGATATGTCCACCCTCTACCTGGGGGAGTAGCCTCATCACACCCATCAGACACCACCTGGGGGAGTAGCCTCATCACACCCATCAGACACCACCTGGGGGGGGGCATCTTCCGTGGCTAGTTCTATCTTTGGATTGTCTCCTGGGCTTCAGATCCTTTCTCCTGGTTTCTTGACTTCCTACTTTTCTGCCCTGACCCTCGTCTATGACCACTGCCCCTTCATGGGTTCCCAGAGCCCTTGCTGGCCTATAAGGCCTCGAACTTCTCTACCGTGGGCTTCTGTGTCCCTGCCCCTATGGAATATAGGTTGGGGCTAAGCCTGATGATTACTATCCCATTGGTCAGATGCCAGGCTTGGTCTGCTAGGTTCCTTCAATTCTGGGGTGCTGAGAGCTTGCTCCTTGAGGGTGGACTAGGCCCAGCTCCATGGCCAGTCCAGCTGCTCTTCTTTAGGTCTGCTTGGGTTGCTGGGCTCTGCTTGGTGAGGGCTTTGGCCCTCTCCTGCTGTTTTCTCCATGGTAGGCTGCTCACCAGCCCCTTTCCTTTCTCCCCAGGGGGAGGGATGGAGGGACAGAGGGCTGGAGGAAGGGAGAGAGAGAGAGAAAGAGAGAGAGAGAAAGAGAGAGAGAGAGAGAGAGAGACGGGTACCATCCTCTGTCACCAGCTGCCCTGCCTATCTCTCAGAACTGAAGCAGCCCCGTAACTTGGGCTCTCCAAACCCACTGGGATAAAATGCATGCTAGCTCTCAGCCCACGAGAAGTTTGTTGTTCTGAGCCAAGGAGATCAGCCTGCTCAGGGGACCTTGGGTCTATCTCTCCTCAGTGCCTCTTCTACAGTGCCCCCCAAGGACAGAGGGAACAGGCATTGACTTATCATTCCCCTCTGCTCCTACTCAGTACTGAGCAGGGGTCTTATGAGGACAGCCTCTGGGGAGATGGAGGGGTGCTGCCACCTGGCACAGTTAGCTTTTGGAAGCAGCACCCCCAGCACGTGCTGGCAGGGAAAGCTTGGAAGGCAGATAAGCTTAAAGGCTGCACCCGCCTTAAAGGAGCCTGTCCTAGCCCAGCAGCCCACGGACTCTTAATGCTCTGTGTTCGGGGGTTGGGATGGGGGCCTAGACCCACCCACTTGTTTGCTCTTGCCTACATAGGCCTACAGCAGAGCTACCAAGCACAACACTAAGCAGCCCACACTCCATCTTTGTCTTGGAGCTCCTTGAGCCCAGCTCTGCTTGCCAACCTTCCACCCCATTTCCACCCTCCCAAGAGTCTCCTGTTTTGGTAGGCTTTGGGGTAGCTAGATTAACTCCCTCCCAGCAAAGCCGGGTCCATTCTTCCAGCCTCTCCCCTTCTTATTCCATCCTACACAGTGGGCACAAAGACTTCTAAAGTCTTCAGAAATTGTTCTCTGAGGGCCAGGGGCTGCTTCAGGCTTCGCCCATGTCTGAACATGGCAGTCTTCAGGTGACTGGCTTTCTCTCCACTGCTCTAACCCCAGGAACCGTGCAGTGGCAGAGCAGGGTGCTGCTCCTCTTCTTCCCAGTGCCAGCTACTCAGCATGGGAGGATCGAGGGGCTGGGTGGTGGCTGTAGGCTCAGTAAAGCTGCTGCTGCTGCTGCTGCTGCGAAGGCTAGGAGTTCTCTTGTGTTCAGCCCCCCTCCAGGGCAGCACCCAACCGCAAGAGTCAACATGGGGAGCAGCACACCCTTCATGGCCCCTGTGGGCCAGCAGAGGGCATGCTCTGGAAGAGGTAAGACAGTGGCCACAATTGGATGGGGCACAGACCTACAGAGTGATGGCAGAACAGCCTTTGACAGTCCAGCTGAGTGAGCTCCTGGCTCTAGCTATGTCTCCAGGAGCTGGTACTGCCTGCCCTGTCCTCCCTCTCTTCTCTAACAAGGCCTCCCTTCTACCAGACAAATGGCTCCCAGGCCTTGAACCCAACTCCCCACAATGCCCACTGCTCCCACCTAAGGAGCAAGACAGTGACTCTTTCCTGTTTCTGAGGGCGCATGCTTTCTCTATAAGGCTTGCATTGACTCTCTGCTGGCCCAGACCCAGTGGCCCCATGAATAGGGCATCTGTCTCCACACACTGCTGGCCCCTGAGGCCCACCACAAGGCAGGACGGCCATGACAAGCTGCTGGAACCTACCTATATGGCAGGGAAAGAGGAGGCGCTTGGACAGAGACAACCTGGGTCCCCAGAAGATGGGGTGGGTGCCAGGGATTCCTGGGGCTGTGGAGGCTTTGGTGCCCACAGAAGCGGCCAGTCCCATGGGATTCTGGTGCGGGTAACAGTGAGAAAGCCTCCCACTCCACAGGGAGCAGAGCCCACGGGCCCTCGGGGCCCCAGTCTGTGTGCTGATAACAGTGCTCCTAGTCGTGCCAGGACCCTCCTGTCAGGACCTCACTTCATCCTCTGTGAAATAGGAGGCAACCTGAGTGTCTTGTGTTCCCCCGCACATTAGAACGTGTGCACCAGGCACTGTCTGGGTAAGCCCACATCATACATCATATGTGCCCCAGAGTTCTTGGTCAATGACGCCCAGGCCCCTCATTTCCCTGTACGTCCCGAACACCCTGTGGTCCCAAGGGGTCCCTGTGGGTCTGGTTGGTACCAGGTGGAAAGGAGGCTGGGCCTGAATGAAGATGCTGCTGGGGAGAGGCCAAGTGGAAAGCAGAGGAAGAACAAAGCAGGGGATAGCTACTTAGATCCCTGAAACACTTCTTGGGGGTGTCAGCGGTTCCTGCTCTGGTGCCTGAGCCTGGATAGCAGCCACTTGAATCCCCACAATCCCAGCTCCAAACCCAGGTCTGAGGGGTGGATACGGAGTGGGGTCGGGGGATGGAGAGGGCAGGCGACTGGGGCTGGCAAGCAGTTCAGCTCGCCACACAGCTCAGCTCTTCCTGGCCAGCACTGAGGAAGGTTTTCCTACAGTTCTGTCCAGTGTTGACTTATGTTTGGAAGCATTCTGAAAAAATGAGTTAATTGTGGGCAAGGCCTGGATGGAGGAGAGAAGGGGAAGAAGTGGGGGAGGGTGAGAGGTGAGAATGGGCACAGCCTTGTCTTTGTATGTTGGAGTCTCTGTCCTGGACCATGGAACAGTGCGTGAAGCCCTAGGAGGTGTGTTTGTGTGAGGTGCATAGGAGCTGAGGCTGGAAAGAGTCGTTGGCGAGTGGGTTTTTCTTTGGCTTCTTGACATTTGCCCACTTGGGTCTGGGGAGCAGCACATGTACTAGAACCGAGGAGAGAGGGACCTAGAAACCACAGTTTTGGAGGAGTCTCCACCCTATAAGCCACAGAGTCCCTTCCCGACTTCTGCCATGTACGACTCTTGTTTGTGACCTGAAATTGGAACAATGCCACACAGAGACTAGAGACGCTGGCTGTCTTGGGAGCCAGGGATGAGGCCACTGTCTGACTGTGCCCCCTGTGGGTGATACCGGATGGCTTAGGCCCAGCGTTCTGTCTGGGAGACTACTGGTGAGGCTGGAGGAAGGGAGCCCTAAGGCCCGAGAAGCCAGAAGAGTGCTGTCATCCTGGAGAGCAGGAGAGACAGAGAACACCCTCCACTCCCCCAAAGCACCATTTTACAAAGAAGTGTTTAGGGGACACTCAGCCAAGTGCTGAGCCTACTGATCCAGGTATCACAGACGTGGGCCTAGAGTCTGGCCCCCTGGAGATGCCCTGGTTCTGCCCCTCCCCCTGCCTGAGATGGATTCTGGAATCCTGGCCCCCTACCCAATTTCCCTGTTCTTGAAGCTCCCCAGGCGCTGACTAAACATCCTGTCATCTGGTTCCCATTAACTGGGCTGGGGGTGGGAGGAAGCCCAGAGGAGGGAGGGACACCCCTTTTCCCCACCTAGGGAGGAAGGGGCAAGGCTTGGGGTGTTCCCATTTCTCTAGCTCTCCAGGATCCCTGGCATGGCTACCCTTCTCTTGGTTGGAAGTTCAGTGACCAACCCAGGTGGACAGCTCAGGTATGGTACCTTTGCCACTTATTCTATACAGCCGGACTGCCCAGACAACTCTGGAACCTTGAAGGAACCCCACAGAGCAGAACCAGGTGGAAAGGAGGAGCCGTCTCCCTTCCCCAAGAGCGCGTTCACACTCACACTGTACTCAGGCTGAAGCAGCCAGGGCCCCAGGCCAGCAGAGATCCTGAGCGCGGTGTCTGGAAAGGAGGGTGGGAGAGGCACTGGGATTTTCCAGGAACCACAATGAGGCCTGGGGGTTGCTGGAATGGGGTTGCTGGAAAGAGGTTCATGCTCAGCCGTCTCCTCTGGCCCAACTGATCCTGTGATCTCAGGAGCAAACCTCCCTGCCCAGTGCCTCAGCCTCCCCATCTCAGTACGGAAGACACGTGCTCCTTAGAAAGCTATACATTCTGTGAGTGGGCACAGAGAAGCTAGATAATCACCATGGCTTCTAGTTGCAAAATCCCAGAGTTCCCTTCCCTTCCCTTCCCTTCCCTTCCCTTCCCTTCCCTTCCCTTCCCCCTTCCCTTCCCTTCCCCCTTCCCT
>VZQC01005517.1:1343971-1422991 GCA_009823505.1 Rhizomys pruinosus
TTCCCTTCCCCCTTCCCTTCCCTTCCCCTTTCCCTTCCCTTGCACATGGCACTGTCTGCCCCTCCCCAGTTTTTTTTGTCTCCCAAGTGTTCCCCTTATAGCTGCACAGCTGAGGATTCTTCTCTCATCCAGGGAGGACTGGAGAATAGATTCCTTGCTTCTCAGACATTCCCGAGCCCCTGCTAGTGAGGGACAGGGATTCCATCAGAAACAAAGATGCCGGCCCTGGTAGCTAGAGGAAGCAACACTTTTGACAGACCATCAGATGAAGGCCTTGAGAAAGTGACTTGGACAGAGATATGCATGAAACGGAGATGGCCATGAAAAAGAACTCTAGTAAAGAGCTCTTCAAAAAGGAAGACTGGCCAATGCAAAGGCCCTGAGGTAGGAGAGTTTAACTCAGCTTGTGAAAGAGCAGGGAGACCAGGGTGGTGAAGCACACTGAGCTCAGGGCTAAGACTGGGCAAGAGCAGGAAGGCCTTCTTGAGAAAGTTCTCAAAGGTGTCTGGGTAACATTGCTTTTGTCCTTGAAGGAAACAGAGAGCTACCGTGGACTTCTCAAAAGAAAATAGCAGGATTCGACTTAGCAAATGCACCCTCACAGCCAGGTGGAGCACACTCATCAGAGTCACACAGACATAGGGAGGAACACATGTGAAGGTGGGTGACTTCTCTAGGGGAGAAGTTGATCATAGCTGGCCCTGGGTGAAATGACTGCTAACCACACACCTGCCCCGACTCAGGAGCGGGGTTGAGAGGTAGGTTAGCAGACACTTAAACTGCTCTCTAGAAGGGTACTACAGGAAAGTATCTGGAGCATTGTATGGATAGCTGTCACTGCTGTCATTTGTCCAGTGCATAGAGTCCCTCCCTGTACTTCAAACCAGAGTTCGGGGCAGGACAGTAGTTTGGTAACCCATGGCACAACCCTGGGTCTTCCATATCTCGTCTGTGTATGTGTGTGTACCTGTGTACACATGGGTGGATTCTGCATGTGCACATGTGGATAGGCCTCAGGGCACACACAGCTGTTGCATGCCAGTAAAGGTACAGGAACCTTTCCTCCTTAAAGTTTTCAGAAAGAAAAGTCAACCTTTCCGTGCCCTCCTCCTGCTGCCAGAGACCCTTCCCTGGAGGAAACTCAGCTTATTTTAATGCCATTGAAACCTCCGAGGATCTGCTCTCAATTAAAGGCGCACTCTTGCAGATGCTTTTGTGAGCACTGAAGACAAAAGTCCATTCACACTCATCCCATCTTCTGGGTTGCCTTTCCTGACACACACACACACACACACACAGAGAGAGAGAGAGAGAGAGAGAGAGAGAGAGAGAGAGAGAGAGAGAGAGAGAGAGAGAACAGGACGCATAGATGATGATGATGATGATGACTGGGGTCACGGTAGAGCAAGCAAGAGGCACTGACAGGCAGAGAAGAGGACTCAAGGCCTTCTCTGCCTGGGGTGTGGGTGTCGGTGGGGAGGGTGCCATTAAAAGAGGCCCCAAAGAGGGCAGCATGGAGCAGGGGGACTTTCAGGTGAAGCTTGTCCTTGGCCCACGTGGCTGGGTCTCAGAGGCAGCAGGGCCCCTGTCTAGAAAAGGGACACTTTCCCACCCTCCTTCCCTGCCTGAAATTCCAGACGGTTCCTGCCAAAAACCTGAGTTCCACTTGACTCTCCGTGAAAGCTATCCCACTCCATCAGCTGGGCCCCAGGTAGGGGACAAATGCTGGGCAGAAACTGGGAGCTTGGCTTGGGGGAAGGGGAAGGCTGGTGGTGAGCAGGCTAAGTCAAGCACCTCCTCCCCCAGCAGCCCTCTGAGCTGGGCACGTTCATGTTCCAGTCCTGGCGCCCGTGTCTCTAGCTCCAGACGCATGTGACTCAGCCCGGCTGGCCTTGCCAAGCTGTCTAGACCCAAGAGTCTCCTTGTGGAGGGGGCGATCCCGCCACCGCCCGACCAGGACCATTTCCTCACAATCTTTGGCTGAGCCCTGTGCACATGCTGTTGTGCACCCCATCTCATTTTGTATATTCACAGGCACAACAAATGGGGGTGGGTGTTTCTTGGAGGCTTGTGCCCCTGCTTCTGCTTGTTGGGTCTGGGGGAAGAAAACACACAGCCCTTGTTTCCACTTCACATGGGAGCTCGGTGCACTCCTCTGGGTATATTCCAGCACACACAGACCCACACGCTCTCTTCACACCTGGCAAACACTGAGCATACCCTAGGGATCTTTGCTGGGCCTGGGCCTCGGCTGGGATTCTGCTTAATTCTTCAAGAGTCTGCCTTTGGTACTCACTCACTACTCTCCTTGGAGACCTTCAGGGCCGAGAGTGGTAGGTAGGGTAGAGGGAGCCTTGGTCTCTTGAAGGGTGCCTGTGACTGCTCCTGGCCCTGAGCCAGCCCAGGCTGCGTGGTGCAGCTCTGCCTTGAGAGGGCCCAAGCTGCCTTTTGCTTCTCAACTTTTGGTCTCTTCTCTTCAATGGTGTTTTCCTGGGGGGTCCTGGATAAGGTCTGCACTGTAGCTTGGAGTCTAATTCTAAAAACAACATGACTCTTCTATGCTTTTTTTGTCCTGATGTCCTCCGTGTGTTAGCCCAACACTTTGAGGTAAGGAAACCAAGTCCAGGAGTCCAAGTGGAACTGGAGGACACTTACGTGCTTCCACAGCCTGCTAGCCCATCCCTGGCACTACAGGGCCAGTACCTGTCATCTTTTCTTCTTTTCCAACCTATACTGACAGTGACACATGGCCTAGGCCCTGCTGGGACCCATGGGCAAGTTTCCCTTGTAATCACAGGTTGGCTCCTGCTTCTGCCAATGCCTAGTTCTGCCTAAGCCCCCAACCCCCACCCCAGGGTCTCTTAGAAACCCTTCTGCATCCTTAAAACCCTTACAGCGGGGCTAGACACCTCATCTCCACTCCTCCTCGCTTACAAAAGTCAGCATCTGGACAAGAATGTCCCTTTGAGCCCTGCTCACTCCCTTCATACCTGTGGAAAGCCACCCCCCATGTCTTTATCCACCTCCCTGGCATGTGCACCTTCCAAAACATATAGTACCCTCCATCTACAGCCAGCTACTGTTTAGACAGTGATTTCTGGAAAAAGTGCTTCTTTGTGTCAAGCTCAATTTGTTTCCAGAAGTTTCTACCACTGGGGCTCTTTATTCTTACCTAGCAGCCCCACCACCCTTTCTGTTTCCACCCCAGCTTCCATTGGAATATGCCTGGCAGATGCCATGACTGAGGCCATGTGGGCAGGGAGGCTGGCCCACATCCCATTGTGGCCTTGGTGCAGGAGGCTGGCCTCCATGACTTCTGCAGATGAGCTTCGCTTCTCCGGGCCCCATTAATCCTTCCAAGCCCTGCCTGGAGCCATAGACAAAGCTGCTGAGCTAGGGAAAGGCCTGCTCAGTGCCCTGACTCCTTGGGACTGGGTGGAGAAGGGAGATTTTCTTCCAGAATACACAGGGGCTGGTTTCTTCTCTGTTCCTCTGGAGCAGAGGATATGGGGAGGGTGGAGGGAGGCAGCCACACTGCTGTGGTTTCTCCCAACAAATTCCTCAGTCCTAGGAAAGATCCACAGGAAAAACCCACAAGAATTTGAATGTCTGAGCTGGGGTCATGATTGAAATGAAATTTTCTAAAGAGAAAGGAGAAAAAATAAAATTAGAAGGAGGAAAAAGTAAAAACCAAACCAAATGAAAACTAAACCCAAGAACAACTAAAAGCCCTGTTGACTCTTGTTTTCCAGGAGGGTTCAAGATAGCACCTTGTAGAGGGTGGAAAGCAGTCTGGAGGTATTTCGTCTATCTATGGGCTGGGTCCCCAAGCTAAGTCAATGGACTTTCTTCTTCCCAGATCTCTTCAGCTCAAATTGGGAGGCTCCATGTCTTCATAAGAGTTTGCTATTCCAAATCATTCCTAAGGAATTAGGTCCTGCCCCTCTCAGCCAGAATAGGCTGGGGCCCCTTCCTCCCAGGATCCAGCAGAGAGCCCTCTTTGGTCACTCTAATGACTTCAGCAGTTTGCCAGCAATTCTCTGTTCTCTCCCCCCCCCCTTACCCCCGTGTGCACATGTGTGTGTGAGTGTGTGTGTTAATACACTTTGGTGTCTTCGTTAGTAACTCTCCATTGCAGTTCTTCACATTTGGGGTTATTAGCCTTAGTCTTTAACATCTGCACCATCTCTCTGGCCCTCCACTCGGAGTCTGTCACTGAACCTGGGGCTCACCAGTTGGATAGCTGGGATCCTCATGTCTTCATTTTCCCAGCACTGGGATTACAGATATCCTGTCAAGCCTAGCTTTTTTTTTTTAAATATGGGGTACACACGCTTCTGCAGCAAGCACTGACTGAGTCATCTCCCCAGACCCCTGCATGCTTATTTTTGAGACAGGGTCTCATGTACTTTAAGCTGGCTTGGCCCTCACCATGTAGCTGAGAGCTGGTCTTGCACTCCTGATCCTGCCCTCGAACTCAAAGAGATCCGCCTGCCCCTGCCTCCTGAGTGCTGGGATTAAGGGCATGCGCCACCACGCCTAGCTACTCCAGATCCTCTTATCTTTACTTCCAAGTGGCTTACATCTGACTTTTCCTCACCTCTTACTTTGCCCTCATCATCCCTCTTTGAGGAGATGGCAGTACAGTACACAGAGGAGGGACACGCTGACTACAATGAGCTGTTGGTTCCTGGGAACCAGCCACCCTTCAATTCCTTTTGGACTTATCTGATCGGCTGATCTCCAGGTTGTGGGATACTGAACCGAGGTTTTGGAATTCTGGGGAGGAAAGGTTGACCAATACCACACACTGAGTTTGAGAGGCCTGAGGTGCAGAGATTTGTAAGTGGCCAGTGCAGGAATGAGCTCCAGGAGCATCTGTGAAAACCAAAGATAGGCTGGGGGGAGATGGAGAGATAGGCAGAATGAGAATAGTGAACATTTACATGGTGAATGCTACCTGCCAAGCCCTGTCTTAGGAATTTCGTAGGAATTACTGCTTCTTATCCTTGTAGCAACTCAATTAGGGCAAGGGAGGTCCAGAGAGGTTAGGGAACTGATCCAAAGTTACAGTTTTCCGGGTGTGGTGTGTCATCCCGGCACTGTGGAGGCTGGGGCAGGAGGACCACAGGTTTGAGGGCATCCTAGGCTACACAGCGAAGCCTGCCTTCAGAGGCAACAGATAATAGTAACAAAACCCTCAAAACCAAGATTACACAGCCAGTGAATGACAGAAACAGACAACAAAACAAAACAAAACAATTACACAGCCAGTGAGTGGCAGAGCCAGATTTCCATATAAGAACCTTTCTTCTGGCTTAGCGCGAACAAGGGAAATAGAAGATAGAGTTCTGAGCTAGAAGATGAATCGCTCAAGTCTTATTTCTGGTATCATCTTCACAGTTCCAGAGACCACGGTCCTCGCAGCTACTTCGAACAAACCCGAACATGGCAGGAGCGCCCCCTTCTGGACGAGTCTGATCTCTAGGAGTCCAGTACCACCAATAGGGGCTGCCTGCAGAGCGAGAGTTAGCTTCCTTCTGGTTTCATTGCCCCGCCTCCCATCCCGCCCCTGACAGCCCCGCCCCAGTCAGCCCCACCTTCGACCCGCCCCGCCCCACCTCGCCCCTCCCCTGCCCTCTACCCCGCCTCCGTCTCCGTCTCAGCTTCCTCTCCCCTCGGTGGTGCGGAGGCGCAGGCGCAGAAGAGGATGGACCTAAGCAGGCGGAGTCTCAAGCCAATGGGAAGAGGAGATGAGGAAGAGGCTGGACCTCAACAGCTACAGTCAGATGCGTTGCCCCGCCCTTGCCGCGCGCGGGCTAGTGGGAGCAAAAACCAAGAAACTGGTGTGTGACTAGCGGTGGCTGGAGAACTGGGGGTGTGAGCAAAACATGGCGGAGCAGGGCTCCACTGGCGGTGGCCGCTCCGGTAGCGACGACTGCGAAAACGAGGGTGAAGATCGCGTGCTCGAGGCGGCTGTGGATGTGTTCGAGAAGCTGAAGGTACTGTGGACCAGGGGACCCCCTAGGGGTCTAGGGGGGCTGGAAGACCCAGCAGGGCCCGGCCCCAGGCCTTCTAGGGGCTTGCTGCGGAACTTTGCGGCGCCACAGGGCCACAGTCGTGGGTCCCGGCTGCGTCCTGTTGCTCCCCAAGGAGGAGGCTTGGGACGCATCTCTATGCTCTTTATGGTTCCCAGAACTTCTGCTCTTGCCACACCCATAGAACTTGGCAACATTGAGGCAGGGAACTTGGAGCAGGTGCAGAAAGGGGAGACTCAAGAAGATGGTGGGCGGGCTTGGGTTTGGAGGACTGATGGCAGAGCCCTTTGCCACTTTGTTGGTCACAGACAGGGTCTCCAGGTGGGACTGGGGGGCCATGCAGCAGTGAGAAAATGACCCTATGATGTCAAGGAGCTATCGCAGGTGAATCCAGGCCCATGCCCCCTTTCTAGTTCCCATGTGATCTCCTCTTGATCCTTGCTCTTCCTTTACTGACCCTCAGTTTCCATCTTAGTCTCTCCATGGGTGTGTTCCTAGTTTGGTGACCACAGAGCTCAGAGGGGGCACACTTAAAAGCGGTGGGGCAGCAGGTCACAGGAGACTGGGGAGCACGAATGAGGAATTTGAACTTTTGGCAAGATGGAAGGAAAGTCCAAGGGAAAGTGCTGGGAGGCACCCTGCTCTGGGTGATGGGGAGGGTGTGGAAGGGGCGGGAAGGGGTCTTGATTACAAACTGACAGAAGCGCACTGCCACCCTGCAGAGACAGCTTTCTTCTTACTTTCTTTTTCCTTGTTTAGGGCCTAAACTGCCCTTTCCTTGAAGGTCTGCATATTTCAGAACCAAAAACAATTCTGGAGCTGCTGTGTAGGCCCTCGAAGTACCGACTGGACATACTGGAATGGATATGTATACAGTAATGCACTCTTTTCTTCCCCTTTCCCTGGGGTGTCTCCTGGAGGGAGAGGACATATGTTCTCTCAGAGGGTTCTATAACCCAGCCAGCCCCCTGAGAGCAGCTGCTTAGTAAACATTGCTGGCTGCAAAGCCATGACCAAGATGGCAGGAAGTGGCCTCAGCAGTGCAAGATGAACTTATAATGAAAGCCCTCGTATTAGGTCCCGCCGGTTTTGGCTTGTGTTAAGAGATTTGCTGTCATCCAAGCTCATTGAGCTGTGATTGCTGTCTGCTCCATGAGCACCTTGTGATCAACGACAGTGCCCAGAAGCCCAGGGACAGAAACTAGCATCTAGATTGTTCTCCTTATCCCTCCCAACCCAGTTTGCAAAGAACCAGGGTTTTCTTCTTATTGCATCCTCAAAGTGGTTCAGTGAAGGCAGCTGGGCCCAGCTCTGTCTCTGGCAGCCCTGGGGCAAGGCAAACATGGCCTCAGGGCAGGAGCAGTCCATCCTGTTCTGTCATTAAGACTTTTGCCACCATGCTGGGTCAGCAGGCCTAAGTTCCGATGGCAATAGCAGGTGGAACGAAGGCTTCCACAACCCCTGTGGAAAGAACCTTTTGCTATTTGTGGGATGCTTGTTCCTGCCCCCCATATCCAGAGCTTCTAGTTAAGGGGCCTTGTTCTTAGCCTGGTGAGAGGGTGGAAGCAAGTTCCCAGGGCCTCAGAACCAAAGCAGGCATGGAGCTCAGGAGTGGGAGGTGTGGAGGACTTCCTCCTGCAGCTATGTGTGGGACTAGTTCTGCCCAGCTAATGGCTGTCTCCCAAGGCCAGATGCTGACTGGGATCCTCATTGTTATTCTTATCTGTGTGCCACCCTCAAGGCCAGGGTTGCACAGCTGAGTGACCACAGCCGCTGTTACAGCAGGAGCCTTCAAGTGCGTCAAAGCAAAGCTAAGCAAGGCTTTCTACTGTTGGTCTCTGTCCAACTTGGTCCTGCAGGGGTATCTATCACAAAAGTAACCATAGACAGCAGGCACAGGAATGGATGGGGTACTGTGGCAATAACTTTTTTTAAACAAAAAACTGGGGGCCCATGTGTGAGGTAACCTTAGCTTTCAAGTGTGAATGAATTAAGCTTTTTGAAAAGTGTAAAATGTCCCTCTCTGGAAAGAGCATAGCCTTGGTGCTTTTAATGGCAGAGGCAACCATCGTTCCTTCATAGCATACTCTTCTGTGTTGCTCACTATCCAGAAATGTGGGCTCCAGAAATGCCCCAGGGAAAGCCAGCCTCTGGCCTCAGCCAGCCTCTGGCCTCAGCCAGCCTCTGGCCTCAGCCAGCTTGCACTCCAAGAGTGGAGCCCAGTGGAAGAGGAGGCTGCCTTGGGGACTGAAGTCCACTGAGGTGGCCATAGGATTTCTTGAAAGGCCTTACCAAGCCTGGCCAGACTGAACAGGCAGGCGAGAGACAATGACTGCGTTTTCTCTTGTGAGAACTTTCAGTATTTACATTCATATTTCTGAGGGAAATTTTCTGAAGTATTTTAACCCTAATAATAGATGGTGAAATTCACATGGTATCAAATGAAGCATTTAAAGGTTGCTTTTCTTTTTTTCTTTTTTTTTTTTTGCAGTCAGCACTCTTATTTATTTATTTATTTATTTATTTATTTATTTATTTATTTGTATGAATGTACTGTCTGCATGTAGGTTTGTGCACCCGTGTCATGCAATGCAGCGGAGGTCAGAAGAGGGCGTTGGATTCCCCTGGACCTGGAGTTCTCCTGGAATTGGAGTTACAGACAGTTCTCACCTGCCATGTGGGTGCTGGGGATCGAATCCGGGTCCTCTGCAAGAGCACTCGGTGCTCTTAACCGCTGGGCCATCTCTCTAGCCCCTAAAGGTTGCTTTTCACTGACATTTAGCATATATACAAGTAATTCACCATTTAGAGATTGGGTTTGTAGGGGTGGTAGTAGGAAGGGAGCACCTGACTGACTTTGCTGTTTCTCTGTAGGGTTTGTCCGTCCTTCCAGGACAAGTTCAGCTCATTGGAAGGAGCCTCAGTGGATGTGAAGATCCAGGGTAGGTCTCTTTATGGAACTGTGGAATTTCCCGGTGAATTCTGGGAAATTCCGAGCTTGGTCACAGCTTCGTACCAAGTTTTCTTTATCAAGTGATCTTTTCTTCTGGATGGTATATACCGTGTGGACATTGCTAAAGCCTTCCAGAATCAGAGCCTCCTCTGGCACGGTGAGTGAGACTTCTCAAAGGGACCATATAGTACATTGGTCTACCACAGCACTTGCAGGTAGAGGGCATTTTTTTTTCTAATGTCACCAGAGGTCTGTCTTTCAGTCTTATTGGTGTGTATTCACATTTTGTCCATGTGGTATTCCCAGGAGTGCCCTGATTGCTTTCTGATGGAACTTGTCTTGTAACCAACTTTTATTTGATGGTTTCTTGGCAAGAAACTGTCCTTAGCCTGGTATGAATGTTAGATAAAGGTGAGCAAAAATGCCATCTGTGTAAGTGGCTAGCTGTTTACCTTCCCAATGGTGACACCAAATGTTGATGGAAATTCAAAGGCTAAGTTTTCCACTTGCCTTTGTCTGTTGTAATCACTGCAGGGTGGGTGAACTGTACTCTGGAGCCCTGTACTGTATGTCAGATGGTGCTGTCCAATCCGTTATCTGGGGAGAGTTGTCCCTGTGGCTGGAGTGGGATGCTGGGTCTTAGACTAGCGTGCAGCAGACAACTCAGGTCCGGTTTCCAACTGAGTGCTTGTTCAAGTAGAAGTAGGAGAAGGAAGGATGGGTAGGGGTTAGGATCATTCTTGAGTTTGACTGACACGTGAGGCAGTGTTCTACAATCTGGGGTAAAACAGTGAACTGTACCATCCTCATGGGATTAACGTGTTAGCTGATGGGCGACACAGATAATGAACAAAGAAAGCTATAAACTTCTCAATGTTGGGGTAGCAAGAAGTATTGTTCACTGCCAGGTAAACAGCAAGGCGGTACCGACAGGGAGTTGGAGGAAGGGTGATCTCGTTGGCAGAAAATGGCAGGAAGTAGGGAGCAGAGCCAGGCTGAAGCAGGAGCAGTGTCTGTGGCAAGGGAAGAGCCGAGTACACAGGGACTGGGATAGGCCACGCTTGGGAGCTTGGAGGAAGAGTGGAGACGTGTGCGGAGAGAGCATGTAGGCTCAGGGCCAGGGCCAGCCAGACCTCGCAGGCCACGGAAGGCCATTGGCTTTTACTCCAAGGAAAGCTATGTCCTCTGTATGGTTCATTAGTCTCTCTGGGACCAGTGTAGTGAGAATAGGAATGACCTGGCAAAGGCAGGGACATTTGTAGTGACTGAGGGAAGAGACTGGGGAGTGGGTAGAAGGGTGTCCTGGACAGATCCTGGATTTTCTGGGAGGAAGACAGGGTCATGAAGACATGGGGTTAAGGGCTGTGGGTGAATCAGGTTAGCTTACATGGTATAGGGTCATTTGCAGAGTGTTCCAGGACCACAGAGTTTTCACAGAGATGCTCTGCTCACCTCTCATGACTCTTTCATAGCATGTGCTGTGCAGTGTTAACCTGTTCTGCTGAAGCGTAGGCCTGGCCTGTGACGAGATGAAGGCTCTGCCCCAACACTGGCACTGGCCCTAAGCTTGCTGACTTGCTGACTTTTCTTTATATACTAGACAGCTACTCAAAGATGGGTACCCTGGAAGGTGTGGCTGGGTATTTCCTGTCCCTTTAAAGGCCTCAGACTCATCATTCTAAAATATAGCTGAAACTAACCTCCAAGACAGCAGGAAAGAAAGCAACAAAAAATCTTTAGAACGTGGACAAACACAAGCCATGGGTCCTTTTGCTTTGGCTTTAGGAGATCTCCAAGAGGGTGGCATGAGATGCAGTGTTGGAGGTCCTGTGACCTCTGGTGGCTTCTCAGGCGGCTGCCTAGCTTCCATCCCATGTGCACAGAATATGGTGGTCAACCTGCTGTTCACTTCCATGTCTAGAAACTGATACCTAGAAAAAGGCAGTGATTAGATACAGACCTTATAGCAAGCGATAGCCCTGGCACCATGGTTGCTACCTGCTTCCTTGTCCACGGGAGGTCTTTTGTGCCCAGCCTGGTGTTGGGATGTGGAGATGCCCTCACCATTGTGAGGAAAAAGCTTCATCAGCCTATGTACTCTAAGCTCTGGGATGTGTCATGTCTTCCTTGTTTTGGGTGGGTGTCTGTAGTGACTAGGTCTTTCTGTTCCAACAGAGATGACGAAATTGGGCCATGAGCTGATGCTGTGTGCAGAGGATGACCAGAATCTTCTGATGGTAAGAGACAACCCCTGTGCCTGCAGAGGAGGTACCTAACTTTATTTCCTGGGCTGCTGAGGAGATGGAGGGAGCTTCCGGCTCCCAAACCTGCATGCCTGGCAAGACTGTTCTAAACATCTGTGGGTTAAGCACTGCCTGGAATCTCTCAAGGAGATGAAGAGAGTGGAGAGTTCAGAAGTGGCGGTGGGGGTACAGGCAGATGTCTGGCTCATGATGACCAAAGAGACAGTGTCTCCTGTCCTTACTTGATGATGTCATACTTGCTTAGTTCCCCAACAGATCCTTTATACGCCTGTCATTGTCACACCTACGCTTGGTGGTTGCTGTTTCTTAGCTCTATTTCCCAGACTGGTGAGTGACACTCACTTGAGGTCATTTGGTGACAGAGCTAGGCCTCCACTCAAGCCCCTGGCTCCGAAGCCCATGCATTTTCCCCCACCTGAGGGATTCTGTATGTGGTCCCCTGATCTACCTTGTAGTGAAATTAGAGAAACCCTACCCCATGATTAAAATGTCTAAGTTTCATGCAACATTGTTACAGATTGTTTGACTGGTGCAGATGATGGGGCTGTTTATGACTCATCTCTGTTTTCAGATCTCTTGGGTATATGGCTAGGAATGAAATTGCTGGGTATATGGTGATTCTATATTGCAGTTTTTGAGAAACCAGAGAACACTTTTTCAGTGGAGCTGCGCTCCATTGTGCTGTTGAATCTTTCCAGTGAGAGCTTGTTTTTACATACAGCAGTTTCAGGTTCACAGCAAATGTGAGCAGTAGGGACAGAGAACCCTTCCACCCCTGCATGCCATTGCTGCTTGCTATCAGCAGGTTTGTTACGTCTGTCTTTCTCGTCCATAGTTTGCGTGCAGTGAAGTTTGTCTCTCTTTGCTTCTCTGTTCTGAAGGTTGCTACTTGGTTCCTTTATCTTCTGGATCTCAGCTACTGCTTTCTGTTTTTTGTTTCCTGTTCCAATTGCTTACTCAAGTATTTTTCTTTTCTTTTTTTTTTTTTTTTTTTTTTTTTTTTTTGTCTGGGTGTCCCTTTAGTCCCAGCTAGCCTGGAGCTCACTCTGTAGACTAGGCTGTCCTTGAACTTACAGAGATCTGTCTGCCTCTGCCTCCCAAGTGCTAGGATTAAAGGTGTGTGCCACCACGCCCAGCCTAAGCATTTTTCTAATGGATGCTTTAAAGTTTGTCCCTTCCTCTGTAATCTGTGGAATCCTGTTATTGGGATCTGATGAGCCTATTTTCTAGTCTTTATAGTTTCCCACATACCTTATAATTTTGGATTGCATCCTGGACATTCTGGCTGTCCTTTGAATCTTTTTAAGTTGTGTGGAGAGTGCGCCCTGTGTGGCCCAAGCAGGTGCTGTGTGGCCCAGCAGGCCCTAGGCTTGCTTGCTTTATGCAGCTGGGTCCACTCCTCTCTGGCCTACGCTTCCCATCATTGCTACATGTCTACCACCCAGCAGTCAGCCTAAGATCTGGGCCTGGGCCTAGCCCCTGGCTGAGTAATCAGTCACCTGTGCACACCTAAGGCTGCTCTGGGCTTTTTGAATCTGTTTGTGGCGGAAGTTTCTCCACATACTTCCTCTCTGCCATCTCTCTGACACTTTCAGTCCCCTGGGACACCCATTTTCCATCCTCTAGCTATGAGCTACCCATTTGCATGACTGTGGTTCACAGGAGGGCAGAGAAGAAAAGCTAGCAAGAAGCTCATGGGAAGATGCTGGTTGTTGATGATTGGACCAGTTCGAAGCAGAACTGCAGGGGGATTACCCCAGCACATGCACAGAAGGATGACAGCGCGTGCTGGCAAGGATGGGAAGACATAGGAGCCCTCATGCATTGGTCTTGGGACATGAAATGGTGCAGCTACTGTGGAAGACTGTTTGGCTGTTCCTCACAAGGTGAAATAGATAGTGGTGATACAACTCACCAGTTCTAGGATTGAAAATTCCTGCACATCACAAGTCTTGTTGTTATAATGGCCTCAAAGTAGAAATACTCCTGATGCCCATCAACTGCTGATAGACATCTTTTCTTTTCTTTTCTCTTTTCTTTTCTTTTCTTTTCTTTTCTTTTCTTTTCTTTTCTTTTCTTTTCTTTTCTTTCTTTTCTTTTCTTTTCTTTTCTTTTCTTTTCTTTCCTTTTCTTTCCTTTCCTTTCCTTTCCTTTTTGTCTTTTTGAGAAAGGATCTCCCTCTAGTCCCAGCTGGCCTGGAACTCACTATGTAGACCAGGCCAATCTTGAACTCACAGAAATCCACCTGTCTGACTCTGCCTCCTGAGCACTAGGATCCAAGGCATGTACCACCACACCTGATACTTTTTTTTGACATTTTCAACAGGAAAGAAGCTGTTACATGTGACAATGTGGCTGATGTATGAGGAGGTTATGCTTAGTGAGCTTAGTGAGAGCAGTGAGGCATAAAAGGTCACATAGGTATGGTCTGCTCAGAAGAGGTAAGTCCACAGAAAGCTCTTCCTCTGAGCTCCCAAGCGTGACCTATCCCAGTCCCTGTGTACTCGCTCTTCCCTTGCCACAGACACTGCTCCTGCTTCAGCCTGGCTCTGCTCCCTACTTCCTGCCATTTTCTGCTAATGAGATCACCCTTCCTCCAACTCCCTGTCCGGTACCGCCTTGCTGTTTACCTGGCAGTGAACAATACTTCTTGCTACCCCAACACTGAGAAGTTTATAGCTTTCTTTGTTCATTCCATGGCTATTGTATTTCCTGCTGTCAGGATGCCTTCAGAGGCTTGGAGACCAGCCCTGAGTTGTCTGCTGTGCATGGGCTAACCTTGGCCCTCACATTGGCCTTGCCCAGCCATAGCGTTGACTTTACTCAGGAAAGTGAGGATGAAGGCCCCAGCTTTGCCTACATCCTAACTTTCGTGAGCAAAGTCAATGCTATATCACTGCTGGAACCTTCCTAACAACTATTGAACTATACACTTTAAGATTCATGAACCAAATTAATTCTTAACAAAAAATATCAGTGCAGTCAAGTGAAAAGAGAACAGCTAGGAGAACAGCGAGTGCAAAGGCCCTAGGGTGGCCTGTGATTGATGTGTCGAGGAAACTGCCAGCATGTGGTTAGGTTGGAACATAGTGGAAGGGTGGAGAAGGGTGTAGAGTGCGGGTGGGTGGACTGTGCTGGACTTTGTAGGCTAGGAGACGCCTTAGTGTGTGGGGAGTAGTGGTGACCACTGGGAAGCTTGGAGCTGAGGAGCAGTGGCTTCTGCTTAGTATGGCAGTGACGGCTGTGGCTAGGTGTGAGGATGGAGTGGGGTGGGGGGTGGTTACTGGGATACATTTTGGCAGCTTGTAACAGTGACCAGGTGTGTAAAGTGATGGCTTAAATGGGAGTGCTAGTAGGAACAGTGAGGTGGGTAATGGCTGGATTCAGCCAGACTCCGTTGATTTACTGATGGACAGGTAAGGCAGACACAGGTGTCCTGGGGCATGCCGAGATCTGAGCCCTTGTGAATCCATTCTGTAGACCTTTCTAGAGTGAAGCAGGGAGGAGACACACATGGTATGGTGTGGTGATGAGCTTCAGCAAGGTAGCAGTGAGACCAGTGAAGACCCTTGAGTCTTGGAGGGCCTGGGTCCTGGTCATCCAGAAGGAATCTGGGTGGGCTTTGGGGAGCTTTCAGGGAGACGTGGAGCAGGATTGCATGGAGTAGTCTGTGGTGGTGGAACTTGCAGGAGGCTGCCTGGTCATTCCAGGCCATTCGATGGTGGGCCGCTGGAGCCAGCTTTCTACTGAGTGGAGATGGTAGACCACGGTGTCCTAGGCCGCTGGCCAAAGCTTTTTGAGACCCTGAGTGACAGCCACTGTTGTGTTTCAGTCTGGGCTGTTTACTGTTTGAACAGCGTGCCACCTTCCACCTATAGGTCCCAGAAACTAGTGGCAGGTTGAAGACAGGAGCTGGAAGCTTTAGATGACCTGGTTATGCTTGTTTGCTCACACAGGTGGTAGTTGGGTCTCTTGGCACTGATGAACAGGAAGCCCTGCTGCCTCCTGGTCTACTCCGCACGGGGCACTCAACCTTCCCTTCAGCCTCTGCATTCAACATCAGCTTCAGCGTTCATGATTCTCACAGGGTTTTTTTTTTTTTTTTTATATAAGTTGTTGGCAATGCTGGTTGAGGGACTCCCACTTTGTCTTCCTCAGAACAGTGATAAGAAGGTACACACCTTTAATCCTAGCACTCTGGAAGCAGAGGCAGAGGCAGGCGGATCTCTGTGAGTTCAAGGCCAGCCTGCTCTACATAGCGAGCTCCAGGCCAGCTGGGATTAAAAGGGAGACCCTGTCTCAAAAAAGACCCCCAAAAAGGAGGTACACTTAAAAGATAGGCCTCACTTTCTTTCTCATACCCTGTATTCATGGGACTTTGTGGCACAGTCTTGGCCTCTCGGATAGTGTCTAGTCCTGGGGATCAATGCATTTCGAAAAGGAGGCAAGCCCGGGGCTTCGGGCTGGGCAGCTCCCCACAGGCATCCTGTCACCTGGACGGATTCACAGATAGGAAAGCAGGTCATCCCTTCATGAGAGCAGGCCACTTCCAAGCCTCATGCTGTGCCATTTGGTCTGTGCTGGGAGAGACTGACTGAGCACAACAGCTGTTGGCCTGGACGTGTCCCTGTAAATGCCGTTCTGTCTCACGAGGCCCTGCTGCATGCCAACCACACATCCAGTACACCCTTCCGGTGGCTATGTGACAAACCCACACTGCAGTATGTTCTCTGATAGCATTTTTCAGTGTGTGCTCCCAAGAGCTATTGGGTTTGGGTATTGAAGCTCAGCAAAGAGCACTTGATGGTAGAAGCCTGACGGTGCCAAGCTGAGCCAGTTCAAGAGGCTACCAGTAGGGGGCATGGACAGGAAACAAGAATTGATGGGCCAAGCCTCTTGTCACTGGTCATGGCAAGGGCACCATAGGATCAGGCACCTGGAACATCAGGTGCCTAGCCTGGGTCTAGTGTCGAATGTGTGTGGCTTTCCTTGCCAGGGCCATGATTGTCCCAAGAAGCAGCTGCACTTCCTGGACCAGTTGTTGGATGCAGTGCGGAGCCTAGCCACTGGATGCTCTAGTAGCTCTAGGTAAAGGTACCAATGGCCCCGTTGGGCACCCTTGACAGCTGGTCTTGGCTTAGCTGTGGATATGGTGGAGCGGTGGGGGATGTATCTTCAAGTTGGAGTCTCTGTCCCCTTTGGTAACAGTAACCACATATTGGTCCAGGAGTTAGAAGAGGTACAGACAGCTCTCCGTGCTGCCATTGTCCTGGGGTTGCACTGGCTGCTCAGGGGCCAGGCAGTGGATCTAACACAGGGTAGTCGTGTCTTCAGCTTGTAATTGCATTCAGGCCTTCGGGGAGCCAGCCCAGGTGTATAGGGGGAAAGTGAGTGACTGGGAACCTGCAGACAAGGGCTTGTCACAGGGGACAGAACAGG
Source organism: Rhizomys pruinosus (assembly GCA_009823505.1). Taxonomy (NCBI): domain Eukaryota; kingdom Metazoa; phylum Chordata; class Mammalia; order Rodentia; family Spalacidae; genus Rhizomys; species Rhizomys pruinosus. Next base: position 1,360,666 of record VZQC01005517.1, read on the forward strand.
TGGAGTCTGGGAGAAGTACAGGCAGTGGAGCTCCCCATCCTTTGGACTGGTCTCTCTTGCCTCTTTGGGGGACCAGGGGCTTGTTGGGCCAGTACTCTGGCTGGTGACTGTGTACCCAGGGCTCAGCCTGCCTTTTCAGCCTGAAGGAAGAGTTTGAAGATACTGCAGAGAAGAACGAGGCCTTACTGGAGGAGCTATTGTCCAGCCCCAACATGTGGAAGATCCTGAAGCCTGAGAGTGACCCATGGCCCCTGGACATGCAGTCTGTTCTCAACAAGCCAAGTGATGACTTGCCAAAGTAGGTGTCCAGGAGGGCTCCAGTCCCAGCGCTGTTCCTATCTGCTGCTGTCCCCTAAGGCAAACCTTGCAGAGAACTGGCTATGTCTCCCCTTTCCCTGCAGGGCTGGTGCTTCTGCTGAGTCAGAGGTGGAGAAGGTGACAGACCTGGCCAGGCAGCTGCAGAATAGTGCTACCAAGCTTCAGACACTCCGGGACCAGGTGAGGGGCACCAGCTCTAGGAACCCTGGGACTTGGGGAATAGGTTCTACTGAATTCTAGGTCAGGTGATGCCCCCACACTATGGCACGCTTGTGAGGCTTCAGCAAGGGTGGCAGAGGCTCAGTCCATAGGAGTGGGGAGGTGGGTCCTGAGGCTCAGTCCGTGAAGAGAAAGATTGAGCTTCAGGTGGCACCCATGCACAAGGCTTGGACTCCGTGCCTTCACATGGCTGGTCACATTCATCTTTCCAGCATTCATTGGTCAGGCTGTTTGGCTTGGGAAACTGAGGTCTGTGTAAGCATTGCCAGGGCTGAGGTTCCATTCAGCCCCTCTCTCTTCTCCTAAATGGAGGTCTTCTTTCTTGTCAACCTGTGTCATGTTATGTGGGGTAACTGGACAGGGTGGCCTCGAGCGACCATCTTCTTCGGTTTTGCAGTGCTTTGCACAGTGTACAGCAGGGACTGATACCAGCACCATAGACCAGAAGCTCCGTCTGGTCATTTCTGACTTCTACCAGCTCATCTTGGCTTTCCTCCAAGTCTACGATGACGAGCTGGGCGAGTGCTGCAAGCGTCCACCACCCAGCGTACATGCGAGTGGCCCCATTGTCCATGCTGTGTATCAGACTCTGGCTTCCTGTGGCCAAGTAAGACGCCCTCCTTTCCCTGCTGCTCAGAACTTCTTGAGCACATGTCTACCAGGCTTGAGCTCAGGGCCTCAGCGTCCCCTGATGACAGGAATAGTGCCTGGAAACTTTCCTCAGACGCCTTGAGCCAGTGGTATGGTGGAGCGCTGGACCTGGTGCGTTGGGTGGTGAAGCGAGCTGACGTAGGCATTCTTGCTAAGGGACCCCCTGAACAGGTTTTCCACTGCACTCTCCTCCCCATGAGGAAGCTCCTGCATTGCCTGCATTGGGTTCTCTACCAGCCATGATGAGGTCTGGGCCTAGTTCCTGTGCCCGTGCTGGTGTTGCTGTTTTTGTAATATGCCCAAACGTGCCAAGATGCTTCCAGTCTTGTGTCTGACTGCATACCAGGCCAGATAGGCACACAAGATGGAAGAAAGCCATATATTGAGTGAAAGCAGCTCATATCACTGTTCCACGTTTTAGGTTCTCAGAGGCTAGCCTGGGCTGTGGGGCTAGCCTTGGCTGCGGGGCTTAGTTCCTATCAGTGTAGCTGGCTTGTGTGCAATTCTGATCTTGGCTCATCGTGCCATGATGTTGATCTTGGGTTGTAACAGGAGAGCCTGAGACTTCCCAATCTCTGGACAGCCTGCCCATGAGACCCCCTCAGCAGGGGGAGGTTAGGGCACAGCTTATCAAGACACTTTCCTCGTGGAATGTTTCTTTTCCTACTCTGCCTGCCATTTGCTTTGCTCGGGCTGGGACAACACAAAGTACTAGCATGTCACTAGGCACTGACAATTGCCCGAGTCACATGACAGGGTCGGATACGCACTGAGCCAGGAGGAAGGACACTTAGATTTGAAGGGCGACTTTCCAGTTCCTAATTCCCTTTCCTTTGGCTGCCTTTTGGTGGGTGAGTAGAAGCTTGGGTGGGAAGCAAGAGATGCCAATGTAGGTGACAGTGGCCTCTCAGACTGCCCATGTGTCTTCTTTTTCATTGGCAGCTGTTGAGAGCCGTCATGGAGATCACGGACACCTCTGTAGAAGCTATGGAGGCAGCAAGGAGGCAGCAAGGCCAGCAGAGCTACTGTGGCAGCAACAACTCCGGAATGAGCCTAGGTATGTTGCCAGGGATGAGGGTGCCCACAGAGGGCAAGGTCTGCCTCTGTTAGAGCCTGTTCTCTCTGTGCTAGGCCCGACCTCTAGGAAATTCAGGGACTGGCCCCGTACTTCTTTTGCTTTTCTCTTCTCTTTCTTTTCTGTTTGTTTTCTGAGATAAGTCTCACTATGTAGCCTTGGTTGGCCTAGAATTTACTATGTAGCTAAGGTTTGCCTTAAGCTCATGGTGATCTTCCTGCCTCAGCCTCCTGAGTACTGGGATGACAGGCCTGTGACACCATGCCTGGCACCCTGTTAATGAGTGTGGCCGTGTTTCAGTAAAATTTCATTTGGACTGAAACAGGCTGTGGTTTGTTGATCCTGCCACGTGGTGCTCTGTCATACCCATGTCACACTGTGCTGTAATGGCTGGAAAACTTCATTCCAGTCCTCCAGGGCATGGGGCTCACTTCAGCTGCTTGTTTGTTTGTTTGTTTGTTTGAGACAAGGTCTGACACTATAGCTCAGGTTCACCTGGACTCACTATGTAGTCTAGGCTGTCCTTAAATTCATGACAATCTTCCTGTCAGCCTCCTGAGTGTTGGGGTGACAGGTGTCAGCCACCACAAGTCAGTTTGAGGTTCTTACAGATACCACTGCTGAGTCTTCTTGAACACGTCTCCCTTTGTATAAGTTCCAGTTTCTATGGGATATCTTCCTAGGAGTAGAATTCCTCCATCCTGTCACATTGCTTGTCCCCTGTGTGACCTTGCATGCTGCGCATGCCCATCAGCTCTCACTGTGGCCCGACTTAGTCGATGTCCTTAGTACATGTGTAATGCCATTATGCTATATCTTTCTGTTGCATCTCTGATTAGTGACAGGGTTGAAGCCTTTCATATATTTATTGATCATTGATGCTTTCATTTTTGTGAAGTGTATGTTGAACTCTGACTATGTTCAGTTGGATTGTCTTTTTCTCAATGACTTGCAGATATTTTTATATATGGTACATACAAGTCTTCAGATGCTTACTGTAGCATGCACAACTTCTTTCACAATGTATGTAGCTTATCTTTTCATCAATTTTGTGTAGTCTTTCCTTGTACAATTTACATATCACCAAATGTGGTCATAATCACTCTATGGGTAACATCTTTTATGTTTACTGCAGAATGCATTCCCATTCTGACATACCACCTTCCAAGGCTGTATAGTGTTCCCTTCTATACTTAGATGGGCAGTCTTCCTAGAGTTGATTTTTGTGCAGCATTCTACTGTATATGGGATAGACATCTGGCCCAGTGCCATCTACCAGAAACCCACTCTTTCTCCCATTGGTCTAGTAAGCCGTCACCTCCTTAGTCCTTAAGTATCAGGCCTATGTGATAGATACCCAGCTTCTCTATTCTCTTTCTCTTTTTTTTTCTCCTGCCTTTGTACCATAGAGATCAGAAAACAAATGGCAAAATAAATCCAAAGAAAGATATGGTAGGGGCTGGAGAGATGGCTCAGTGGATAAGAGCACCAACTGCTCTTGCAGAGGACCTGGGTTCGATTCCCAGCACCCACATGATGGCTAAGAACCGTCTTTAACTCCAGTTCCAGGGGAATCTGACACCCTCTTCTGATCTCTGTGGCATCGCACGACGCAGGTGCACCAACCTACATGCAGACAGTACACTCATACACATAAAAATAATAAAAAAAATTTAAAAAAGAAAGATATGGTAAATATAGTTTCCTTTTCCTTCCCTCTCTCTTTTCTTCCCTTCCTCTCTTCTTTCCACTGGAGATCAAATCCAGGCCACACAGTTTATACAAGTGAGATACACCCAAGCCCTATTTTAATAACAGCTGTACTGAGCTATAATTCTCATAACATAAAACTCATTCTTTCAACAGTGAGCAATCTGATCGTTATTCTTGTTTTAGGATATTCAAAGAGTTTCTTGGCCATCACTACTAAGTCCAGAATATCTTTATCACCCCTAAAGAAAGTCCATAAAATTAACAACCTCTCTCCCATTTCTCCCTAGTTCCTGATAACCACTGATCCACTGTTTATAGATTTGCTTCTTCAAGGCATTTTCCTGTAAGTGATATCGTATAGGATGCGGCGTTTTTGGCTGGTCTTTTTCACTGAACACAGTGATTTCAAGGCTCATCCATATGCTGCATTTCTTTCTTGGCTGGTATGGGTATGCTACATTTCTGTTCGTGAAATTGTTTATTGACAGATGTATGGGTTAGTTCTTCCTTTTACCTGTTGTGATTGTGCTGTTAGATTCTTTTTGTCATTATGTTTTTTATTCTCTTTGGGTCTAAAGTAGAATTTTTGAGTCATTTGGTGACTATATGTTTAAATTTAAACTCTGTTTTCTTATTTATTTTTGTACTACTTGCCCTTTGGATTATAGCTGACAGCTTAAGACAATTTGATGCCAAATTAATTTCAGTAGTATGTGAAAGCTTTTTGGCTGGGCATAGTAGTGCATACCTCTAATCCCAGAACTCGCAGAGGCAGAGGCAGAGAGGCAGAGAGGCAGAGAGGCAGAGACGCAGAGAGGCAAAGAGGCAGAGAGGCAGACACAGAGGCAGAGGCAGAGGCAGGTAGATCTCTCTGAGTTCAAGGCCAACCTGATCTACGTAGTGAGTTTCAGGCCAGCTGGAACTACATAGTCAGACTGTGCCTCAAAAACAAGTTTTGTTCTTACATAACTTCTTTGTCCTTTCTCTTCATGCTATTTTTAAAAAAATATAAATTGTAGCCAAGCGTGGTGGTGCACGCCTTTAATCCTAGCACTCAGGAGGCAGAGGCAGAGGCAGAGGCAGAGGCAGGCAGATCTCAGTGACTTCAAGGCCAGCCTGGTCTACATAGCGAGCTCCAGGCCAGCTGGGACTAAAGGGAGACCCTGTCTCAAAAAAAAAGACCAAAAAATATATAAATTGTAACTTCATCTATTGATGTCCATCAACGTGGATTTATAATTATTGTTTCATTAGAGGAGAGTTACAAACAAAAATATATTTATGCTCATTTTCATATTACTAGGGTTTTTACTTTTATTAGAGTTTGTTATGTTTTGATTTGTGGTTCTTTGAGACTGTGTAGACCTCTGTTACCTGAAGCTCACTATGTAGACTAGGCTAGTCTCAGATGTGCAGTGATCTTCCTGCCTCTGCCTCCCAGGTGTTAGGATTACAGGTATGTATCACTACACCTAGCTTTGGAATTCTATACAGTGTGGGTTGATGGTCATTATCTAGTGTTCATTATTGTTATTTTTTGTACACAATGTCCAGCAGTGGCAAAGTCCCTCAGTTTTTGTTGATCTGGGACTGCCTTGGTTTCTCATTCATTAAATTCGTTTTTATATTTTATTTTTATATGTATGAATGTATTGCCTGCATGAATGTAAGTGTATCCATATTGTGCAGTACCCACACAGGTCAGAAGAGGACATTGGATCTCCTGTAACTGGAATTATGGATGGTTGTTAGCAGCCATGTGGGTGCTGAGAATTAAACCTGGGTCTCTTGCAAGAGGCATCTCCGTAGCCCCTCATTAAAACATTTTAATATAATATTTTTAGTAATTATTTGAGAATATTATACCTGTATAGTATATATCACACCCTGTACCCCCAAGGGTCAGAGACCATTGTGGAAGAGGGTAGGAAGATTTTCAGAGCCAGAGGGCAGAGAGGACTTGGTGTACAACATATTTTGATTGTACTCCCTCCCACCCCTCCCAACTTCATGCCCTTTTTTTTTTGGACTTTTTGAGACAGGGTCTCCCTGTAGCCCCAGCTATCCTGGAACTCACTTTGTAGACCAGGTTGGCCTTGAACTCACAGAGATCTGCCTGCCTCTGCCTCCTGAGTGCTAGGATTAAAGGCGTGCACCAACCCACCAAGTCCAAGTTGTGTTGTCCACATTGTCCTGGGTGTTGGGCCATCCATTGGGGTGTGGTTGACCTGCCAGAGGCCACATCCTTAAAGAAAACTGACTCCCCCTTTCCCAGAAGCTGTCAACTGTTTGTAGCTCCTCATTCTCGAATGGGGGCCTGTATTAGTCAGGGTTCTCTAAAGAAACAGAAGCAACAGGACGAATATATAGCTATATACAATTTATTGATTTGCTCACGTGACAGAGTTCAAGGTGTCCAACAGTAGCTGCACCACAGTGGAAAGGCCGAGAATCCAGGGAACTGCTCAGTCCGCAAGGCTGGATGTCTCAGTAGTCCCAATCTAGTGCTGAAGGCCCGAATGGATTCCAGGAGATCTGCCGGTCTCAGTACATGCTGGGATCCGAAAGGTTGATCACAGCAGCAAGACAAACTCACCAGATGAGAGAGGCAAGCCTCAGGACAAAAGAAAAGGGACCAGCCCCCTCTGCCGTGGCCCTTTATACTGCCTGCCGGCAGAAGGTAACGCCCACATTTGGGGTGGGCCATCTGGGTTGAGGTGGTCCAATCAGAAGACCCTTTTTCTCTTATTTGTTACTTAGTCCAGTCAAGTTGACACCCAGGATTAACCATCACAGGGCCCTTTCCCACTCCTTGCTGGAAAGTAGACTGGCTTGATCTTGTACAGGTAACCACAGCTGCCATGAATTCTGAGTGCAACCATTCTGTCATATCCAAAAGGTGCTATTTTGCTGAAGTCCTCCCTGATCTCTGGCTCTTACAGTCTTCCTGCCCACTCTTCCACAATGGTCTTTCAGCCTTGGAGGTGTAGGGGGTGTGATATAGGTGTCCTATTTATGACTGAACATTTCACAGTCTCTAATTCTCTACAGTTTGACCAATTGTGAATTCCATCATCCACTGCACAAAGAAACTTCTCTGAGAGGTCTGATTTCTCCTTGATTTTTTTTTGGACTTTTTGAGACAGGGTCTCCCTGTAGCCCCAGCTGTCCTGGAACTCTCTATGTAGACCAGGCTGGCATTGAACTCTCAGAGATCTACCTGGCTCTGTCTCCTAAGTGCTGGGATTAAAGGCGTGTACCACCATGCCTTGGCTGTCTTTGATTTTTAAAGGATAAATTTTGCTAATATAGAATTCATAGATGACAGTTATTTCTTTCATACTTTGAATATCTCATCCCACTATGATTTGGCCTTCCTGTGATCTAAAACCAAGTTGTATTCTTATTGAGAGCTCTTGTATGTGACAAGTCTCTTTATTTTCTTCTTTTCATAATTCTGTTGGTTCCTGGCTTTTTACCAGTTTCATTATATGTCTTGTGAACCATTGTAAATTCGTCTTATTTGGAACTCTTTGGACTTTCTAGATGTATAGTTCTTGTTTGTCAGCAGTCAGGCAGTTGACAACTCTTCCTTCTCTTTCACTTCTCGTTGGCTCAGAGCCTCAAGTCGCAGGAGGATGCAGAGCCTTATTAGGATTCTCCTGGGCATTCCCACAGCCCTGGACACACAAATGACCTTCTAGGTTCCCAGGACTGTTTCATACCTTTTTAGATTCTGTGTGGACAACTCATTGCCCAGCCTTTCCTTTCTTCCAAGGTTTTTGATTAGTGTATCATTTTTCAAGACTCCAGTGGGCAGTTGCTGAAACACTTGACCATAGTCATTTTCATTGATAAAACCCTAAGTAGTGGCTACCTCTGTGCCGCTTCCTTTTGAGGACTTTTTTTTTTTCTGTACTGGAGATTGAACCTCATACATTTTAGGTAAGTGTGGTGCCACATATGCTAGCCTTCTCCTCATCTCTCCCCTTTTTTTACTTTTTTTCCCCCTGAGATGGTGTTTCATTTAAGTTACCCAGACCAGCCTCAAATTTGTGATATGTGCGCCTTAGCCTCTCGAGTAGCTGTGCTTACCTGCCTGGGATTATAGCAATAGGATTATAGCACCTGGCCCTGCTTCCAGCTTTCTCTGCTGCTGGCCTTCTCACTGCTCCTAACCCTGGCACACACGTGCCACGTGCATAGCAGCCACTCAGGACTCTTTTCTTACTGATTTAGCTGCAAGAGGATCCTCCATTTTAAAATTTATTATAGCATTTACTCTAATCACTACTGTCACTGTGGCTCTCACTGCAGTCTGTATAATTGCTATTAATAAACTGTTCATAATCTGTGCTGTCATTACTGTAATAATGATCATTAATTTTGTTAATAGGGTGTTCTTGCTGGTGACTACAGCATACTAGCACTGGTGGCAGGCTTGGTGTTATGAGCTGCTCCCACCCCCATGCTTTGACTCCCAGAGGCTTCAGAGATGTGGGGACAGCTAGTGGAGCAGATGTGGGGACAGCTAGTGGAACAGATGCGGGGCTACTGACTCCTCTCTCAGTGCAGCTTCCTGATTTGCTTCGAAGCAGATTCCTAGGCACTAGGCATGCCTGGAAAATAGGATCAGTGTCAAATCCATTTCAGAGCTGCTTGGACCTTTGCTCAGTGCCCCTTTCCTACTTGATGTACTGTGGCCACCACCTCGGGCAACTGCCTCCCTCTTACCCAGGGAGGTCTGGTTTCTGTACTGTTTTCCTGCAACTGATCTCGGTGCCAGTAGATGAGCCATGTTGGTGACCTGTCCTAGAGTGTGCTGGATAGCTTTAGTGTGAACTTGACATACCTGAGTTGAGGGAGCCTCAGTTGGGAAATTGGCTCCATTGGATTGGCCTGTGGCCACGTCTGTGGAGTATTGTCTTGATTGTCAGGCAATGTGGGAGGGCCCAGCCCACAATGAGTAGTGCCACCCTGGGCAGGTTGTTGTGTACCGTATAAGAAGGTGGGCTGGGCATGAGCCAGAGGAGCAAGCCAGTGAACAACATTCCTCCATGGCTTGTGCTTCAGCTTCTGCTTCCAGGTTCCTGCCCTGAGTTCCTGCCTTGGGCTCCCTGAGTGAGAACTGTGACCCAGGAGATGTAAGCTGAATAAATCCTTTCCTCCCCAAGTTGGTGTTGGTCAGAGTGTTTTGTCACAGCAATGGAAGACAAACTAGAACAGAAATTGGTACCAGAAGAGTGGGGTATTGCTGTGACAGACCTGACCTTGGTGTTTTGGGGAAGGATTGTGGAGGCGTTTGGAACTTTGGGCTGGGAAGATCATTGAATGCCTAAAGATTGTTGCTGTGGAGCTTGGAGCAGTTTTGCTGAAGGAGTTGTAGAAGATGGAGGCCTGGCTTGTGAAGTTTCTAGTTTCAAAGGGGAGCAGAGATCATCAGGACTGTGTAATCTGTGGGTTCTGGTCAGCTGGGGCTGAAGAATCAGCTGTAAGTAACAAGAGACCAGAACCTGAAGTGAAATCTTTGTTGTACTGGGACAATTGATGCTGGTTAGCTGGGGCTGAAAAATCAGCCCTAACAAGAGACCAGCATCACTGTACTGAAATCTTCTGGGAAGAATTTCTTCACGGTCAGCACACAGAAGCTGTGATCCAGAAGAGGCCTGAGCCTCCATCTCGAGCCAGAAGCAGGACTTGGTAACGTGTAAGAGTCTCCTATATGGTTCCGGTGTTGAAATTTGAGGGGGTCACAGAGAGCAGCTGAGGCTTGGCACTGTGAGAGGTCAGGAAAGACCATTGGTGGAAGTGCACCTTGGTTGGAGTGAAGACCCCAGGATTGCAGGGGTCATGGAGAGAAGCTGAGGGTTTGCACCAGGAGAGGTCAGAAGAGACCATTGTGAAGGTGGTGCCTCAGTTTCAGTGGTGACCCCAGCATTTGGGATATGCCGGGACCGTGGGACGACCACCAAGAGCAGCGGCAGGTGTGAAATGGAGTCGGCCTGGGCCTTCGAGATGAGCTGTGTGTGCCACGGACAGCAGAGTCAGAGAAGGGGAGCTGCCAAAACCCTTTGGAGCCCAGAAGATCATGAGTGACTTCCAGGTGTCCAGCCTTGAGCTACTTGCTGGACTTAGGTTTTGTTTGAGTGTGCCCGATTCTTCCCTTTGAAATAAGACAGTACTTGTTTTGGATTTTACAGCAGTCCACAGTTAAGAGACTTTTAACAGACTGTGAAGTTTTAAGTGTTTGGACATTTTAAGGACTGTGGGGCTTTTAAGGTTGTACTGTCTTAGGTTGTGATTAGTGTTAACATCATAGTTATGATGGATAAGAACTGGAATGGGGATAAGAACTGGAAAGGTGGTGGTTTAATAGTGATGTGTTTTGTGTGTCAAGTTGACAAGGGGTCAATTGTGCTGGATAGCTTTATTGTCAACTTGACACACCTGGGTTGACGGAGCCTCAATTTGGGAATTGGCTCCATTGGACTGGCCTGTGGCCACATCTGTGGAGTATTGTCTTGATTGTCAAGCAGTCTGGGAGGGCCCAGCCCACTATGGGTGGTGCCACCCTGGGCAGGTTGTTGTGTACCGTATAAGAAGGCGGGCTGGGCATGAGCCAGAGGAGCAAGCCAGTGGACAGCATTCCTTCATGGCCTGTGCTTCAGCTCCTGCTTCCAGGTTCCTGCCCTGAGTTCCTGCCTTGGGCTCCCTGAGTGAGAACTGTGACCCAGGAGATGTAAGCTGAATAAACCCTTTCCTCCCCAAGTTGGTGTTGGTCAGAGTGTTTTGTCACAGCAATGGAAGACAAACTAGAACACAGAGTATCAACTGAGAGGCTTACATCAATGGATGCATGCCTCCTGGCCTAGTAGTCTTGTACGAATGGGTGCTGCTGTTAAAATATGAATGGATTTAGAGAACAGAGTGACCCTGTTGGAGCTGAGAGTGGGAGAGAGCACAGGTGATGCCATAATAGGAGAGAGGTTGACTACCAGGTGGGGAAGGGAGGAAGTGAAATTCCGGGGCAATAGTAGAAACCTTGTGTCAGAACACCCCAAGGGAGCAGTGGAGGAGGGCACTGTGCTGATGGAACTGACCAACTAACTGCTGTGGTCCCAGTCTGTAGAAAGGCCATAGATGGCACTGCTCTCCTGTGCAGGAAACAGTGGCAGCTCTTGTAGAGCCCATCTCTCTTGCATCTTAGAGAGTCCATGTGTTGAGTGCTGACCCAGGCGCTTTCCCTCTGAAGCGCAGTCAACCTGTCAGCCTACCCTGCCCTCCACAGAACTCTTGACTGTAGACACCCTCACAGGAAAGAGTGGAATAAAATAAAGTTCTTTGACCTCCACATGTGTGCGGGAACACGCACAGCATGCTTGCTTGCATGTATGTGTGCATGCATGGGTCCATGCACACACAAACACACACAATGCATGTTCCAGAATAAAGAACGAAAGCCCAAAGGAAGAACTTAATTTGGGCAAAACCCCTTCATTGGCACCCAGTTCTTTTCTGGTCAGGACCCTGGAGGTAGATACTCTTCCAGGGTGCATCCCACAAAGCAGGATGGCTGGGGTTGTGGCATCTGTTTCTGGGGGTAGGGAGGACATCAGAAACTGGTGTTCTCCCTCTAAGGCCTCAGGACTGTTTTGTATGGCTGGGCTAGTTACTATGTGCACATGCCGTGTTGTCTGATTTAAACAGAATTCCCCATCAAAACCAGGAGCACTCCTAGGCTTTGAGTTGGAAGCTCTCGGCCTGAGCTTGAGTTCTGTGTTATGGTCAGTGTGCTCTAGCTCTGGACCCTTTAGTTGCTGGCCTAGCATTCACCAAGTGGTCCCCTTAGTAGCCCTGCCAGCCCAGTGTTTCTACAAGTTGGGTCTATCAAAGACCAGGTAAAGGTGGTCTTCCTTACCACCTGGTCACACCCAAAGAATGGGGAGGGCAGGGCCTCTGGTGGGGGGCCAGAGGGTTTCTGGCACAGACTGCTACTTTCTGCCTCTTTCAGACCCAAAAGCTTTCAACTCATTTTTCTGTTTGTGTTTCCTTTCCTGTGCAGCTGCCAAAATTGATGAAGTAACCCAGAAGTACAAGATCCTCAACAACAGCCTGCATAGAGGCACAACATAAGATCGGGGCAGAAGGGCCTCCCTGCAGCTGTCAAGACGAGCAGTCCAGTCCCTGTCCTGTGTATCTCCAGCTGAGAGAGGAGAGCGAGAGGTGGAGAATGTGCACAGAGGTGGAGAGGACACAGGAGCTGGCAATAAAAAGCTTGTGTTCTGAGAAATTTCCTGTGACTGCTGGATGTTACCTTCCCCCCTGGCTTGGACCGCTCAGCCTCACTGTCCTCATCTCTGTGGTACAAGGCTCCCCTGGCTTGGACCGCTCAGCCTCACTGTCCTCATCTCTGTGGTACAAGGCTCCCCTGGCGGCAACCCCACCACTACCGCAGTGGTCTTGCCTCTCTGTGCTGCCTCTACTCCTTCCTGCCACTGCTTAGATTTGACTATGCCCAGCCCTCCACTGCATTCCGATATGTCCCTTCTCCCAGCCCATATGATCTTTGTCTCCTGTCGTAGGTCACACTCCCACAGAGTCCCTCCTTGCCATGTCCTTCCCCAGTGTACTGGCGCTCACTGGGAAATTCTCAACGTAGCCTGACTGGTTGTCCAGGAAACTACTCTGGACTTCCCAGGATGACCCAGTATCTTCCTGACTAGTTTGCCTGTCACAGCCACCTCCTTCCCTTCAAGCACCGGAACAGGCACAACTACTAGGGCCTATGATCACACCTGCAGCTGCCCTCCGCACCCTGCATCTGCACTTTTGCTCCCCTAGACTCCCCTGGGTGCTTTGGGCAGATGAGTGTCAGGCTTTGCCTGCTCAGCTGCTGCTGAGAGAAGTCAGTGGGCAGGCAGATTCATGTTCTCCACTGTCCAGCTGGACTAACTGATTTATGGGCTAAGAGACTGAGGAGATCCTGCAGTGGGCAGGCAGGTCATTGACAATGACTTCAGGAGGCCATGCCTCTGGTACCATACACTGAGTTTTGGATCCAGGTCTTTTAGAAAGCACAGATGGCCTTTTGGCCACTTCTGCATCTTGATGGTGCCCCTCACCTGGGGCCAGGTGAAGCGGGAAAGGCCTATGGTCTGAGAGGTCTCCCAGCTGCCCTTTTCTTTCTGGCATACCAGGTATTGGCTCAGCCAGACCCATCTGGCTGTCTGGGTTAGGCAGCTGTCACTGCGGTACTGCTCTTCAGCCTCCTCTAACCAGCCTCTCCTACCTGCCTTCCCCTCAGCTCTGCTGAATAACTGTTTGGTACACAGCGGATATGAGACACCTGGGTGTCATACCCATGGAGCAAAGACTGCCATGCCCACTTGCTGCTGAAAGGTGAGCCCACAAGGTGGGTGAGCCACAGCCAGAGAACCTTCATATTGGGCATGTCCTGAGGCCACCTTTGGTCATTAGAATAAGACCAAGGCCCTGTTCTCAGTGTCCCTTCACATTCACAGACTGAGCACGACACCAATGATGCCCCTGTGGCTCCTGAGGTCATGTCAGCCTCACGACAGGCAGCCTGGTCCCCATTAATGGCACAAACCAAGGCCCAGAGAAGGGGGAACCTGATGCTTTTGTGTGATGCATCCCAGAATAGGGCTAGACATCATACCTGGATTGGCCAGGAGTGGTAGCCCAAGCCCAGTCCCTGTGAGACTTGGAGGTAGGGCTGTGTGGCAGGCACAGCCTTCCACAATACTTTGACTTCCTTCTGCCTGTGAGGACACATTCCTCCGGCCCATGACAGAGCTCATCACTCATCAAGCCTGCATGTGGCCAGAGCCTGCTTCCTCGTCTGTAAACACGGGGCGTGTGTCCTGGTGGCTGAGAGCTCATGAGGGGGTGGTGAGGGTGGTGAGTGAGCCGGCTGCACAGGTCCTGCGGCCTTAGGCCTCCTGGTTGCCCAACAGGCAGCTGGGGGCGGGCCATGGCCACTGATTAAAGGCCGCCTGGAGCAGCCTGTGCGAAGACAGGTGCCCAGCAGCCCAGGAAGCCGGCCGGAGCCCGCCCCAGGTGAGCCAGTGCAGAGGGTTGGTGTGGACTGTGCCATGAGCCTGGAGGCAGGCAGAGGCCAGCTTGAGGGAGCACTTGGCTGCCAGGGAGAAGACTGGGGAGACTGGGGCCCCCATGCCAGATCCCTCTGGTGCCTGCTTGCTGCTTCATGATAGCCCATAGGTGGAGGGCAGAGCACAAATACTGAAGCTCCCAGCCAAAGTGTCTTCACGAAGAGGCTGAGCCAAGGTGCCATTTGTGGACTGCACCTGCCTCCCTGTTTCTTTAATGACACTGGTGGCTAGATCTGGGTCTGGCAGCAAAAGCAAGAGGTCTGTAGGCTGGAGTCTAGGCACCACAGGCCTTTCTTTTCTCCATTGTTAGGTGGCATGACTAAGGTTGGCTAGACAGAAACCTGCGGACAGGAAAGAGGGGAGTGGATACAAGGCCTCATCCCGAACAGCAGGAGCACATGCTGGCCACTGCGTCTCAGCCCTGTGAAGTCCCCTTTGAAGTGTCCTTGGATATGGGCCTTAGAAACTATGCCTAGAGCCGATGGACTCATGACGTGGGGTGGGGAGGCAGAAAGTGAGTGAGGCCCACAGCAGTGGAGCTGTGATTTGAGATGGCTACGGCAGCAGGGTCCAGGCATTTGTCCTCTTCTTTAGCTCTCTGACTTATGCCACTTGCTCTGACAGCTTCCGGCCTTGCTGTTACTGTGAGAACATCAACATGTCAGTGCCACCCCGGGCTGAGACTTTTGTCTTTCTGGACCTGGAAGCCACTGGGCTCCCCAGCATGGATCCTGAGATTGCAGAGATATCGCTCTTTGCTGTCCACCGCTCTTCCCTGGAAAACCGAGAGCGCGACGACTCTGGTGCTCTAGTGCTGCCCCGTGTCCTGGATAAGCTCACCCTGTGCATGTCCCCAGAGCGCCCCTTTACTGCCAAGGCCAGAGAAATTACCGGTCTGAGTAGTGAAGGCCTGGCGCAGTGCCGCAAGGCTGGTTTCAATGGTGCTGTGGTGCGGACACTGCAGGCCTTCCTGAGCCGCCAGGAGGGTCCCATCTGCCTTGTGGCCCACAATGGCTTTGAGTACGACTTCCCCCTGCTGTGCACAGAGCTACAGCGCCTGGGGGCCCACTTGCCCCGAGACACTGTCTGCCTAGACACACTGCCAGCACTACGGGGCCTGGACCATGCTCACAGCCATGGCACCAGAGCTCAAGGCCGCAAGAGCTACAGCCTGGCCAGCCTCTTCCACCGCTACTTCCAGGCTGAGCCAAGTGCTGCCCACTCAGCAGAAGGTGATGTGCAAACGCTGCTCCTGATTTTCCTGCACCGCGCGGCAGAGCTGCTTGCCTGGGCAGATGAGCAGGCCCGTAGCTGGGTCCACATTGAGCCCATGTATGTAGCACATGATGGCCGTAGCCTCGAGGCCTGAATGGCAGTGTAATCCACTCAGCAAGACTCTGAAGCCACATTCTGGCTCTCTACAGCACCTCGACTGGCCCTAGCTTACCTGGCCATAAGGCCCCAGAGCCGCCTCTGTGCCCCACCTTCACGTTGGGTGAAGCTTTGACCAGCCTGTGGGCTCTTGTAAGTTGCTGCTTCAGGGCTTCCATATCTTACTCTGTTTCTCAATAAATATCACAAATTGATCACCAGCTGACTTTTTGGCCAGACTCCCTGCCCATACCCAAAACAATTCCACCAAGACACAAGGTTAGGGGCATGCCTGCCAGAGCAGAACACCCAGAGTTGCCTCACTATGGCCTCCCCCCACCATGCACCTCTCTTGGGTGCACCACCAAGCAGGATGCTTCAAGGGGTTGATGGATTGGGGGTCTGGACCCTGAGTCCCTGGCCACCTCCCCGATAGGTCTCACCATCCCCTTGAGTGTTGCCCCTCTCTGAATAGGGCCTTGGGATGAGCGGGCTGAATCCTCTTGGGGGTGGGGGAGACTGGAAGAGATAGCTGATCCCGTGGAGCTGGTCCCTGCCTGCATTCAAGGCTCAGTTCCAGGCCTTAGCCTTGCCCTCCTCTGTCCTTGCTTTGCACAGTGGCAACAGTGAATTAATAAGATATAGGGCACTGGGGAAAGATGTGCCCCTACTCATTTGTGGGCATGGTATATGGATGTTACAGGAGGGGCCACCCAGGCATACTAGGTCGTCAAGCTGACTTGATGCATGGAAGAGAGATGGGAAGAATAGAAAAGAACTCATCCTGGGTCCCAGATCCTTCGTGGAGTGGCCCTGGGAGTGCAACTTCATACCAGTTGCCTCAGCTGAGCTTCAGGTCTTTGGTTGACTTGCCTGTGGGGCCCCGCCCCAAGGCACTCCTGTCTTGTAGGGAGATGGCCAGGAGAGAGCTGTGTCACCAAATGCTGGGGCAGGTAGGAAGAGGTGGGGCAACCGCACCTCAGAGTGACTCGCATGAGCAAAGACTCGAGCATTGGCCTAGCCTGGCCCGTTTGGGGAACCCTAAGTAGGTCAAAATGACTAGAGCTGCTGCAATGTGCACAGTGGCAGGATGGTGAGGCCAGAACATTCCTATGGCCTGGGCCTGGACTAAGCTTGAGGGCAACAGAGGTCATAGAGGGTATGTGTAGGGGAGAGACAAAATCTGATTGTACGCTGCTTGTAGCTCTTAGGCTGCTCTGTGGAAAATGGACTGTAGTGACGGATGTCCCACAGAGGCTGCTCTTACAATGTGGGAGATAAGCAGAAAGTCTTGTCATATGCAAGCTTTTTGACAAAAATCACTCAACCAAGGAAGTATCACAAAGCTGGGACCAGCTGGGTAGTGTAAGGTTTCACAGGACCTGAAGGAGTCAGGAGCAGCTGACTTCTTAGACTTGTATTCCAGCAGGCTGGCTCCCGTTTACTATCTGGGCAGGCTCAAGCACGAGCTTGTGTCGGAAGACTGTCCCCTAGAACACTGGCCTTGCTGCTAACTAGATGGAAGGTCCGAAGGGCTCAATTCTGGACTCAGGTCCCCCATCTGTGCCTGATACCACTTCCCCAAGTGGTTTTGCTTTTGGATTTTGGTCCCTGAAGGTGGGGTTCTGGGGTGCTGTCCCCCAATTTTTAATGCCCTCTCAAACTGGTCAGGCCAAGTGTCTTGCTTCTATGTGGTACTGATAGGCTGAGACCTGTCTCCCTGATGCCTCAAGCAGTGATGTGCTGATAAATTCATGCTATCTGGCTGTCCAGGAGAGCAAATGCACTTGCGTGTGTTACTCTGTGTGTGTGTGTGTGTGTGTGTGTGTGTGTGTGTGACACAGGCACTCACACAACAGTACTCCTGTGGAGTCAGAGGACAATTTTTGGGAGTCAGTTCTCTTCCTTCCACCATGGGTTTCGATGACCAAACTCCCTGAACCATTTTGCCCACCCAGATTATTTATTTATTTATTTATTTATTTATTTATTTAATTTTATGTGTATGAGTGTATTTCCTGCCCATGTGTAAGTGCACCTGTGTCATGCAAAGCCCTTGGAAGTCAGAAGAGGGCGTTGGATCTCCTGGAACTGGAGTTACAGATGGTTGGTAACCACCATGTGGGTGGTGAGATTCAAACCTAGGTCTTCTGCAAGAACAGCCAGTGCTCTTGACTGCTCAGCCATCTCTCCAGACCCCAGATCATCTTTTTAAATGAAGTTGTTGTGGAACACTGTATTTTCTAAGGCAGATGAAACAAAGTGCCACAAATGGGGATGTTTGTCAAACCACACAAATGTATTACTTCACCGTGCTAGAAGCCACAAGCCACGATCAAAGTGTCATCAGAATGGTTCCTTCTGAGTGCTTCAAGGGAATCTTGGAAGCTTCTAAGATGTCCCGTGGTCCTGGAGGTCAGGAATGTTTGCTAAAATACTGCCTAGATCTGTGGCAATCAGGTCAGAGCCAACAGCCCTTGCAGTGTATGAAGGAGGACGCCTTTGTCTTCTGGAGGAAGGTTTCTCCAGGGACTGGGTAAGTGCTCCTTATTCCCGACTCCCTGCCTGGCATCCTCCACTTTGTACTTCTTAATTTACAGCTGTCTTTAAGATACAACTCTAACCCCTCCCACACCAGCTCAGGGCCCCATAATACCAATGACCCCTTAAGTAGAACGAGCAATGACAGTTACTACAGCCCAAGCTGAGGCCCCATTCTCTGGGGTTGCCAGTCTCTTGCCACAAGGACAAGGAGGTCAAGAGAGGCTGACTGGGACACCTCGATGGCTTGGTAGCTGGGGTGCTAGCTTTCTCCAGGTCCTGTGCTGAGAACCTCCCATACCAACCCTGATCCCAGCCTCAGGGTACCATCCTCTAATACAGCTGAGGAAACTGAAGGTCCTGCCAACCAGAGCCCATGAATGTGCAAAAAGAGGAAAATGTCCACCTGGGCAGGCCAATCATCCAGTCTGAAAGTGCACAGCAGACGAAAGGACTCTCCAAAGCAGGCAGATAGTATCTCCAGAAAACTGGGATTTGATGTCCTTGCATGTTCTTTACCTGGTAGTCAGTGGGGCTTTTCTTCTAAGGGGATAGAACTTTCTCTAGGTGGTGGGAGGGGAAGGGGCTGAGCTACTGGTGTTGCATTTCATAGTGATGCCTTCAGGAGCTGGGAGGACAGCTCTGTGGGAGAACCCTTTGTGTGGGGTGCACACGAAGTTCCGAGCACCACAGAAAATGGAGATTAAAAAAGAGATATAGAAGACAGCTTGGTCCTTAAGGGCTCCTGAGGCCAAACATGAGGACCTGATGCAAGTTGTCCTCTCCAGGGTCCACTCCTGCAAGTTGTCCTCTCCTGTATGTATGAACACACAGACACACAGACACACAGACACACACACACACAGGAGATAAATGGAGAGAGAGAGAGAGAGAGAGAGAGAGAGAGAGAGAGAGAGAGAGAGAGAGAGAAAGAGAGTGCACTTTCACAGCAACCTCCTGGGACAGTAGGGTTTGTGGAAGGCTTATTTGAAAGGTTTATAAAACCTGGCTTGGTGGTGCATGCCTGTAATCCTAGTAATTGGAAGGCTGAGGCAGAAGGATCACCAGGAGTTTGAAGTCAGCTTCGCCTGTACCATGAGACCCTATCTCTTCCCTCTGCCCCCCCAAAAGGTTTATAAAGATTTTACAGAACTACTCAAAAAACAAAGACAAAAACAAATGACCCAGTCAAAAGATGGAGCAAAGAGCTGAACAGAGACTTCACAAGTGAGGAATTAGAGATGGCAGAGAAACAACTTAAAAGGTGTTCAACATTGCTAATAATTAAGGAAATGCAAATTAATACCACTTTAAGATATCCTCTCAGTCTGATAAGACTGGCTAGGATCAAGAAAACAAATGATACCAAGTGCTGGAGAGGTTTTGGGGAAAAGAGAACACTCATCCACTGCTAGTGGGAATGTAAACTTGTACAGCCACTATGGAAAGCAATGTGGAGAACACTTGGAAGACTCAAAATGAGTTTGCCACCTGACCCAGTCATACCACTCCTGGGCATGTACCCACAAGACTCATCTTTCTGCAGAGACACATGCACAGCCATGTTTATTGCAGCTCTCTTCACAATAGCGAAGAGCTGGAACCAACCAAAGTGCCCCTCAACTGATGAGTGGATAGAGAAAATGTGGTACATCTACACAATGGAGTTCTATGCAGTGGTAAAGAAAGATGACATCATGAACTTTGCAGGTAAATGGATGGAACTAGAAGATATCATGCTGAGTGCAGTAACACATTCCCAGAAAAACAAACGACGAATGGCATCCCTCATCTGTGGATGCTAGCACCAATTATCTAATTGTATGGCAAACTGAGCAATGTTAATGTGATCTGAAAACACCTGTGCTCTTATATTGTAGAATCTCTTAAAAATAAATAAAAATTAAAGAGATTTTATATACACTTCCAAGGGCCAGAGGGAGAGTTCACAAAGTAGAAGTTGTTAGAAACACTGGAAGATGGGGACGGGGGATAAAGGAGAGCAAGGGAAAATTCTCCCAGAAGAGAAATCCTATTCGATTTGATGGGGCCTGCCTTTTTGCTAATGAAGGCTGAAACAAAGCCCCATTAGTGGCTCTCTAGGGGCTACAGTTACCTACACAGTGGCTTGTGCCCCATAAAGGCCTTGTGATAACCATTCCTGGTACACTTGTTCACCAGTGGCTTGCCTGGCTGGGGGCACTCCCCTGCATTCTCATTCTGGGAGCTGTGACCTATGACTTTCCCACTCACTAGGCCCCAAGGTCTTTTGGGGGAGGCTTGGTCCTCCTTGGCTCCACCCTGTCATTACATTAGCCTCAGAAGCCCTGCTGGTGGCATTCTTGTCTCTGAGCATCTTTGGAAAGGCCTGGCTTTGGAAAAGCCTTACCCTCAGTGGAATGCTGTCACCGGAAGTAGCAAGCAGACCTGAAGCAGTCCTGGTGTTGTTTGGGGGATTCACAAGAGCCCATGTGGGGAGAGTGCTCTCTAGGCATAGGCACAGTTGTTTCCAACAGTAGAGTGTGCAGGAAGAGAGGAGGGAGAGGGGTGAACGATCTAGAGGCCAGCTGCATAGAAGGAGGGGCTGGCGCAGGAGACCCGGCACAAGGGTGGTGGTGGAACCTAGAACAACTGGGGTCAGGAGTTGGATGTTCACCAGCCTAATATTGTTAACATGTTAATCCTCCCCAAAAGATTTATGGATTGAATTAAATCCCAATTAACATTCTAGCAATGTATTCTAATGGATGAGGAAATGCAACAAACTTAAGGCTATGCAAAACAATTTTGAAAAAGAACAATACAGAGTTCACATTACCTGATTTTAAGACTTACAAAACTACAGTAATGAAGAGAGTATAACGTTGGCATAAAGATAGACCAACTGGGCTGGAGAGATGGCTCAGCAGTTAAGAACAGTGACTGCTCTTGCAGAGGACACGGGTTCCATTCCCAGCACCCACATGACAGCTAAGAACCATCTTTAAGCCAGGTGTGGTCTTGCACGCCTTTAATCCTAGCATTTAGGAGGCACAAGCAGGCGGATCTCTGTGAGTTCAAGGCCAGCCTGGTCTACAGAGTGAGTTCTAGGACAGCTAGGGTTAGAGGGAGACCCTGTCTCAAAAAAAAAAAAAAAAAGAGATAGACCAACCATCTTAGCTAGTTTAGGCTATGCTAGCAAAGTCCCATTGACTAGGTGGCTTATACCACAAATATTCATGGCTCACAGTTCTGGAGGCCAGGAGTTCAAGATCAACCTACTGGAAGATTCCATTTTTAATCCATCTTCCTAGCTTGTACATAGTTACCTTCTCGTTATAGCCTCACATGGTGGAGAAAGAAAACTCTGGAGTATTTTCTTACAAGGGCACTAATACCTTTACAAAGGCCCCACATCCATGACCTTTTTGAAACCTAACTACCCCCAAAGGCTCCACCTCCTAACAGCAACCCATTGTGGGACAGGATTTCTACATATGACCAAGGTTGAGGGGGGCAAATATTCAGTGTTTTCCACTTACTGATGTGGTACCACCCAAAATCTAGAAGTAGACTCACACTTAATGGACCATATAGGCACTAAGGCTATTCAATGGAAGAAAAGCCTGTCCTTGTAACAGTAATGCTGGGCAAATTAAATATCCATATAGAAAATGATTTTTGAATGAACTTCACCCAATACACAAATGGGTTATAGTTCTAAACTAAGAACTAAAATCACAGACTTTCTATCAGGGCCTATAAGGAAATTTTGCATATGTGGTACAGCCTTACTGCTGGGGGTGAGGTGGGGTGAAGGGGTACTTTCTAGCACTGCCCAGGTGTCAGCAGCGGAGAGTTAGCAGGGGAGCATTGACCTGAGTCCTCAGGCTAATCAAAACAGCTATTTGAAGTTACCAGGTGACTCTGCCTAGTAGAGATAAATGCATAGCCCATAATTTCCTTTTCCTTTTTTTTTCATTAGATTCATTCACTTTTGTTAGGTTCCCAGGGACACTTTGAGGTTAAACAGGAAGGTCCAGAGACTATATGTGACACAAGTTTCAGTTTAATTTTTCAGTGCAGGTTGTTTGATGTAGAAAGCAACCATCCTTTGCCGGGCGTGGTGATGGACACCTTTAATCCTAGCACTTGGGAGGCAGAGGCAGGCAGATCTTTGTGAGTTCAAGGCCAGCCAGGTCTATAGAGTGAATTCCAGGACAGCTGGGGCTACAGGGAGACCCTGTCTTGAAAAAAACAAAAAAAAAAAAAAAAAAAAAAAAGAAAGCAATCATCCTTTAATTCTTACCATTTCCCTCAAAGGTGATTATTAAAACTCAGTCCTTATAGGAAACAGGAGGTTGGCAACTTGCCAAATTCACCATGCTCCTAGCATGGTTAGACCTCACATATAAGCTTTGCACTTGCAGCACTATCACCATTGGATTTTAAAGCAGTCCTTTAAAAGGACATGTGAAGGCTGGAGAAATGGCTCAGTGCTTAATTAAGAGCACAGGCTGCTCTTGCAGAGGACCTGGATTCAGTTCCCAACATTCACATGGAGGCTAACAGCTATCCATAATTCTGGATCCAATGTTCTCTTTTGGCCTATGTGGGCATTTCAGGCATGTGGTGCACTTAGATAAATGCAGACAGAACACTCATAAATATAAAATTAAAAAAATCAAAAAAGTATGTGTCAAGTAAGAAGGGGACAATATCAGATTCACAGGAGTTCAAAGCTGGGTGTGCTAGCACAGGTTCGTAGTCCAGCACTCCAAATGTTGAGGTAGCAGATTCATTTGAGACTAGGAGTCTAAAACTACATTAGGTTAAAAAAAGGAGAATCCCCATCTGAAAACTGAAACAAAAGCAAAATTCAAACCCCCACACTTTCAACAAAAAATCCCCAAGTCATGAAAAATCTTCTATAGGAAAACGTTAATGTCTTAAAGTGACTTGAGTTTTATAAGAGTTCTTAACTGCGATTCAAAAAGGACAAACGATAAAATTTAGAAATCAAATCTGGAAGAAAATATTTCAAAGAACACCTTTGATTAGGGGTTGGAGTCTAGAACTCTTAACTCTTTGTAAGAAGACAAACAAGTCAATTATGATGGGCAAGAGATGAACACATTTTACCGAGGAAATAAGAACTGCCAACTAGTGCACGCAAATGCTCAACATTTTAGTCACTAAGGAAATGCAGATCAGAACCTTAACAAGATACAACTTCCCACCCAGTAGGAAGGCTAGACTGAAACAGTCAGACAATAACAAGTGTTTGTAAGGGTGTGGAGAAACTGGAACTCTCATACATCTGTTAATGGGGATGTGAAATAGTGCAACTGCTTTAAGAAACAGTTTGGCAGTTCCTCAAAAAGCTAAGTGTGTCATCATATGAACTGGCAATTCCACTCCTGGCTATGTACGCAAGAGAAATAGAAACATGCGTCCACACTGGAATATGCATACAAATATACATAGCAGCTTTATTTATCATGGTTCCAAACTCAAAAAAATGTAAATATTTATTAACAGGTATTGGAGTTCACTTACACAAAGGGATAAAAACAAAGTGCTGATATACACACAAACCACCTGGATACATCTCAAAAGAATGATGTTGAGGGGCTTCACACACTGTCAGAGTTCATTTACATAAAAGCCTAGGAAATACAAGTTAACCTCTAGCAACGGAAAGCAGTGCAGGGAGGAGCAGGAAGGAGGAGTTACTGGGGCACTAAGATGCTGTATGCTCACTGTCTTGACAGTGAGGATGCTTTTAGAATCATGGACACCCATCACAACTTGATACTTGAAAGTTGTACAGCCTACTGTAGGCCTACTGATACCTCCCCAGATCTTTCCAAGAAAGTTAATAATTCAGGGGCCTTCAAATCTACAGCACACCTAGATTTCTACCCTCGGTGTTCCTAGGTGATGGAGAAGGACTGGGTTTAGACTTTTTGAACCCTAAAGGAGGCACTGTACCCCTCATAAATGTTTAAGGCCTTGAACTTGAAGCAACTTTTAATACAAGAACATAAGAATTTACAAAAGCCAGAAACCAAATGTGGTGGCCCATTCCTGCAAACCCAGCACTTCGGAAGCAGGAAAATTGAAAATTGAGGGCCAGCCTGGGCTGTACATGGCGACCCAGGCATAAAACAATAACCTCGTAGAAATCTTAGAGGGTCACTGCTTTGTGGAGTTATGGATGCCCTGTGATACCAAAAACACAAGGCTAGCCACAAATGCCAGGCAAGTGGGAACTCTAATGACACTGGTGGAATCCCTCCACCCTTGGTCACACTGTCTCATCATGAGTAGCTAACTGCAGCCACCCACACCCATGTGTCACCATTTGACAGACCTCAGAACTACCCAGATGACAATAGTATCCAGCAAGGCGTGAACTCAAAGTCAGAGCCCCACTCATTTACACCACCTTGCCCCTCTCAATGGTGGAATGACCATTTCATGTTTAAGAAAACTTCCCTGGAACCAGCTGCATTCACAAGCTCTGTACTTGCTTTTCTCAGTGTTTTATACTCTCAAGCAATTGAGCTCCTGACTCAGACCTGTTTGAAAGAAACCTCAGTCTTCTGGGATTCACCAATAGACCACATTCCTACCCCCCCACGAGGCACTTTTTATCCCCCAGGTCCCTTAATTTTACTTCTCGTCTGGAGAACTGCCCTCTCTATATTGGCAAGGATGGGTGCTAGTCTGCTGTCTGATATTTGGCAGCAGCAGAAAAACAGAAAGCAGGCGACTGGTGGGATTGTCTGTTAAGAAACCTGTCAGGCAGGCTGCGTTCCCTTCAAGGTCTCAGAGTCACAGTGTGGGACCCTATCCTGGAACTGAGCCTTAACTGTGACCTTTAACCTGCTATACTGCCTGTTTAATCCTGGGAATAGCCCCTCTTCACTGGAGGGTGGTCTTTCCAGGTGGCTTACCCCCCCGTTTTCTTCAAGCAGCAGAAATGGGAACAATTACATTTCATGATGAATTTAGACAGAACCATTTACCAGCTGCATGGGAATACAGGAACAGCATTCATACAGCTCTTTTGAGAAGCACCTACAGTTTCAAAGGGAAAAAATGTTCAACGGTGAGGTTTTGCAGGATAGACAAGAAGAGAGACGAGAAAGCAGCAGAACTTTTCTCAATAGTTCAAACCCTTATACCCTAGCTGTCCCTCAAAACATACATGTGAGCAATCAGCCCCATTCAGCAGCTATCGTGAGGAATGGAGTTCCATTTCTAGGCTCCATGAGGAAAAGCACAACTGTCCCTCCTGAGTACTCTTACTTTATTCCATGAAAAAACCCGTTCTCTTCTTGTTGCATACCTGAGAGAAATTACTACTTCTAACTGCCTCACTGAAAATATCTAGTAACAGGAGCTAAAGTAGCTTAAGAACTGACAAAACGACACATTGCCATTTATACAGGCAACCAACCGGAGATCCTGGAGCATTTCAGGGTACTTCAACATCATCAGAACGCAGTGCTCCTCTTTTCCTGGTACACCCGACCTTCTGCTGAAAATGCCTGCATATGACCCTTTCTGTAAAAAGCCATCTTTGGGTATAGAAGCTGACGACCGGTTTGGAGGATCTACATCATTTGCTTCCCAGAGCCATAGAAATGGACATCCAAGAGCATGCAGAGTCCACACAGAGCCTTCTGCCTTGAGCACCAGGTCAGTGAGGGGCCTCGTTTCCTGTATCCATGCCAGCCCTAGCAGAAATTGTCTGAGCAAGTATCTCACCAGGCACTTAAAAGACAATGCTCGTAATACTTCTTTTCTACTAGAAACCAAAGCAGCAGATAGTTTGGACTACCTCCAAAAGTCCAAGTCCAGCACACTAAGAGAGCAATGCTCTTTTCACAGGCACTCACTACTGCCCAGCACTGGGTTCGAGTGCAGACACGAGGCTGAACACAACACACAGGTAAGCTGCAGGCTTACCGATGAGGGCAATCACAGGGCACGGAGATCTACTGGAAGACACAGAGATAAGCTCAAGTTACAAGAACACTGGAACATTACAGAAAACATTTTATATACATAAAATGTGGTGTGTGTGTGTGTGTGTGTGTGTGTGTGTGTGTGTGTGTGTGAAAACTTCCTGAAGTTATCCTTGTGACCAGGGTTCCAAGCAACATCCTGGATTTTCAGGTTTCTCACACTCTTGGCAGGAGACAGCAGTCTTTGAACATCATCTGTCTGGCAGGGAAGGTACTCATTGCTCCTCAGAGTGCCCAGGGGCAGCATCTGTTTCATCTACCAGCTGCCCTCAGTGTATATGTATGACACTGGGAGTGGAAAAGGCTGGAAGGTGGTCTGTTGATCAGGATGTTGGGTTGGGAGTACTGAGGTACAGAACTCCTGCACCTTTGGGGACAGTAAGGGTGGAATCAACTGCCACAAACTTCCCCTGGAGCCTCTGTCTCTGCAGGGCTGAGAGGAAGGGGGTGGGTCAAATCATCACAGGGAGAAGGCGGGGGGTCAGGGTGGCTACCACAGTTATCAGGTGCAGGCCTGGAAAGGCCCCTTTCTCCAGCCTGAGCACTTTTTAGAGGGTGGGGGCAGGAATGGCATTCAGGGTGTCTGTGAGGCACATCCTCTTTCTAAGGGGTTTTATAAAGTAACAATTTCCAAAGACTCTCATATGGCAAACTGTCTCAATTTTTCAACTTTCAACTACTAAATAAAAGCAACGGCAACTTCAATATTCTAAAAAATGTCATCTGAAAGATGGCTGCCCTATTGGCCAGACTCGCTTCAGGGTCCATCTAAGTGCAAATTTCTAACCTGTCACCACCACATAGACGGGTGTCTGAAAGGGGGATGGGCAGACAAGCTGGAAGCTTTAGGCACTGGGGCAAAGGTTGGGGGTGGTGCAGAAAGGCCAGGATGGCCTTCACTGCGCAGGGAGGAAGAGGAGGAGCCTGGAGCCAGCAGTGTAGCAGGGCCACAAAGGTTGTATCTTGCCCAGACTCTGCTCATACGATGGATCAGAGAAAAAAAGGGCTTTTTTCCCCATACAGTAAAGGACAGGGTCTCAGGTCTTAGCCTCTCTGTAGGGCCAATATTTCATAAGACATGCTTGGCACAGATCCTCCAAGCAGAAGCAGGGGGCACCCATAGTGGGTCCAAGTTTTCAAGCATACCCCAGCCTGTCCTCCAGGACAACAGGGTGTGCCTTCCTGCAAGTTAATTTTACAGCTCCTTCAATCTATAAACTCTCGATGGATTAAAGTGCTTTTAGTATTTTCTAACCAGATACACAAACAACTCTTAAAAGGGGGGGACTACCTTACTAACCCATAGTAACACGAAGGAGGACATGGGCCATCCCTCTGTAAACTCATCGTAACTGTGCCCAGAGTTGGCTGTCTGTGGCTGCTTCCCTCCTATCTGTGTCAGAGAATTCTCATGTTGATGGGAGAGATAAACTCTGAAATATGCAAATTGGCTTACCTGGAGATACCATTCACGCACAGATTCACAATATCCATGCACACACTTGTGTACACAGGAATACTCTGCCTTGGCTCACTGATGAGCCTTCCCCTTCAGTCTCTAGGCATATCAATGACTGAGGAGGAAGCCTTTGTTTTCAACCCACCAGAAAAGGACTGGGGCAGATGGCACTGGGGGAAGGGGCTAGCTTGTCATTCTGAGTTGCTTCATTTCCCCATCTCAGGGTGAGGCAGGGTTTGGCATCCTCACATCCCATACGATGCAGTCATCGTCTTCGTCGTCGTCTTCGTCTTCTTCTTCTTCTTCATCATTGTCGTCATCATCACTGCTTTCACTGTTGCTTTCCTCCACTAGCTGAGCTTGCGGATACTGGCTGATTGGTGCCCTCCCCTTTGAGGTTGATGGGCCAGCGATGGCCTGATCAACACTGGCCTTTTCCTGCCAGGCTTTTTCCTGTCGGGCTTTTTCCTGTCGGGCCTTTTCCTGTCGAACCTTTTCCTCTAGGGCCTTTTCCTCTCGGGCTTTTTCCTCTCGGGCTTTTTCATCTCGAGCTTTTTCATCTCGAGCTTTTTCCTCTCGGGCTTTTTCCTCTTGGGCCTTTTCCTCATCATCATCATGGAGGCGCAGATGGCGACACAGCTGCAACTTGCAGACGAAGACCTGGCGGCACTGGTCACACACATAGGACTTCTGGCTGTCACAGCCACCGCTGCAACAGCTGCTGCTGGTGCTGCTGCTGGGCTGGGGCTCCGAAGAGCTGCTCTCCCTGCTCATCTCCACATCCTCTTGGGGACCTGGCCTGATGGACCCATACAGATGCCTCAGGAGCATGCAGCCACGTCCCACCACCTTCTTGCCATCCCGACGCTGTGTGAGCAGCAACCCGCCGTGCACTGCCTGGTGCTTGAAGAGGTTGGCTCTTCGGCCGAAGGTCTTGCCACATTCGCTGCATTTGTAGGGCTTCTCTCCACTGTGCACCTGCAGGTGCTGGCTGAGTCCCGAGTGGCCTCGGAAGGCCTTGCCGCACTGCCCACATGAGAAGGGTTTGTCATCCCGGTGGCTGCGATCATGGTGGATGAGCTGCGAGATGCCCTTGAAGGCCTTGTTGCACTTAGTGCACACATAGGGCTTCCGGATGCTGTGCGTGCGGTGGTGCTCGATGAGGTTGGAGCTACGGCTGAAGGACTTACCACACTGGCCACACTGGTATGGCCTCTCCCCACTGTGGATGCGAGCATGCTCCAGCAGTGCGAAGCTGCGGCGGAACACCTTCCCACATATGGTGCAGACAAATGGCAACTCCGTGCTGTGGATGATCTGGTGCTTGGCAAGGTTGGAGCTGCGAGTGAAGGTCTTGCCACACTGGCCACACTCATAGGGCTTGTCTCCAGTGTGGAGGCGCTGGTGCTCCGCCAGGGCCAAGCTGCGACGGAACATCTTGCCGCAGTCGTTGCACTTAAAGGGCTTCTCGCCACTGTGGATTATACGGTGCTTGATCAAATTGGAGCTGCGGCTGAAGGATTTTCCACACTGCTGACACAGGTATCGCCTATCCGGGCCTCTGAGGTACTGTGGCCTTCCGATGTGTTTCTGAGTGGGCCTGAAGGTTTGTGGCCTTCTGGAGTTGTCTGCAAGGGGAACTCTTCCAGAAGGGTTCTGATGTGAAGCCATCATATCAGTATTGCTGTTTACCTCACCTGCAAAGACAGAGAGTGCCACAATCAGCACCTCCCCTCCCTGGGCTTCAGTTGAGGGTTCTACCCTTTTACATTTTCCCAAGGGTTTGCTGAGTACAAAACCATTAGGTTGGACAAAAGGAGAATAGAGAAACAAAAGAAATGTGCTGGAAACGGGTGCAGCTGGTGGGAGAAGGCAAGGGGCACAGTCTTCTTTCGCCCAGCCCCAGGATGGCAGTGAAGAGAGCACAAAGGAGATGACTCTCTTCCTACGAAAATTCGGAGTCCATAGCCCTTGCTTTTGCTCTTTGCCCCTAGCTCCAGCAAGCTGGCTGGGCGTCCCTCACTCACCGGGAGCACGGGATCCTGCTGCGATCCTCATTCTGTTTTCTACCGTGCATTTCTTGTTTGTCTCCAGCTGGGTCACAAGATAAGGCTTGTTGACAGCAAGTCCTGTTCACAGAAACAAAACATGTCAGTACTCTTCTAGGTAAGGACACAGTCATGCCTGACCACAGTTCAGACTTAGGATGTTCAGAGAGCAAAGAACTCTTATAGCCCACTGTGAAAGGCCAAAGAAAGATAATTTCCAGTCAAGTGTGGGAAGCCCCACATTTCACTGTTAAACTAAGAATTCTACAAGTCTCCCGGGAAGAACACGTGTCCCTATCTTTGTGTTAATGGTCAGAGAGAACTTAGGAGAAGGAACCACTCACCCTTCTAGGGGTCAAATGAGAAGGGTGGTCCAGTCACAAAGAAAATAGAGGAGAACTTGTTTTCACACATCCTCACTCCAAAGTCAGGGGGGAAGCATCTCAGCCAAGAAGATGTGTGCAGGGAGGAAGGCCCCAGCTTGGTCCTGGTCATTGGAGGAAGAAGGTGGGGGCACATGACTGCTCTCACTAACCTGTCAGTGCTTTCAGGCTCTTATCCTCCCACCCAGCCTGGGAATCTTGGTTCTAGTAGTATAAATGTATAAATATTCCAGTGTAACTGACATCTATCTTTGAAGTAGAAAGATGCTTTGTCAATCTGGTTTTATGTACTGATTTAGCCTGACAGGTCATTATTGAAATCTATCAGGCCTACATGTTTTCCTGAAGCATTTACAGGTACGATCTGGGTATGATTGAGGCCATAGCTGATGTACAACAAGTTATGGGTCTAGTGGAGAAATGCATTTATTTTTGTGCTCATAGTAACCAACAAACAAGGAAACTCAGAACGGAAGTCCAGAGCCAGAGGAGGTGTGTGTATATGGTAGGGTCACTTACCCACTGACACCAAATTGTGGTAGTTATCCAGCATCACTTGCTTGTAGAGAATCCTCTGTTTGAGACTCAGAAGCTTCCATTCTGCCCTTGAGAAGCACACAGACACATCCTCGAAAGATACCGACACCTAAAAGAAGCCATTTGTGTGGTAAGGAATTCAGTCTGAGGATGAGCCAAGAGCAATAAAACACGGGGTTCCCCTATGTTAAGAGAGTTCACCCGCAAGTAGCACTGTCTTCGGAAAGAGTAGCAGTCACAAGTAGAAAGCCTAGCACATAGAATTCAGGAAAGAGGCATGAAGCAGAGGGCAGCTAGAGCTCTCCCCTGGCCTGAGAGGCCCAGGATCTATGCAGAATGCCAACAGAGACTGCTCTGGGGTAATGAGGGAGAAGTCACCCACTTACCTTAGAGTTTGCTCTCAAAATGGCCGCCATTGTCAGGGCTCTGACCACACCACAGCTGAAAGGCTGAGGGAAGACAAAGAGCTGCAGTGAGATCAGGCTGCTTCAAAGCCTACTATGCAGTTGGTTTTAAAACCTTGTATTTTCTTGTCAAATGATAGCAAGGAAGACAAGGCTGTGGTGTGTGTTAGTGAGATGGAGCGGGGAGGGGGGTCGGGGGAAGGCAGGTCTGTTCCTGAGACGTCTGGGTGTTCAGCACCTGCAGCCTCCTTGCAAGAAGAGGCTACTGATCACCATACCTTCCTTATGGCTTGATGGGGCTACTGCAGCAAAGCAGCACATGCTGCGGGTGGGGGGGGGGGGCTTCTGTACCTTTACATAGCTGTCTTCTCTCTGTGTTCTCGGATCCAAATCTTCCTTGTCTTATAAGGACACTATTTATTGGATGAGGCCCACCCAATCCGAATATGATCTCAAAGCTCTATTCCAAATAACACTATTATCACAGGCAGTTGGGGACAGGACATCAACATCGACCTATCTTTTGTAGAGATTCAATGCAGCCCTTGACATATGCCTGAACTGAGCTTCCTGGCTTTCCTGTCTCCCATTTGGTAGGCCAAGAGCCAGGGATCCCATCCTCACTTCGTACATGTGCCAGGCACCCCTGACCAGCCTTCCAAGGGAGCCTGTCCTTGCCTTCTCATTCCCTTCTTTTCTTTGCTGTCTTCCCTGTGCCTAGCATCCAACTCCCTCCAAGTTTCCAGCCATTCCTGGAAGTGCCTATTCTGGTCCCTCTTCCACTCGGGTCTGGGCCCCTGTCAAAACCATCCAAACACACGTAAACACCGGCCCTGTGCAGAGTGATGATGACCACTGAGCAGGCCAAAGTGTGGGCCCGCGAGAGGCACTGTGGAGGGGTACCTTCAGGAGAAGGGTGGGGTACTCTGTAGGGGTGATGTCAGGGTGGGAGTTTTGATGTGGTTGCAAGGGAGCACAGAGAGTAACAGGCTCAGGACATGGAGCTCTCCCTCAGTGAAGCCAGCTTGGTGTTTGCGCTGTTGAGACCAGGCACAGGCGGAGACAACAGGGAGTTGGTTTTCATTCCAACGGCAGAAAGAGGGTGGACAGAGCAGACAAAAATCACCTTATCCTCAGACTTCTCCACATCAGTTGTCAAGGCAGAAAGTAGTCAAACAAATGAGCAGCTGTTCCAAGAGTACCATTTAAGATCAACAGAATGCAAGTTCTGGGTAGAGCAGCAGGGAAACAAGGAGGAGCCAAGAGGGACAGTGGGTGACTACAGCTTCTGTGTTTGCCAGCGATCAGGCCACAGTAGAGAGGGAAAGGGCACAGAGTCCAGAAAATACAAGATCATAGTATTCATCTGGCATTTAAGTTGTTCCTAGCAGAGGGCATCAGTACCTAAATAAGACCTGTATAATGACAACACCCAGTTCACACAGCAGTGTGGATGAGGGAAATTTCACAAGGTCTCATCTCGAGAGGAAGAGCTGCGGGCAATCCACAACACAACGAAAGTAGGAAGTCAATCAGTATTCCCCAGGGGTGAGCTCCCTGGTGAGTTAGCTATGCCCAGGGCGCAGGCCCCAAACCCATGTACAGAGCACTAAAAGGAGAGGACGATAAATTGCGAGGGACTGGGGAATGTGGGGGGAGTTGGAGGGGGAAGACAGCAGAATAGAAACGACAGAAATACGGTACTCATGTATGAAATTCTAAAAGACACTGTCAATCAACATGGATCAAATATAAGGTACTCATACATGAAATTCTAAAAGATACTAAAATCAACATGGATCAAATATAAAGTCATATTTTCGATGAAAAGTTTCGTATTAATTAGACAAAAAGCAACCTTTAATGTGGGACAGATGCTACAACCATTAGGTGAAAAGATGGGGAGACTGGATATCACACGGGAAACTATGACCTCTTAAGCTAAATGCCTCCAGGAAACAGGGAAAGGACTCTGGCCACACCCATCTAGCTGAACCCGAATGCAGGCTTTGAAGTCAATCTGCACTCAACGTCCACAGTTAGGAGGAGCTGCGGATCAGGGGGTACCATTCACGTACCACGAGGGTACGATGTGGGTGATCTACAAGGTGGGACAGCAAGATGGCTCAGCAGGTAAAACACCTGCCCTGCAAAGCTGGCAACCTGAGTTGGGATCCCTGGAACCTACATACAGGTGACTCAACAAAGTTGTTCTCTTACCATGGCATGTGCACCCCCCCAATAATAAATTTTTAAAAGAAAAGCATATTGAAACATTTGAGGAGAAAATGTTTGCACTTCACTTTATAATATCCAGAACAACAACAACAAACTATAAAGCAAATAAGGCGAAGCTGGTGATTACCGCTAAGGCCTGGCCGCGGTATTCTGCTCTTTCTGCCTGTCTCTACACTTTACAGTGTTTTCTGTAGTTTGGATCTTGGACGAAGCCATGGTGGCAGGAGCAGAAGGCAGATGCTTGCACTGGGTTCACAGTCAGGAAACGGAAAGACATGATTCCAGTGCTTTGTTTACTTTCTCCTTTTCCCCTTTTCATTCAGTCCAAGACCCCAGCCCTGGGACAGTGCCACCTATATTCATGGGGAATCTTCCTCACTTATTCCACTCTGGAAACATTTCCATCCACATGCCCAGAGGTGGATCCCTGAGGTGATTCCAAATCCAGGCCAGTTGACAATGAAGAATTTAAAAAAGTTTTATTATTTTTATTTTGTGTATGAGCATTTTGCCTCAATGTATGTAAGTGTACCATGGATGTGCAATGCCTGGAGAGGGTGTTAGATTCTTTGGAACTGGAGTTAGAGACAGCTCTTAGCTGCCATGTGGGTGCTGGGAATCCAACCTGGGTCCTCTGGAAGAGCTGGGAATTGAACCTGAGTCCTCTGGAAGAACAACAAATGTTCTTAACTGTTGAGCTATCTCTCTGGCCCCTGTTGTGCTTGTTTTTTAAATATTTTGTTTCATATTTTTATTTTATATGTATGAGTGTATTGTCTGCATGTCATGCAATGCCTGCTGACTTCAGAAGAGGGTATCAGATCCCCCAGAACTGGAGTTACACATGGTTGTCAACTGTTATGTGGGTGTTAGGAACTGAATCCACATCCCTTTGCAAGAGTGGCCAGTGCTCTTAACTGTTCAGCCATCCCTCCGGTCCTGACAATGAAGATTGAGTCTCTCAAGTGATGACAGAACCTTTAGGCCTAAGGGGAGGTTTTTAGGTTCTTGCCACTGTGCTCTCAAGGCCTACTGCCCCCCTTTTTGGCTTCTGTCTGATGGGTGAGTAGCTTTTCTCTGTTATACTGATAAGCTCTGGCCATGATGCAGTCTTGTCACAGGCCCATAGCCATAGCCAATTACAATCTGAAAGTGCCAAAGCTGTGAGCCAAAACAATCCCTTTTTTTCTCTATAAGTTGGTTATATCAGGCACTTTCTTATTGTAACGAAAAGCCAACTAATAGTGTTTAAAATTAAAAGGGCA
Source organism: Rhizomys pruinosus (assembly GCA_009823505.1). Taxonomy (NCBI): domain Eukaryota; kingdom Metazoa; phylum Chordata; class Mammalia; order Rodentia; family Spalacidae; genus Rhizomys; species Rhizomys pruinosus. The sequence continues at coordinate 1,395,039 of VZQC01005517.1, forward strand.
AACAAAACGACTATAGAAAGCATTTGGCGAGGGCTAGGACCTGGCCCAGCTGCTAGCACGCTTGCCTCATAGGCATGAGGATCAGAGTTGGAGTCCCAGAATTAATGGGAAAAAGCCAGACCTCATGGCCCACACTTGTAACTCCAGTGCAAGGAAGATGGAAACAGATGGAACCCTGGGACACCCTGGCTGGTCAACCAATCCTACTCAGTGAGCTCTAGGCTAAATGAGAGACCCTCTCTCTGAAACAGAAGGCTGATGATTCCTGAGGGGCAACCTGTGAGGTTGTACTCTGGCCTCCACATGTAACCGCACACACCTGAACATGTATCTTCACACACTGGTGCATATATATGAACACAAAAGGAAATCATATAAGCTTGGCGAGATTCAGTAGGTAAAGTCCTTACCATTCAAGCGTGAAGACAGGAGTTTGGATTCCAGCACCCTTGTAAGTGCTAGGTTGGTGTGGTGGCCTGCCTGCAAGTCCAGTACACGGGAAGTAGTGACAGGATCTTCATAGCAAGCTGCCAAGCTACACTGACGAGCTCAATTGGCTATCTATGTCTCAGTTCAAGTGACAGGCCCAACAAATATAATGTGGAGGGTTATCTACCTGACATCTACGCCTGGCTCCACACACATGTATACGGGCACTGGCATGTATAGATGAGCTTGCGAACGTACATCTACATACATACACCACACACATAGATACGCAAAAAAAGCCATTTGGGTGGTTCCTCAACAAGTTAAACACAGTTATCATATGACCCAGCAATTCTGAGTGTAAACTCAAAATAATTGAGAACAGGTGTTTACATAAAAACCTATACACCCACGTTCAGAGCAGCATTAGACACATTAGCCAAAAGGTGGAAACAACCCAAATGCTCATCAGCAGACAAGAGGATAAACAAAACATGGTTTGTATAAACAATGGAGTATTATTTGGCCGTAAAGAGGAAGGAAATTGTGACATATGCTACAACATGGATGAACCCTGGGGATGTTATGCCAAGTGAAACATACCAGATCCCGAAACAAAAGGGCACATATTGTATGATTCCATTTATATGATGTAACATGGTATTTCACAAGAGGTGGCTTGACCTAGTTTTAAAGTTGTGGCTAAAAACTTTTCTGTCTTTTCTAGGCAGTTTGCCAAGCCCCCATTCCCACTATGTCCTGTATCAGGGTCCCACTCTCCAGGGTCACTAAATATCCAACCCCAACTGCTTCCTTATCAGATTCTCACTCTGGGACCAAACTCCAGAAAACTAGGGGGTCCTTACACCTTAGAGACAGTAAGTCTTCAATGTTGCCAAATCTTTATAAAACATATGGCCAGTCCAAAGAGGTGAATCCATTGCTGGAAAGCTGGCCGCCTATGGCTGAAGGACCAGGGATGGAGAGTCCAGGGGTTTCCTCACGGAATGATGACAGTGTTCTGAGACTGGATATGGGAAGACTTAGACAGCATACTGAATGCTGCTGCACAGTTTCCTGTAAAACAGTATCTTTTGGCTTATGTGACTGTCACCTCAATGAGAAAGGAGGGAGAGAAGACTGAGGAGATCCTTAGTCCATAAAGCTGGAGCACAACTGAGGAAAAATCTTTCTATGTTGACCCTCAAGTGAGCGTGCACACACACACACACACACACACACACACACACACACACACACACAAGCACAGACGGAAGAGGGCTCCTGGAATCATTTGGATGGCCACAAGCCACATATGCATTTCATTATAGGCACTCTGCAACACTAAAGGAGTGTGGAGGGAGGAATGACCCAAACTTACAAGTGTTTCAGATTAAAGTTATTGTCTGAAACACAAACATGGGGCATGGACATGGCTTAGCAGGTAAGAGTGCTAGCCTTGCAAGCCTGACATTCGAGTGTGACCCAGGAACGCAAATGAAAAACCAGATGTAATACAGCAGACCTGCAATGACAGCACTCCTTAGACCAGATAGGAGATAGGGAGCAAATCGCTGGGAAGCTTGACGGTTGGTCGCTAGTCTGGAGTACGCAGCACAGCAGGAACAGAAGTTCTGCCTCCACAAGGAGGAAGGCGAAATCAAATCCCAAAGTTGTCCCCTGACCTCCACACTTGTGCTGTGGTTCTCCTTCTTCCCTCCTTCCCCCCTCCCTCCTTCCCTCCTTCCCTCCCTCCCATTCTCTGTTCCTTCTTCCCTCCTCCTCTCTCTGTCCCCACATACAAATAAATAATAAATAATAAGAGCAACATAAGTTTGTTTGTCTGCTACCATAATGGCACTACAATGTCACTATCCATTTTCCAGAACTAGGAAGCAAGAGGCTGCATTTCTCATCTCCTCACATGCAATGGGGGTAGGCCACTGCTGTGATGCTCTACAGCCAGGCCCCACAGTGCTAGATTCCACCTGTGGAAGGGGATTGGCACTGCAGTTTATCAGTGGAAGACTTACTGTTGGTGTCTACCACACGAGGGGTCTATATGACATCAGCCAGCCATGATTTTGGCTCCTGCAGTCATGACAGGCCCTGTCCTAGGGGAAACCCAGGTACCTCCATTCTGGTGGGCCGCATCCCCTAGCGCATGATAAAGAAGCACCTAGAAGAAGCTCTGTGGAACTGGAGAGCAGTTTCCTCCCACTGGACTGGCTACCTTTGTGGGCTGTCAGAAAACAGGACAAGCTCAAGGGTGATTCGAGGCTGGGAACTCAGGTTTTCCCCAACACAAGGCTAGGACCACCCAGGGAGGATAGCTTAGGTTAGAGCATCCTTTAGGCTCAGCAAATCAATGGTGAACTCACCAATCCCTTCCTCCAGGCCTCAGCCCTGCTTGGGGCCTTGCCCACAGGCTAGCTGCCGCTTCCTCTAGCCTTGCTAGCATGGCGTGGGAGGGAGGGAGGGAGGGTGAGAAAGACCCGGATGCCTACTGCGGGTGTTTGTTGGTAGACCTGACAAGAAAAAGGACCAAGCCAGCTGCATGGACGGTGCAATCCTGTACTTTACCACGCGGTGGGGCACCTTCCCCAGAGAAACAAACCAGAAACCCACCTGCAAAGAGCAACAAAAACATACAGAATCCTCTTTAGCCTCATTGCATTGGGAATTCGGGCCTTTCCAGCCACAAGAAGAAACACAGGTTACTTTGGGTGCAATTCTCCCTGGGGTTTATCAACTGAAGACCAGCAAACGGCTTTTCTCAGCTCCACCTGCTTTTCTTACAGTGAAGCTGTAGTTACCTGCCACCCACCTCATAGAATTGGAGAGCTGAATCGAGGCCTGACCCTTCATGCGGCCTGGCCCATTGAAGCCCTGTGGGGACTCCCTTAAAACTGCTGTCTCTGGGGCGGTGGCAGGGGGCAAAGGCCCACCTAGACGTAATGAGGGCCACTGCTCACAGATGCTTGCTGAGAGATCTTTGGGACAGGTGGGTTGAATCCTATCCTTTTCTGCCCACAGTCCTACCGAAATTGTTCATGTCACTCAAAACAAAATCACATGACCCTTTTAACCTCTCCTTCCCCAATTCCTCCCCCCAACCCCAGTCAAACTAGCCATAAAGGTCTACCTCTCCTGAGTTAGGGCACTCTTGCCCTAGGACCTTTATACCACCTATTTCTTCTGCTTAGAATGCTTTTCCAGACTAGAAACACATGGCTTACTGTTTCATCACATTCAAGTTTTGCCAGAAACATTGTGTGTAAAGAGACCTACTCGAACTATGGTACCTAAGCTCGCGAAAGCAGATCTCCCTTGCCTGGACTTTCTTTCTTTCTTTCTTTCTTTCTTTCTTTCTTTCTTTCTTTCTTTCTTTCTTTCTTTCTTTCTCTCTCTCTCTTTCTTTCTCTCTCTTCTTTCTCTCTCTTTCTTTCTTTCTTTCTCTCTTCTTTCTCTCTCTCTCTTTCTTTCTTCCTTTCTCAGACTACCTTTTAACATATGTAGTTAATAATTTTAAACATTCATTTTTGTCTATGTTCAGCCACCAGAACTCCAGCCATAGAGGTTTTTTGCTGTCTTACTTTCTGATAGATCTCAGACATCTGTAATAGCCTGGCTCATTGTGGGTGCCTGGTAGATTCTGGTTGGATGGAACTAGTCTTAACTAGCCCTGCAGGGGAGGGCTGGGCACAACTGCTTGTTCAGCTCACCTCTGCTCACTCTCGCACACCCTTCCCCACCTTCCATTCTGCCCTCACTCCCTCTTGCCTTGTCTTGGCTAAGCTTACTGCCCCTCCCTGGAATGGGGATGTCATGTTGGACACTGGTCAACACACGTAGCTGAAAGGCACAACTCTTCACTCCTGAGAGCCATGGGTGCATACGGTTTTGGCGACCTGTGTAACTCTGGGAACCATCTGGGCCTGTGCTTGTCAACAGCTGGCCAGGTGCCCCTGGGTAATCGTACCATGCCCTCACAATGCCAGCCTGCCCAGAGTTCCCACACTCAGAGGTCTACAATCCAGATTTACCTGCGCAGATCAGCCTCGCAGTGCTCTTATACCAGCTCCAGGAACAGTGGCTGAAAATTAGGAGAGAAATGGAAAAAACAGGGCTGCAGCTCTTGCAGCGTCCAGGTGGCCCCTTTTCCATGACGCCCCTGGAAGGGAGCATCCCCTGAAAGCCAGCCCAGCTGCTCCAGGCGCGCTGGCCCACCGCCCAGGTTGTCCCCAAACTGCCGCTACATCTGTTCCTCCTCCCGCCTCCTGGCCACCTGTAAGCTCTTCTCGCACCCCTGCTGAGATGCGCCACTCCCCCGCCTCCAGCCTGCCTCTGTGCGTGTACCTGCACTCCAGAAGCCTGACTCTGGGCCTGACCTCCTGCCCAGGCAGGATGGAGGCCAAGGCTACTGCCTCCTAGAAGCCCTCCGGTGAGGCGTCCCAGAGAGGCTCAGGGCTCCGAGACGGGTGTAGACCTCACCTCTGCTCAGGAAGCGCGTCCTCCGTGGCTGTCCCTCGATCAGGTCCGACGCTGCTGCGGAGACGAGGGGCAAGAGAAGGCGGGGCCGGGGCCGACGCGGCGTGGGAACGGGGCGCAAGGAGGGGGGACATGGAGCATGCGCGGCGCTGTGGGAGGGCGGCCCGGTTCGCGCCCGCGCGCCTCAGGGGCGTCTGGTCTCGAGATCCACACACCCTGAACCTCACGGACTTGCGTTTTCCATCTGGTCTCCCTCCAGGGCGTGGAGCCGCAGCAGTTGCCATACCGTATTCCTGAAGGGGGCAGGGAAAGACTTCGTCAGCCTCCTATCCTTGGTGGAGCCCCTCCCGTGGAACAGACCATTGGGCATTACGTGTGTCCATTTGTCCACTTACCTAGCATCAGGTGGTCGGGCCATGGTCTCTGAGTTAAAGACCAGTTCCTATGACCAGGAGAGGCAAGAATTAGAAATAAAGGGTGGCGTGTGGAAAGGGATTTAGAAAACACAAAATCAGAAAATGCAAGAAGGCTATCTATTGAGTACAGGGCTTTTCTATCAGATTACAGCATGTGATCAATAAGCCAGCCCCAAGAGTAGACAGGAGGGTTGCCACTTCCTCACTGGTCACCATTCACATGGTGGAACCAGGATAGAAGCCCAGAGCTGATTTGGACACTGCTCTCTGGAGAGTTGCGAGATATTCCAAGAAAGGAGTATGAAAAATAGTAAATAAAAGATAAAAAGGAATTCCACCTTGTTGCCTGTCCTTGCTTTGCCTCGCGTAACCCTGGCTGCCGGGAACTGGGCTGTACCTTTCCTACAAAGCTGACCAGGGTCTCTTATCCTCAGGCAGCCCTGTGACCTTGGCCCATGGCAAGGAGCCCTCCTCTGTAAGCTTATACTCCCAGAATAAGGCTGTCATGCGTCCCAGGCTTTAGGGGAAGGCTGGATCCCCCCAACTCAGGTCTCTTCTGCCTATAGGGTGTGGAGTTCGTAGGGGCCAAGGGCAAGCACAGCTTTGGGGCCCCTTCCCTGGACCACAGGCAGGGAGGCTTCCAGGGGCCCTCAGCTGTGGGTTCCAATGAGGACATGTCTGTTTGCTGCAGACCCTGGCCAGGCAGGCCCAGGCCTGAGCCCCTGAGGTGAATCATGGCTCCCCGAGCAAGATGTGTGCATTCTGACCCCCGGTCGCCAAGCGTGGCCTTACATGGCAAAGGGTCTTTGCAGACATTATCCAACTGAAGATGGAGAGACGAGATCAGTCTGGTCATCCAGGTGGCCCCAAGTCCAATGACAGGGGTCTTCATGAGAGGCAGAAGGGAGACCCACAGAGGGAGAAGGGCAAGTGAAGGCAGAGATGGGTTATGGCCCCCCAACTGTCTCTAACACCCTCCATGGAGTCCTTCACTTTCCTCAGATGTTTAGCTTCCCCCAAGGTCCCTTCAGATCTTTTTCCAGGCCCCTGAGGCTCTGTGCCCCCCCCCCAGGGCTGAGCCCAGAGAGCTGCTAGGAGAGGTGGGAAGTGCTCCCCCAGTGCCTCGGAAAGAGGACGCTCTGACTTCAGACCCAGGCGTCTAGAGCTGTGGGAGTGAGCTCCTCTTGGGCTCTGCCCATTTGCTGTGGCCACCCCAGGACACTCATCTCTGGGGGAATCAGGACAGCCTAGAGTGCTGCAGGGACAGTTAGAGCCAGGGGACTGGGCCTTTGTGCCCACATCATTAGGCTGTCGAACTGGTGTGGGGGCCTTTTTGGCAAGGACCCTCCCTTTGGTATTGGCCATCCCCAGGGAGCAGAGTGTGGGCAGCAACTTTCACAGGTGCATGTCAGCATACTCCAGGAAGAATGACTGGGAGGGTTGAGCCTGTCTCCCTGACACTATCCTAGACACAAGGGGACAGGGACCCCGTGTGCACAGCTGCCATCAGCCACTTAGGACGGTGACCCTTGGTGGTGGGAGCTTTGCTGTGAGGGGGCCTCAGAGCACGTGCACACTGGCAACAAAGCCAGTTAGACACTGATAAGCCCCAGTTACATCAGATGACTCCTCTTCTAGGCTTTGTTCAATGTTTACTATTTATTATTTAATATTAGGAATAATTAAGAGCACCTGTGGACCCAACCATTAGCACCAATGGCCACTGCAGGGTCTTTCTAGGTCAGTTTTCCTTCCCTCACTGTGGCTATGAGGCAGAAATATTCTTTGACATAGGCACCCTTACAATTGTAGCAGATCCAGATTTAGACACTGGAGAAAGGACAAGGCTAGTTGGCGGCTTAGTTGGAAGTGTGCCTGCTTAGCATGGGACAAAGCCCTGGGTTCCATGTTCAGTACTACTTAAACTGGCACAGTGGAAGATCAGAAGTTCAAGGTCAGCTTCAGCCTCTTAGTGAGTTTGAGGCCAGCCTGAGCTGCATGAGATCCATCTCAAAAAACCCAAACAAAACAAAAGCAAAAACTGTCAGGGAAGAGGACTCCCACCGTCCTCCCCACTTGTCTTCTTGGTCCCTATCTTTCTGTTCTTCCAATCTTAGGCAAGTCTACAATGGGCCAATGAGCCTCTGGCTTGCAGATTTCCTGCATGGTCCTTGCCCCATGTGCTGCTGGCTTGCAGATGGCCTGCATCGTCCTTGGCTTGGGTGCTGCCTACTGAACAGAGGGCTTCACAGCTGCTAGCGACAGCTCAGCCCTGGAGGTGGGTGGGGGGTGGAGGCACAGAGCCTCAGGGGCCTGGAAAAAGATATGAAGGGATCTTGGGGGAAGCCAAACATCTGTGGAATGTGAGGGAGTCCATAGAGGGTGTTAGAGACAGTTGGGGGGGTAACAGGTAAAAGCAGACCATGGGCTATCTTAACAGTCCTGCAGAAGCTGAGGTGGTGCTTCCTGGTAGACATGCTCTGCAGGACTGCATTAGTAGACATGCTCTGCAGGACCGCATGTAGAGGGAGGTGGTTTGGGAAAGTATGCAGATCCTTAAGCAGTGTCCTGGCCCAGTCCCAGCTCATGAATGGGGTGATAGAGACTGTGAGCTGCTCCAATGTGGGAAGGCTGTGCCACAGGGCTGTACTAGTCATTATTGTGCACTCCTTCCTTTTGAAGGTGCACAGGGGTAGAGGAGGGGAATGTCCAAGTTGACTCAGGAGCCAGTGGCTCTGGGAGTATGCAGTGGGGAAGAGTATATGTGGCAATGCCCCAAGTCACCCTGGCTGCTCTTCCAAAAGGTCTGAAGACTAAGTAGCTCATGAGATAGAGGAGGTAATGTCTCATCTAGGGTGCTTCCTGTGAGTTTCTTCTTTCCAAGGCCAGTAGGGCCTTTCTGAGAATCAGACAAATGCAACTTGGGTTTCCCACACACAGGCAGAACACACACGCATACACACACACACACACACACACACACACACACACAACTACCACCACCACAGCTGCTGCTGTCAGGAAGCCAAGGACTTCAAGGAAAATGCAGTCATGAAGGGCATTCAAAGGGACTAGTGTACAGTAAGCAGCAGAGGGGCAAGATGGCGAATGCAGATGGAGGATGTGAACAGCACAGCTGTTCGCACACTTCACATTCAAAGGGACTAGTGTACAGTGAGCAGCAGAGGGGACAAGATGGTGAATGTAGATGGAGGATGTGAACAGCACAGCTGTTCGCACACTTCACATTCAAAGGGACTAGGGTGCAGTGAGCAGCAGAGGGGACAAGATGGTGAATGCAGATGGAGGATGTGAACAGCACAGCTGTTTGCACAGCACTTCACATTCAAAGGCATCTGGAGTTGGGGATGTCACTCATCATCTAATCGGTCTAATTACTTTTTTTTTAATTTTTATTTATTTCTGTATGTGTATCAATGTACTGTCTGCATGCAGGTTTGTGCACCCGTGTCGTGCAATGCCGCGGAGGTCAGAAGAGGGTCTCGGATTCCCCTGGAACTGGAGTTCTCCTAGAATTGGAGTTTCAGATGGCTCTCAGCCGCCATGTGGGTGCTGGGGATCGAACCCGGGTCCTCTGTAAGAGCAGTCAGCGCTCTTAACCGCTAGGCCATCTCTCCAGCCCCACGGTCTAATTACTTTTTGTCTTGGACTGTCCACAGTAACAAGTGGACAGAAGGTGTGGGCCATGGTGTGTGGATCCTGGATCTGTAGGAAGAACAGTGCACTTCAGAGGACTGCACAGATCCATCTCTGATCTGACACCAACCCTGCTGCACTCCATGTGACACTGGGTGAGTCTTTGCTGTTTTCTTAGCATTCCTCCATGATCAAATACTTCAGTTCTGAGTTCCTTGCTGTGCGGACATTAGCTTCCACAGAAAAATTCCAGGCCTTGGGCTTGGGAACCAGGAGCTCTGAACCCCAATCCCTGAGTCCAGGCCAGAGTCAACAATCAGCATCAGCAGTCACCTTGGTGGCCGTGATTAGCCATCAGGATTTCATTGCTGTCTGTGTCTTTTCACTGTCTCTTCCAGCATGGTCACTTTCTCTCTCTTGACCCATCAACATGGTCATCACTCTCCCTTGACTGTTGTCCGCATTTGTCCCCACCAGCTGCCTCAATGTTCTGTGCTGTTACCCAAGACCTACTCTTTCCACCTTGAAGGCTGGGCTCTGGGTTTCAACTGCCTCAGGTTTGCCAATCCAGACCACATGATTTATTGTCCCTGCCCTGGGAGTGAAGCTGGTTCTCCACAGAGCAATCAGGATCATTCTCTTCAGCCTCACTGGATCATTTGTTGAGTAACAGCTGTCCCGAGACCAGCATGGGCAGCTGTGCTTAGCACAATCAGGATCATCCTGTGCATTTGGGCCTAGAAGTTACCATACCATGAGCCACAAGGGGAACAGTACATCACCTAAAGAGGGGATTTTAAACAAGAAAGATGCAAGAAATGGCTCCTGGGAGGGTGGCCAGCAATATCCAGTCTCTCGGCTTTCCTTTACATGATGGAACCACACAGCCAGGAGGGTTATCAATGGTGAGGACCTGAAGAGCCATCCAACTTGCCAACACTTCCCAGCAGAGGGCAAGCCTCAGCCTTCTGGTGTCACAGGATAGCCTCTCAAGATGAGGTTGACCTCGAGCTGTCCAGTTTGCACTATTGGCCACATCTTCTGATTCCATGGTCCTTGCCCATGCCTTGTAGAGGAGCACGTGAAGCATGCCCATGAGTGGCTTCACGCTGGCCACCTGGAGCTTATGTCCCATTTCTGCCCTTCAGGTCCGACTGTGCCTGGGAGGTTCTGTCCCTTCTTCCCAGCTGCCTTCTTCATTGTTCCACCATACATATTCAATGGAATTTAGGGCTTCCTACAGGCCTGAGAGTAGAGAGATGTCCCTTGCTCACCCACGTCTTATCTCATGTGGGGTTTTATAGTTCTCCATGCATTTTACATTTGCTAAATGAGCCCTATGTACTTCATGACACACGGCTATTGTTCTCCAGGCTACAGTAATCTCTCACAGGAAAACCCCAATGTCCCCTCTCCTGCCTTCCTGCATCAGTTCTGCTTCCCACATTATTTCTCTACAAACAGGCTGGGTCCTTGAAATATGTGACCATGTCATGTGTGTGTGTGTGTGTGTGTGTGTGTGTGTGTGTGCTTATAAACCACTTACTTCAAGCTTTCAGATAGATCCCCAATTCTATTAGAATAAAACCCAACTTCTGCCCAAGGCCCACAAGAAGAGCATTCTCTCTCTGACTCTGTCTCTCCAGTTACATTGTTCTTTAGCATACTATTAATGGTTCTGGACTTTGCACATTCAGCAGCTTTCATACAACTCTTTCCCCTTCCACTGGGCCCACTTTCCTTAAGAAGAATTGAAAAATGCAAGGTCTGGGCTCTCCCAGCTTCCCTTTCAGCTAGTGTGCTGGCACCTAGGCTCTACCAATCAGATATATCAACTGTTGACTGAATCTGAGGCTCTAGATAGTAAAAAGCAGGGGCCCCATGGATTCTTCCCAGGTGACCTAGTGACAGCAGGGGCAGTACCATTTGTTTCCCAAAGAATAGAGGCGCCATCTTGAGCCCTGTGATGTCTGTTCCCAGCCATAGGTGAGAGTCACAGTAGACTTTTCCCCTGTTGATCACTTCAGTGAAGTTAACACTCTTTTTGTTTTGTCTTTTAGAGACACAGTCTTCCTGTAGCCCCAGCTGTCCTGGAACTCACTCTATAGAGCAGGCTGGCCCTGAACTCACAAAGATCCGCCTGCCTCTGCCTCCCGAGTGCTAGGATTAAAGGCGTGCGCCACCATGCCTGCCTAAAGTTAACACTCTTATTCCTGTCTGCAAGCCTCCAAACCTGGTTCTCCAGTCCCTTTCCAAATGCTTATGTGATGCCCTATGGACAATTCCCAGTGTGTTTCCAGAATCCAGTCTGTTTTTGTTGCATGCCACTAAGAACCTTGAGGGACCAAGACTCTCCTGATGCTGTCTGATCCTCCACAGCTTAAAATGCTACCTCTTCAAGTTCATTACTTGCTTTTGGCTTGCCTCTCAGGGGGGGCAGCTTTTTACAGAAGCCCTTCCTCCATCTTCTTCCTCCATCCATTTGCAGTAGATGTTTGCTCGTAGGCAGGACTATTTAGAAGCTTTGCTACTCATTGCATAGGTGCAGAATCTAGGTACCACTCAATGATACCTCCCGGGGTGTCTTTTTTTCTGCCATTAACTAAGATAATGCTTTTTAGAAGAGTAGGCTTGGGGAAATATTCTTAATGCTCTTCTAGACTTATGAGCATCAAGGGGCTATTGTAATGATAGTTATCTACTTCTATGTAACAAATTGTCTCAATGGCTTAGGTGTGAAGCTCTGCAGGTTCACCTGTACTGTTATTTGGTCATGAAGCTGGTGTTGGGCCATCAATAGATGTTCTCTCTTAGTAGCTTGTGTAGTGCTCTCCAAAGCCATGAGAGCCACCCTCCAGGGGAATGGCTTTCAGGTCGGTTTCAGCTCTATTGCTCCAAGTATGTCCTGTTTTCAGCAATAGGGTCTTACCTTCAAGTTCTGGGAGGCAATCAAGGGCTGTGGCAATAGCCTGTGTCATTTTGGGAATCTCTTGGACTACCCTGGCCAACAACTCAAAAAGGAAGCTTTTAAAAATATTTTATTTTTGGGCTGGAGAGATGGCTTAGCGGTTAAGAGTGCCGACTGCTCTTGCAGAGGACCCAAGTTCGATCCCCAGCACCCACATGGTGGCTGAGAACCGTCTGTAACTCCAATTCCAGGAGAACTCCAGTTCCAGGGGAATTCGATACCCTCTTCTGACCTCCACGGCATTGCATGACACGGGTGCACAAACCTACATGCAGACAATACATTCATATATTCTTAACTGCTGAGTCATCTCTCCAGCCCTCATTTTAATTTTTTTCTGTCTATGAATGTATTGCCCGCATGTATATAAGTGGATTTGTATTGTACAATGCCTTTGGAGGTCAGAAGAGGGCAATGGATCCCCTGGAACTGGAGTTACAGATGGTTGTTAGCTGCCATATGGGTGCTGGGATTCAAACCCAGGTCCTCTGAGCAGCCATTGCTCTTCACAGCTGAGTCATCTCTCCAGCCCCAAGAGTGTTTTTTTAAACAATGCCTTAATGTTCCATGGGATGATATAAGATCGTCTAATAAGTGTGTATGTGTGTGCGCGCATGCGTGTGTGTGTGTGTGTGTGTGTGTGTGTGTGTATGTGTAGTCCCAGGAGAGAAGAGAGAGCATGGCGAAGAAAAATTACTTGAATTACAGGCACAGGCCTATAAATCTAGCTACTCTAGAGGTTGAGATAAGAGGATCCAAAGCTCAAGGCTTGTGTGGAGACACTGCTAGTTCAAGGCCAGCCTAAGCAATGTAGCGACATCCTGAATCAAAGTGAAAACATTTAAAAGGGCTGCACATGGGGCTGGAGAGATGGCCTAGCGGTTAAGAGTGCCAACCGCTCTTGCAGAGGACCCAGGTTCGATCCCCAGCACCCACATGGCGGCTGAGAACCATCTGTAACTCCAATTCCAGGAGAACTCCAGTTCCAGGGGAATCTGACACCCTCTTCTGACCTCCGTGGCATTGCACGACATGGGTGCACAAACCTACATGCAGACAGTACATTCATACACATACAAAAATAAATAAATAAATAAATAAATAAATAAATAAATAAATAAATAAATAATAAATAATTTAAAAGGGCTGGACATATGGCTTAGTAATAGAGGCCTTTCCTGTGATATGCCAAAGTCCTGGATTTACAATCTTCAGGTAACTATAAAAGAGGCCAATTTCCATTGAAGAAAGACATAATCTATAGGTTGCAAAAGCTCAGTGAAACCCAAGGAGGATAACTATCAAGAAAAAACACATGTAAGTGCATGACAAAGTACTGAAAACAGAAGATGAAATCTCTAGAACAGAATAAAATGAAACTTTAATTACAGAGAGCAAACAAGACGTTCCACGGAGTTCACTTCAGAAACAGTGATGGCCAGGAGACAATGGAGTGACTTTTTAAAATAGGTGCAAGAGGGTGGTGGAGAGATGGGCTTCAGTGATTAAAAGCACTGGGTGTCATTAAAGAAAATGATGAGAAGCAAGAATTGTGCATAAATCAAAATTGGGGATAAAAAAAAACAAAAAGAAACAGTCTCAGAACCTTGCCTGAGTCAAAGACACTGAGCATCTCTCTGAATACTTTTGGGGTTAACTGTTTATAATATGGTCATTAATGAAGTTTGCTTTCCAGATGCTGAGAAACATTCTTACCTCTTCCCCTTTATAGGAAAAAGAAACACATGATGGTAATGAAAATAATGCTGCGGGGCGGGGCGTGGGGGGGGGTCCCTAACTGTAACATTAGGACAATGTTATAGTGGTAAATTCCCTATAAAAACAGGTATAAATTAACCTTTTTTTTAATTGATGATAGGCATAGGAATGGTAAAGGATAATTCTCTATCTAGAGACAAATACAATAGTAAAGTATTTATAAGCATGTGTATTTAAGCCAAATATATTACTACGGAAAGCTCTGAACATCAGCAATGAATTATTCTGCCTAGGAGATGTTGGTTAGGGGATTCACCCCCCCCCCAAATTAAGAAGGCCTTTTGCCTATAAGTGGGATATAATGCAAGGAGAAAGGCAGTAAGTCCCTGTTGTCGAAGACCTTGTGTGAGCATGAAAAATGTTATTAGATGTCACTTGCTAGTGTACAACTGGCCTCTGAAATATGCCAGAAAAGCGTTACCAAAAGACCACTAAAGCAATAACAGCAAAATATTGGTCTCCCTGGGACAGGCAAGACTCCTCCGTCAATAATCGATACACCTCAACAAGCCTGGAGATACTGTGCAACAGTGTCAGCCAAAGTGTCTATATATATCCCAAATCTAATTGGGCTAATTAGCTCTCTCCTTGCAGGAATAACTCACAGTGGATGCCACAAGCTTTGTCCTCTAGTGGTTAGGAGATGTTATAAGCCACAATAAGAACTTGTCACCCTTTATAGAGAAACCACAGTTTGCGGATTAGCATACCATCCAAGCATCTGTGTCTATGCTCACAGCTTAGCTTGACATAATAATTAGTACTGCTTAAATGCCTGTACATCTAATTGCTTGTGCTTTGTTAGCATGAATAAAAAAGTTCCACTGGAAAAGCTGTCAACCCATGAAGGGAAACAACCTGAACAGACTAGAGTCCAAAATGACAACTCCAAAGAAAGTAGACTGTTTTCTTCTCACCCACTTGTGCCCCTTTCCCAAAGCCCAGGGACCAAATTGCAGAAGAGGAGGCGTGGTAGAATGTAAGGACTGCAGAGAGATAGGGGTGAATCATGAGACTACAGGAATATAGTCTGGACTCCTGATTGATCAACATGTCTGTGCATACAAGCTTCTCCAACTGGACTATGGGAACCTTGGGTTGTTCAAAATTTGGACATAGATACTTGCAAAATGCACCAATTACCTAACTGTATGGCAAAATGAGCAACATCAATGTTATCTGAAAACAACTGTGTTCTTATATTGTAGAATTCCTTAAAAACAAACAAATAATAATAATTAAAAAAAAAGCACTGGGTGTCCTTGCAGAGGACCCGGGTTTGGTTCCCAGCACCCACATGACAGCTAACAACCATTTGTAACTCCAGCTCCAAGGAAATCTGATGCCTTCTCCTGACCTCTATGGGCATTTCGTGAAATGGGTGCACATACAGACATGCAGGCAAAACACTAATGCACATAAAAAAACATTTTTTAAACAGCTGCAAGAAGCCCGGCATGGTAGCACGCACCTTTAATTCTAGCACTTTGGAGGCAGAGGCAGGTGGATCTCTGTGAGTTCAAGGCCAGCCTGGTGTACATATCGAGTAGTTCCAGGACAGCCAGAGCTACAGGGAGACCCTGTCTCAAAAAGACAAAAAAATAGCTGCAAGAAGGGAGAAAAATTGTTTAACCCAGTATTCTATATCCATATCCAGGGAAAGTACCCTTCAAGAAAGAATGTAAAATTATGACATTTAGAGATACATGAAGGGTAAGACAACACACCAACATATATGTGCAGAAAGAAATGCCACAGGAAGTATTTTAGTCTGAAAGCATATTACATGGAAATGATAAATACCATAAATAGTTAAGAAGAATGGGTAAAATTTAAAGATATTTATTTACTTTCAATTTCTGTGTGGTGAATGTTAGAATAAATTATAATAGTGTATCTTAAAGTTTATCATATGGAGATACACAGAATATTTCTTTTCTTTTTAAAATTATTTTGGTCTTTTTGAGACAGGATCTCCCTTTAGTCCCAGCTGGCCTGGAGCTTGCTATGTAGACCAGGCTGGCCTTCAACTCAACAGAGATCTGCCTGCCTCTGCCTCCTGAGTGCTGGGATTAAATGCATGAACCACCATGCCTGGCCCACAGTGTATTTCTTATAGTATAGCACAAAGGATAGTGTAAAGTGGGAATAAATCTGTGTTGTGGAAAGGGTCTTGAGTTTTGTGCTGAGGTACAATATAAGTTGTCAGTAAACAGTGGAAAAATAATATTTTCTTATCAGCACAGCAACCCAGTAATGTAAAAATTACAGGACCCAGTCACATAGCACAACAAATAAGAAGATGAAAATGGAATTCTGAGTTTTTTATTAGCCTAGACATAAGAATGAAGGTAGAAAGAATAAAAAATAGATGGGACAGACAGTAAAAGGATAGTCATTCAAATTAAATTGTATAGAATTACACTAAATATTGTAAAAGCATTGTTTTTGTGGTTGTGAGAATGGGGCTCAGACCCCCCCCCATGCATGCTAGGCAAGTTTGTTTATCATTCCACTACTAATTAAAAGGAAGAGATCCACTTTGGATAAAAAGAAGTAAGGCATTTGTTCTGTACAGTATTCAATTAAAAGTTTCCATTGAGACATAGTTAGATGTGCACAATTATACAGCAAGCATGCAAATGAAATGATTAAGTTCTCTGAGAATTGAACCTAGGGCCTTGTGTGTGTAGGTAAGGCCTCTGTTGGTAAGGTCTATCCCTAGGGAGTTTTTTTCTTTTCCTTTGAGAGTCTTGATACATTATGGAGGGTATCATTGACTTCCCTCTTCCAGCAGGTTCTTCACTTCCTGAACTTGTAGGCTTGCACCATCATCATATTTCAGAATAAATCTCTTTTTTTGGTTGTCATTTGGTATTTTGAGAGATAGTGTTATGTATTCTAGACTGGCCTTGCAAACTCTTTATATAGCATAATGATCATAAACTCCTTATCTTCCTGCCTCTGGTTCTGAAGTGCTAGGATGGTAGGTGTGCATTACCATTCCTGAGTTTTCCCAGATCCAAAGCTAAAATCTGGGGCTTCGTGAATTCGAGGGTAGGACTGTACAAATGTAAAGCAAGATTCATACCATAGTGCTGTTAATAGTAGAAAAGGGGGCGAGCTGGGCGTGGTGGCACATGCCTTTAATCCTAGCACTTGGGAGGCAGAGGCAGGCGGATCTTTGTGAGTTCAAGGCCAGCCTTGTCTACAGAGTGAGTTCCAGGACAGCTGGGGCTACAGGGAGACCCTGATTTGAAAAGACCAAAGGAAAAAAAAAAAAAGAAAAGGGGGCTGGAGAGAGTTGGGAGTGCCGACTGCTCTTGCAGAGGACCTGGGTTCGATCCCCAGCACCCACATGGCAGCTGAAAACTGTCCATGACTCCAATTCCGGGAGAACTCCAGTTCCAGGGGAATCCGATGCCGTCTTCTGACCTCCACTGCGTTGCACTAACCTGCATGCAGACAGTACATTCATACACATAAAATAAATAAATAAATAAATAAATAAATAAATAAATAAAATTTAATAGTAGAAAAGGACAAAAAATTTAGCTAATATTAAACGTCCTCATTATAAGGGAACTGATTTATTTAGGGTACATAAAATACATGTTTCTACTTAGTAAGAGGGTCCTGAGAACCTATTTTTTTTATTTATTTCTGTATGTGTATGAATGTACTGTCTGCATGCAAGTGTGTGCACCCGTGTCGTGCAATGCCGCGGAGGTCAGAAGAGGGTGTCGGATTCCCCTGGAACTGGGGTTCTCCTGGAACTGGAGTTTCAGACGGTCTGAGAACCTATTTTTAAATTTTTTTTATTTCTTTATTTATGTGTATGAATGTATTGTCTGCGTGTAGGTTTGTGCACCCGTGTTGTGCAATGCCGCGGAGGTCAGAAGAGGGCGTCAGATTCCCCTGGAACTGGAGTTCTCCTGGAATTGGAGTTACAGACGGTTCTCAGCCGCCATGTGGGTGCTGGGGATCAAACCCGGGTCCTCTGCAAGAGCACCGCTAGGCCATCTCTCCAGCCCATAAATGGGCTTTGCTATACCCGCCCCTGAGTGCGGTCATTGGAAGGCTTGTTTGAGGACTAACCAATGAGCATGCGTGTTACTTCTCTGCATTGTGTGTGGTTGCTGTTTAGTACTGGCTCCGCCTCTGAAGACTCTGATCCAATCGTTTGCCATCGAGAGTTCTAGAAGATTTTCCTCGAGGCACCAGGAGGTTTCTGGGAGAAATCGCCATTTGTCTGACCTTGTCGGGTGTTGTGAGATCCACGCGTTGCTTCTGCTCCGCTGAGGAGGCAACTTTGCACTTTTTGTGCGCAGAGTGGGGGAAAGTGAGCAGTCAGGTAAGGGTACCCGCAGGGCCTGGACCCCACGGTTGCTCCCAGATTCCAGTGTGGGCATCCGGGGGGCTGCTGGGGTGCGGAGTTCGAGGGGTTCAGAGTGAGGCCTAGTGTGCGTGAGATGGTTCCCTTATGAGCTTCCTGCTGCACAGTGCAGGATGTCTGAAGGAAAGGGTTTGGGGGTGGAGGATATCCGAGGCCTTGGACTTAGAGGTGCATTGGAGAGGATTGTTTGGTGGTCCGTGGTACTAGGCTTTGTGGGAGAGGAGGCTGAAGAGTAGTCCTGGGAGGGAGGTCTGGGGGAAGGGTACTGAGGTCAAGCGGGCTTGGAGCCAGGGCATGAGACTGAAGCATGGCGTCATTGGTGACTTCTACTGTGGTGGGCCCAATCCTAGAAAATGCATTTGAGAGTAAGAATGTGGGTATTCTGAAAGTCAGGAAGAGGGACGTGGAGCAAGAAGGGCTGGGTATTTGAGCAGGTGGGACAGAAGGTGCTTGGCTGATTTAATTCTACTGGGGATGGCGCACTAGTGCTAAGACGCAGCAGCTACACTAGAAAGCCAGGACGAAGGTCAGTGGGCAGCTGGATGAGATGGTGGCCAACCACAAAAGGGGCAGGATATGAGGGGACAGGAAGGGGGAACAAAAGGAAGAGTATCCAAAGGGGCCAGGCGAGAAACGGGCTTGTTGCGGGTCAAGAATGGGTACGGAGAAGGTGTGCTGGAAGAAAAGGGGCGAGGGACAAAATGGAGTCTGGAAGGGAGGGACAAGACAGGAAGTGGGAAGTGGGAATGCGTGAAGAGGCGGGGCAAAAGGATGTGGAGCTAGAAAGGGCGGGAAAGTAAAAGGAAGGGTGTGGACGGACAGGACAGGAAGAGGAGGGGCAAAATGGGAAGTAGAAGGGTGGGACAGAAAGGAGGGGCAAGACAGGAAGAAGTGGAAGAGGAGGGGCTAGAAAGTCCAGAACAGGAAGAGGAGCAGCATGGAGAAGAGGAGTGGGAAGAATGCGGAGGGGCCTAGGGCTGGAAAGACCTAAATGTAAGCCCAAGCTTTTGATAGCCCTGGTAGGCTGTAGCTGACAAAAGATCTCACACAGTGAAGTCCAATTAGATGGCATGTTGGTGCTCTAGAGCAGAGGGTGCTCTAATTCTGAGAGCAATAAGTGAGATTGCCTAGCTTTGGGAAGCTCGTGTGTAAAGGAAGGCCTGTAGAATTGGGGCAGAGGCCCTAGGGCTTACAGATGCAGAGACCAGAGGGAAACTATAACATTTAAACACATGGGGGCGCTTTACTTCCAGCGTTTAAGAACTTTACTACTCTGTGTGAGTGCACTGTGACGCTGTGAGTGCGCGCGGGCGCACACACGTGCATGCATTTATGCATGCGTGCGTGGGTGCATGCATATGTATGGACCTGGATATGTTTAAGCTGAGGAAGGATTGCTTGAGCCTAGGAATTGTAGGCTAGCCTGGGTAGCATACCAAAACACCATCTAAACTACCCCTGCCCCCCAAAAGTTGACTCGAATACTTTTGTTGTCGTGGAATTCTGTCTAAATTAATAATACCTTTTTGTAGTGATGAGACTAGAACCCAGGGCCACTCTGTCGAGCTGGTAATGTCTAAATATTTGGAATTCCATGTGTTAAAGTATGGTTTGCCCTGTATTTTGTAGATAAATATTAGAAAAATATTTCCAATTTAATAATAAAAATTACAACGTAACCAAGATTGGAGGAGACAACTAAAGGGATTAGGAGAAAATATATTGGTTTAAACATTTTATTAGAAAGAATAAAAAACCTGAAGACTTAGCTCAGCAGGTAAAGACTCCTGTAAATTTGTGTTTGATCCCCTGGTGGAAGGAAGGGAACCAAGTCAGTGAAAGTTGCCCTCAAATCTCCACATACCACTTGGTTGCACGAGTGTGCCCATATGTGTACAGGTACATGAAAGAAAAGAAATGGAATAAGAGAGGAACAGAGGCATAAGATAGTGACTTAAGGGACTTGAGGGCGGGGGGGAAGGACCCAGAGTAAATCGATTTCCAAAAGACTCAAAGAAGAAATAAAATCACTGACAGAAAGGGCATCCAAACAACACACATGTTGGGGTTTATTTTAAGTTACAAAACTGGGAAAACATGAAGACAGGAGCAAGCTCTAGTATCAGGAAGGAAAGAGACAGGCTTTGCAGATAGTATTGCTAAGAGCAGATTTACACAACAACTTCAAAACTTAGACTGGGGAAATAGAACAACATATTATAAGTGCCACCAGATAAAATATTAGAAAGTATGATTAGCCCTATAGGTTGTAAATCAGTTTAATTTGTCAAAACATTTCCTTAAAATCAAGCACAATGGGAGAAAAGAATTGCCTCCCCCTTTTATTAGGTACCATGGTGAGACCTGGATACAACATGCTTTTTGATCTTTTGCACTCACAGGCTACAGAAGAGACTGATCATGCTCCCTTCCAAGACCCTCGAAATGGCCAGGTCGATTCTGCAGGACTTGTGCAGGTGGATGGGCGTGAACACCCAGCGCTCAGTGATCATCTTGGGCATTTCTGATAAATGTGAAGAAGAAGAATTCCTGCAAGCGCTACACGCTGCCTTCAGGCATCTGGGCAGATATCGGGTGCATTGCAAGATCTTCAGAATGGAGATCGGGATGAACGTCACTTTGGTTGAATTCGCTGACAGTTTAAATCAAAGTTTGATCCCTCAACAAATACCAAATGATGAGGGGTTCTGGACTGTGGTATTTCTTCCTCAGGTCCCTGAAACTGAGTTTCAGGGTAGATCCAGTTTGCTTGCCCAGGCCCATGAGCAAGCTTTTGCAGAGGCTGCAGGTGGGGCACGGGCTGAAGGTGGGGCAGGGGCTGCAGCTGAGGGAGGAGATGGGGCAGGAGCAGCAGGCAAGGAAGTAGTTACAATTGATAAAGCCACAGGGAAGGGAGGAAGAGCAGGTGAGGAAGGAGGATCAGGTGAGGAAGGAGCTGTAGGTGATGAAGGAGGAGCCGGTGGTGAAGGAGGGGCAGATGAGGTTGGAGGAGCAGGTGATTCAGGAGCAGTAGTTGATTTAGGAGCAGCAGGTCATGTGAGAGCAGCAGGTGATGCAGCAGCCACAGGTGAAGCAAGAGTGACTGATGAGGAAGGAGAAACAGAGGAAGGAGGAGAAAGTGATGAGGAAGGAGGGACAGATGAGGAAGGAGAAACTGATGAGGAAGAAGCTATGGAAGAAGGAGGAGTGTGGGAAGAGGGGGATGTGAGTGAGGAAACTGTATTTGACGTAAGTGATGAGGAAGAAGGGACAGATGAGGAAGGAGAAACTGATGAGGAAGAAGCTATGGAAGAAGGAGGAGTGTGGGAAGAGGGGGATGTGGGTGAGGAATCTGTATTTGAGACAAGTGATGAGGAAGAATGGACAGATGAGGAAGGAGAAACCGATGAGGAAGAAACTGTAGAAGAAGTGTCAGAAGAGGAGGATGTGGGTGAGGAATTTGTATTTGAGGCAAGTGATGAGGAAGAAGGGACAGATGAGGAAGGAGAAACTGATGAGGAAGAAGCTGTAGAAGGAGTGTCAGAAGACGGGGATGTGGGTGAGGAAGGTGTAGCCTTCGGGGAGGTAAGAATGTCTGTTGAGGAGGGAGAAGGAGGTGACGTGGGAATTGCAGGTGTTCTACGAGCTGCGGGTTTGGCAGTAGCAGCTGGCGTAGTGGGAGCAGCTGGCGACGGAGGAGTGTTAGAGGCAGGAGGAGGTGATGAAGAATCTTTGGGTGATGAGGGTTCTGGAAAGGAGGGATCTGCAGGGGATGCAGGATCTGTGAATGGTGTCGGGGCAGCAGGGGAAGTAGAAGTTGTAGCAGAGGCAAGAATGTCAGACGAGGAGGGAGCTGCAGGTGACATGGGAGTGGCCGGTGTTATAGGAGCTGTGGGTTTGGCAGGAGCTGCAGGGGAGGCAGGAGGTTCTGGTGAGGAAAAGGCCTTTGATACATCAGGAGGGGCACTCGGAGCAGGAGGCTGGACCCAGCACTGGAGCCAGATCCTGCAGCCCATCCTAGAAAACAGGCCTTACCAGGATCTGAGACCCTTTTCTGGGCTGGAAGACCCCAGCTGTGAAGGACTGTACTTCGAGAGCTGGCTGAACCATGCCAACGACCTGATGCATCTGTGGCGCCACATATCGGAGAGGGAGAAGAGGCGGCGGCTGGTGAAGAGCTTGGAGGGCCCAGCGCTGGATCTCATGTGTGGCCTCCTGGAAGAGCATCCGGATACCCCTGTGCAGGAGTGCCTGGCCGCGCTGGTGCAGGTGTTCGGCAACAAGGATGAAGTGATGACGGCACGGATGAAGTTCCTGAGTTGCTCCCAGCAGCCCCAGGAGACTGTGTCTGCCTTCGTGATGCGTCTGGAAGGGCTGCTGCGGGTGGCCATGGAGAAGGGGGCCATCGAGCCATCGCTGGAGGATATGGTGCGGGCCCAGCAGGTGCTGTTGCGGGCCAGACCCAACTGGATGCTGCAGAGCAACCTGAGGAGAATGTTGCTGGAGAGGAGGCCCCTTGGCCTTGTGGGGCTGCTCCGGCTGGTTCGGGAGACTGAAGCGAGGGAGGCTGCGCTGCGTGAAAATGCTCCGGTCCAAATGCAGGAAGGAGTGGAGGTGCTCGGCGGTGGTGGGGAGCTGAATGTGTCCCAGGTTAGCTTTCTCAGTGTTAAGGGGGCTGGTGGAGAGGCCACCACAGCCACTGAAGTCACTGGTAGGGCTCCTGCTGTCTCTGAGCATGCTGCTGAGACAGCTCCTGATGGTGATGGTGGCATCAAGGCAGGCCTGGTCTCTGAGGAGGCAGTCGTCTCTGATAATACTCAGGAAGGTGAAAATGTATTTGGCTCTGTAGGGCCAGTGGGTCCTGAAACCTTGGCCCACGCAGGAGAGCAGGAAATGGAGGAGCCAATGCTAGAGGGGCTCAAAGAAGAGCCAGGAAATGAGGCTGGGGAATGGGAGGCTACTTACCCCAAATCCTTCCTGACCAAATAGGCTCAAAAGGTCCAGTGATTCCCTCTTCCAGGCAGCCAAATCCTGGAAGTAGGGTATATAAACCCTGGAAAGGGGTTCCCCACCCTCAAACCAGCTCCCTTACCCCCCAAGTCATCCTGATCACCACCACCTTCAAAATAATCCAGATGACTCCATTTGCCATGAAACCAAGTGGGGAGAAGCGTTGTTCCCCAGGGCAGCCCCAGAGTAAAGTATGGGTCCTGAAAATTAACACGGTGGATGTCTTAAAACCAAAGATAGGAGGTGCATTAGCCTGGCCAGGCAGAGGTCCTGGCCACGTGGTCAACTATCCTCACACACAGGCATGTGTGGTGAGCTTCTGTGCTGGTCAAGAAGCTTGCCCCTCATACCCATGTTGTGAGCTCCTTGTCTGCTTTCTCAGTGTAAACCTACAGCAGCAGTCCATGGCGAGTTTTGCACATGCGTGCACTGTACATTCTTACCTGAGCAGCTCCTCTCCATATACTTCAAGGCCAACCCCAGGAGCCTGCAGGAATATGGAAGATGACAAGGAATTGATTGATGCTGGCCTTATGACTGTGACTGATCTGGGGCAAGCAAAAGGACACGGACCAGGATGGGTTGGGGCCTGCACACAACATTTTGTTCTGTTTCTGTTAAAACTTGTGACTTTGTTTTCTCTACCAGGTATGGGATGTAATTTCTGGTGTCCTGTAACTGGTTTGTGCCAGAAAGAAGGTAGGGCCACCATACAGGGTGTGACTCCCTCAATGCCAGAGGCCCTTGGCCTTGTAAGAAGTCGATCTTGGGCCCTCGAGAAGGGAGACAGTGGTTGAAGGGGCCCCAGAGTACTTGGCAGACCCCAAGATGAGTGAAGCTTGGGACTTGTAGCCTCTGACAATGTTTGATTTTCTGAATCAATAGGTTTCATTAAACGTTTTTTTAAATCAATTTATCTTCCAGTTGTGTTTTGATTCCTGGTGGGCAGTTGGGGTGCATGGGCTTAGAGGAGTATGCTTGAGACATCTGCAATGAAAGGATAAATATGTCAACAAGCACTCTAGGGCCTGATGAGGACATTATTTTGGAGATGAATTAGTTTTTTTTCTCTTTTTTTTTGTCTTTTCGAGACAGGGTCTCCCTGTAGCCCCAGCTGTCCTGGAACTCACTCTGTAGACCAGGCTGGCCCTCAACTCACAAAGATCCACCTGCTTCTGCCTCCGGAGTGCTAGGGTTAAAGGTGTGTGCCACTACGCCCGGATAGTCAATTTTTTTTAGAATATTTTTATTTTATGTGTATGAGTATTGCCTGCATGTAACTGCACCTGTGTCATGCAGTGCCTGAAGAGGTCAGAAGAGGGTGTTGGATCCCCTGGAACTGGAGTTACAGATGGTTGTTAGCTGCTATGTAGGTGCTGGGAATCGAACCTGGGTCTTTTGCAAGAGCAGCCAAGTGGTCTTAACCTCTGAGGCATCATCTTTCCAGCCCCCTCCCCATTTTTTTTGAGAAGGGTCTCCCTGTAGGCATGGCTGGCCTGGCGCTTTCTATGTAGACCAGGCTGACCTGCCTCTGCCTCCGAAGTGCTCGGATTAAAGGTATGTGCCACCATGCTTGGCTTCAACAAACATTTTTTTAGCATTAAGTAATTAATTAATAGGGCATCATTCAAAGCTGGAAGAGGTTCAGAGCAGTCCACTTTCACCATATGAGTATTTATAGATTTTATATGCTCTTGTAGATAAACTTAGAAACAAAGGAAATTACTTAATTGAGTATAGCTAGGCCCTCACCTTATGTGGCTATGTTTGGATGGGTCCTAGTTATGTTAGTGATTATTTTATTCGATTTTAATTTAATATAATTTTATTCTCCCCCCCTCCCCACCCCCCAACAGAGGCCAGAACTTGGCCTTGCACTTGCTAGGTAAGTGCTCTACCACTGAGTTAAATCCCTGAGCAAAGTTGATGTTTTCTTAAGGATGCGACTTGTTTTGTTGCTTACATTGGACTTCTGGCTTGCACAGAATCCAAGGCTCCGTAGCTGTCTCAGCCAGATGGCCTTCCACTTTTTTTTTTTTAAAGCAAAGGCAAAGATGCGGCATATACACAGTTCTGAAAACAGGTCATAGGGTGCAGAAGATGAGACCATTTGAGACTGTATTGCGATGGAGAGGAGTCAAGTTTCATGCTAAGGGCAGTGGGATGCTGTGGACCATTTAGGTGAGTCTGGTGGACACTGTTCATGCTGCTGTTCTGTCACCTCAAGGTGTCTCAGTAAATTTTCCCTTCTCAGAGGAGTAGCGCTCATATGGTGGCCACTTTGGTGCCCTGGCTCCTCCCCTGCCCAGCTTTGAAGTCAGAGAAACAAAGAACTGAGTCTTGGGAATTAGTCAGGGGATTGCCAGCGACTTTAATGTTTTGTTTTGTTTTGTTTTGTTTTTTTCCCCCACAGACCAAATTCAAGAAATCTCCCTCACAAGGCCTCTTAGGTGCTCCTTTCATGTTTACTCCAGGGCCACAACTCCCAGCAGTCCCACAGGACATGGCGCTGCTGAGATCCCAGAGACCCCCCAAGTGCTAGGGCTCCCAGCTTTCTGAGCCTTATTCCCTCCCCCTATGTGAACTGGTTGGGAGGGCTCGCTAGATCTGAAGCTCCACCTCTCTCTCGTTCAGTAGCACCCTCTGCTTCTGATGTCCAGGAACAAAGTTCGAAATAAAGTCTAAATTATCCCACATAAGGCTAAGCTCCCCTCCCATGAGAGGAATGGATAATACCACCTTCCTATAAAGCTAAGTGGACAATACCAGCTTCCTTTGAATCTAGGGCATGGACATGCAACTTGGATTCCACCAATCAGATGTCATTGCTGCTTGACTCTGAGGCCTAAGATGGGAAAAAGCAGGGAACCTATACATTCTACTTGGATGTAGTGGCACCTATTTCCTAAGGAGCACTGGCAGCTATTGTTCCTATGTCAATATCTGCTTCCTGTATTGGTGCTGCAAGTCAGTGTCAGACCAGCAATGGAGTGTGTGTGGTGGTGAGGACCTTCTTACCAGTTCACCACTTCCTCTTGACCTGGACTATTGTTCATCTGCAGAGCCTTCCTGGCTGATTTTCCAGCCTTCCTTAAATTCCTGTGAGATACTTACCCTCCCTTAGCTAACTCCTTCTGGACCACATCAAGCACAGTGAGATTTGATTACTAATGGCACTGCATGGCGAAGTGGCTTTTGAATGATACCTGCAGTCAAGAGCAGCTACTAGCTACAGGAGCAGACATCTGTGCTTCAGGTCTTATAGTGGCCAGCACTCAGGGATGGCAGGTCGAATG
Organism: Rhizomys pruinosus; assembly: GCA_009823505.1. Classification (NCBI taxonomy): domain Eukaryota; kingdom Metazoa; phylum Chordata; class Mammalia; order Rodentia; family Spalacidae; genus Rhizomys; species Rhizomys pruinosus. The sequence continues at coordinate 1,421,481 of VZQC01005517.1, forward strand.
TATTTACTATGCTGGTCTCACAGGAGCTGCCAAAGGCCGTCTAATCCTGCTTTCCTTAATGGCACCATTGACAGCTGTATAGTCCACTCCTGCCCCTGTCCTTCCCTTACTAGCTCACAGAAAAGCCCTGGCTCCTAGCCTTTCTACTAATACACCCTTTTTTTTTTTTCCCCGAGTTTAAATTTTATTATTTTTATGTGTATGAATGTATTGTCTGTATGTAGGTTTGTGCACCTGTGTCATGCAATGCCATGGAGGTCAGAAGAGGGCGTCGGATTCCCCTGGAACTAGAGTTAAAGACGGTTCTCAGCTGCCATGTGGGTGCTGGGGATTGAACCCAGGTCCTCCTCAAGAGCAGTCGGCACTCTTAACCGCTAGGCCATCTCTCCAGCCCCCCAATACACCCTTTCTATAGGTTTGTTGCCAATTTATTTCTATTCTGTTTTCATCACATGATCAATCTTGGAACATATGTGGAACATAGCCTTGGAACATAGCCTTGAGTGTCATTCCTCAGGAGCTATCCACCTTGATTTTTGGCACAAGGTCTTTCATTGTCTTAGGGTTCACTGATTAGGCTGCCTGGCCAGCACACCTCAGGGATCCAGTTGTCTCCAGTCTACACTGCTTGGATTCCAAATGTATACCGACATGCCCAGCTTCAACTTTTAAAATGGTTTTTCATGTTGGGATCCAATCCAGGCCCTCATATTGGCGTGACATACTTTCTGAGTGGGCCATCTCCATAGTCCCAAATAAATGTTCCCTAAGGATAGCATTTATTGGGGGATAGCAGAGAAGCACAATAGTAAACCATGAGCACACACAAGGTTGAAGGAACTTTTGGTTTGTTTTGGTCTTTTTTTTTATTTAATTTTTATTGATGTTTTGTGCATTTCATACATCATTTTCCAATTCAGATCAGGCATATTTCCCTTTCCCTTTCCCCCCACCCCCACCCCATCCCAGATCATGCATTCTGCCATAACTGTCCTGCATCTTTCTCTCAGTTTTTTTTTCCATTTTTTAGCTTTAAGTGATAATCCATGAGTACAAGCATCCTTCGTGCAAAACCAATCTGCAGGCTGTTGTGCCCAAACCCCCGATTAAGGCATATTTAATTGACGTGAGTTCAGCAAGTACCCAGTTTCACCTAGACACTGTCTACAGGATACATGGTGTTTTAGGACTTAGTAAAAGTAAATATGTGTATGTTAAACAACATTGGTTTACAGACTCTGATAAAAACGGTAATGCATCTGAGTTAAATGTAGATATAATTCACTGTTGTCCACATTTGTTTTACATAAAATCTGTAGAGCAATAACTTTGGGATTGGCACATACAAATGTTCTCTATAATTTCTCTGTTGTACAGTATCACCTTGTAGCATTCTCTTTAAGATGATTTAACATAAAAATTAAGTTTGCTTCCCAAGTTAATCATATATAGTCACCCAAAACAACATGGGTGAATTTGATGAAATCTGTGCCTTGACTCCACCCTATAGT
>VZQC01005517.1:1430570-1460479 GCA_009823505.1 Rhizomys pruinosus
CTAAATTCCTGGCTTCTCACAAGAGGCGAGTCAGGTGAGTCAAATGGATCTATCTTCATAATTACATCAAATAGTCTGCACCAGGGATTATCATTCCTCTTCATGCCACCAGGAAAGCCTTCAGTAACTCTAAGCTTCATTGAGTTGGAGAGCTGGCTCCAGAGAGTACCAAGCCCACTAAAAGAAATTCATCCTTTCAATTCTGTTTCTCCAGAACCACTCCTGGTACCAAAATCTGTATTAGGCAGGGTTCTCTAAAGAAACAGAAGTAACAGGACGAATATATAGCTATATACAATTTATTGATTTGCTCACGTGACAGAGTTCAAGGAGTCCAACAGTAGCTGCACCACACTGAAAAGGCCAAGAGAATCCAGGAACTGCTCAGTCTGCAAGGCTGGATGTCTCAGTAGTCCCAATCCAGTGCTGAAGGCCCGAATGGACTCCGGGAGATCTGCCGGTCTCAGTACACGCTGAATCCGAAAGGTTGATCACAGCAGCAAGACGAACTCACCAGATGAGAGAGGCAAGCCGCAGGAGAAAGGAAGGGACCAGCTCCTTCTGCCTTGGCCTTAAATACTGCCTGCCGGCAGAAGGTAACGCCCACATTTAGGGTGGGCCATCCGGGTTGAGGCGGTCCAATCAGAAGACCCTTAGTCTAGTCAAGTTGACACCAAGGATTAACCATCACACAAGCCAAGGCCACTTTCCCCAAGATTCATGGCTCTTCCTGGGCAGCTTCACAGGGCCAGTCGCAGTTGAAGCTTTGCACACATCTCTGCTGGTGCCTTGCAGTGCTGTGTGCTCTGGAGAAGTTCCACGGATTGCATGTTATAATGACTTTGCCTACAAATCTGTGTGTGAATAACTTCAGGGGATGGTCAGTCCTTTCCATCTTACAGTCATGGCCAAGTTTATCAACAATCACTTCTAGCACTTCACATGGGGATGTCTACTTCCCATTGGCAGCAGAGCCAATAAATAGCTCTCTGTGCTCATGTCTAGGGACCCACGTATGTTCTCCTTCTCTCTTCAAAGAAAGGAGAGAGCATGTGAACTCTCTATTTTTTCTTTCGTTGATTTGAGTGTTGCCTGTTCAGACATCCCAAGGCTACTAGGGACTGAAGATTTGCTGCCTGACTGGTCCTGCCTGATGGTATGCTCCCGAAAAGCTCAACAGAGAAGCTGAGCTCTCTGGTTTCTGGGGTGTTCCCTTTCCCTGGAACTTCTACAGTATTAATCAAACATGTGAACTTCCCAGAATGAAGATGGTATCAGAGCCTTCTTCACGGGCCTTCCTTATTATCTTGGTTCCTTTTCCTGTTGTGGTGATAAAATATACCGAGGAGCCGGGTGTGCTGCCTCATGCATTTAATCCTAGGACTTGAGAAGCAGAGGCAAGTGGATCTCTACATGTTCAAGGCCAGCCCAGTCTACATAGTTCCAGGCCAGCTGGGGCTACAGGGAGACCCTGTGTCATAAAGATATCTATATCTATATCTATATCTATATCTATATCTATATCTATATCTATCTATCTATCTATCTATCATCTATCTATCTATCTATCTATCTATCTATCTATCTATCTATCTATCATCTATCTATCATCTATCATCTATCTATCTATCTACTGAGAAAGCAAGTTAAGGGAAAAAGGGGTTATTTTGGCTCACAGTTCAAAGGTCCAGTCCATCATGACAGGGAAGTCAAAGCGGCAGGATCTCAGAGCAGCTTGTCACAACACATGCACAGTAAGGAAGCATGCCAGGGCATGCTGCCACCCACAGTGGGCTGGTCTTCTAGTACCAATTAATATCATCAAGAAAATCACCCACAAGCATGCCCAGAAGCTGACCTTAATATAGATATTTTCTCACAACTGTGCCCAGGGGGTTCCCTCTTAATTCCAGATTCTGTTACATTGACAACAAACAGCATCACACCATTTTTCTCATTTCCTTATTCTTCCTGCTGTGACCTCTACTGTGGACTGAGGCCTGTGGTGGCTTAACCTTTTTTTTTTCTCTGTCCTTCAGCCTTGCTCACTGACAGTGACAGATATCAGGGCTGACATAGGGAGCGAGATTGCAGGTAACTCAGAGGGTATACAGCACTGAGTTGTGCCTTCCAGCCCTGCACCCCTCTTCAAGGCACCTCAGTTCTCAGCTATAGAGAGTTGGCATTATGTACAGCAAATGGCCATAGAAACCCCGGCTGTGTGAAGGCTCTGCTGACCCTGTAAAGGCACTTCAGAATTGGCCATGAGTGGATCCTCAGAAGGTAAGCAGGGACTTGGGGGCCCAAGATTGCTTGGTTAGCCTTGCTGAGCCTGGCAGCTGTCTTCATCCAGTGGCTACCTCACAAGTCTCACAGTTCATGTCCTTCTGAAAGGTTCATGCTCCTTTCTGAGGGTATATTAGTTCATTTATCACTGCATAATTTACCTCTCGTTCCATTGTCACATTGTAGATGCACTACAAGCTTGGTTGGGACAGGACATAAGCAGTTTTCCAAAAAGGCCACAGCAAGCCAAGTGTGAACCATTACTACAGCTGCTGCTGAAGTTGTGAGCTTGCACTTGGAATAACTCAGGTCTGAACAGTTACCACTCATGTCTCCCCAGGAACTCTGGGTCCTTTTAATTGGACTAGTAGTCTAATCCTGTCCTCCAGTGCTATAAACTGAGTTGCATGTGGCATACTTACATAGCATGTGGCCTGCCAGGGGGTCTTTTGGGGGGGGACCCTTGGGGAGCTGAGGACAGTGTATATTTCCAAAGCACAAGGCATCTGCATCCTCATCTTCTTCCTCTCTCTGCTTTTCAGCCCAGCTGAGTTCAGTTTAATCCTACTACATACCTACTGCCTCTGCCTCCTGAGTGCTGGGATTAAAGGCATGTGTCACCACACCTGGCAGAGAGCTCAAGTTTTGAACGGACCTTCATGCCATTCTCTTGGGGTACCTTACTGGCACAAGGACTGCATGTAGTCAGCTCCCAAGGAATTTCATGTGCATTCCTAGCCACTCCCACTCCTCTATTTTGAAGGAGCTTCTCATGGCCTCACTCCACTTTTGTCCTGTGAAGGGATGCTCTGGAGAGCTGCCTCCTCCCCTTATCCTTTCAGGGATGATTCAGGCCACACTCTTGTTAACCTCCTCCCAACTGGGTGAGAAGGGTCTCAATTTAATGTCCAGATCATAGTTAAAGGAATAGTCAGAGTTGTCCAAGAAGCCCCACCTTTGTCTGCAAAGAGGCCAAAGCAAGGTGGCTGAAGCCCTTGCCTATTAGCAGCTTCTAGTGGCAGTTAGGAACACGGAGATAGACAGATCCTTGTCTGCACTGTTTTCAGCAACCTTGCAAGGCATCTGTGGGCCAGTCAGTTGAGAACTGGCTCCTAGCTTGACTACTACCTAGTTGTGAGACCTATCTTGAAGGGCCATTGTTTCCATTCACTGACACAATGGATATAACCCTACAGTGAACATGGCCCTGAAAGAAGTCAGAGTTCAGTTTTTCCCACTGATGAGTCCTTAGATAGGCTCAAGCTTCCCAGCCTAAGGCAGCCTCCAAGTTGGGGCTACAGGTGCTCTCTTATCAGGCCAAATCCCTCTGCATGGCTGGCTTGGTATGTGGACTGATAGAGCTGGGGCAGGCCATGCTCATAGCCTATAATGTTATCTGCCTCAAAAGAAATAGACTTCAGAAAGGAAATTCCTTCAAGGTCTTGGGTTCTTTTCCTTTCCAGTCAAACAGAGAAATGATGGACTGGCCTTGCTTCAAAGGTAACTTCAAAGAGGAAAAAATTACCATTGGAAATGTCTACAACCCCAAACCACAAATTAGGCAGTGGCTTAGCCAAGCAGTGCTAAGTCTGGACAGAGCAAGATCAAGCTGAGCCAACAATGCCTTGTCAGAACTGGATCAGAATTCAGTTGGCTCCAGGACTAAGGGTTACCCTCCCCAAAGTTACACAAAAATGGAAAACAAATATCTGATTAATGAAACTGAAGGCCATAGGCCACAGGAGTGGCATCATTTCCCAGTCAGATAGTATGGAAGTGAGAGATGATTTGAAGACACTGGTGAAAAGGAAGCATATTCACAAACCAGTGTGGGTCTTATACATAAAACAGTAGCAGCTACTACCAACATAATGATGATTAGTGATGTTGAGCATTTTTTGTTTTTTTTTTTTGAGACAGGGTCTACCTGTACCCCAGCTATCCTGGAACTCACTCTGTAGACCAGGCTGGCCTTGAACTCACAAAGATCTGCCTGCCTCTGCCTCCCAAGTGCTAGGATTAAAGGCTTGTGCCACCACGCCCGGCTTGAACATTTTTTTCTTACTTTGTTGGCCACTTGTCATGTCTCCTTTTGAGGACATCTATTGAGACCACTTTTGAGAACATCTATTCAGGCCATTTTATTTTTATTTATTTATTTATTTTTAAATTTTATTTATTTCTGTATGTGTATCAATGTACTGTCTGTATGCAGGTTTGTGCACCCGTGTCGTGCAATGCCTCGGAGGTCAGAAGAGCGTGTCGGATACCCCTGGAACTGGAGTTCTCCTTGAATTGGAGTTTCGGACGGTTCTCAGCCGCCATGTGGGTGCTGGGGATCGAACCCGGGTCCTCTGCAAGAGCGGTCGGCGCTCTTAACCACTAGGCCATCTCTCCAGTCCTATTCAGGCCATTTAAAAATTGGACTATTTGTTTTGATGTTGAGTTGAAATCCTTCTATATAGTGAATGTATATATATANGCAGGGACTTGGGGGCCCAAGATTGCTTGGTTAGCCTTGCTGAGCCTGGCAGCTGTCTTCATCCAGTGGCTACCTCACAAGTCTCACAGTTCATGTCCTTCTGAAAGGTTCATGCTCCTTTCTGAGGGTATATTAGTTCATTTATCACTGCATAATTTACCTCTCGTTCCATTGTCACATTGTAGATGCACTACAAGCTTGGTTGGGACAGGACATAAGCAGTTTTCCAAAAAGGCCACAGCAAGCCAAGTGTGAACCATTACTACAGCTGCTGCTGAAGTTGTGAGCTTGCACTTGGAATAACTCAGGTCTGAACAGTTACCACTCATGTCTCCCCAGGAACTCTGGGTCCTTTTAATTGGACTAGTAGTCTAATCCTGTCCTCCAGTGCTATAAACTGAGTTGCATGTGGCATACTTACATATATGTTGCCTGCCCAGGGGGTCTTTTGGGTGGGGACCCTTGGGGAAGCTGAGGACCAGTGCCCTTTCCAAAACGCAAAGGCATCTGCCTACTCATCTTCTTCCTCTATGCTTTTCAGCCCAGCTGAGCTTCAGTTTAATCCTATACATACCTCCTGCCTCTGCCTCCTGGTGCTGTGATTAAAGACGTAAAGGCATGCACCACCACACCTGGCAGAGAGCTCAAGTTTTGAACGGACCTTCATGCCATTCTCTTGGGGTACCTTACTGGCACAAGGACTGCATGTAGTCAGCTCCCAAGGAATTTCATGTGCATTCCTAGCCACTCCCACTCCTCTATTTTGAAGGAGCTTCTCATGGCCTCACTCCACTTTTGTCCTGTGAAGGGATGCTCTGGAGAGCTGCCTCCTCCCCTTATCCTTTCAGGGATGATTCAGGCCACACTCTTGTTAACCTCCTCCCAACTGGGTGAGAAGGGTCTCAATTTAATGTCCAGATCATAGTTAAAGGAATAGTCAGAGTTGTCCAAGAAGCCCCACCTTTGTCTGCAAAGAGGCCAAAGCAAGGTGGCTGAAGCCCTTGCCTATTAGCAGCTTCTAGTGGCAGTTAGGAACACGGAGATAGACAGATCCTTGTCTGCACTGTTTTCAGCAACCTTGCAAGGCATCTGTGGGCCAGTCAGTTGAGAACTGGCTCCTAGCTTGACTACTACCTAGTTGTGAGACCTATCTTGAAGGGCCATTGTTTCCATTCACTGACACAATGGATATAACCCTACAGTGAACATGGCCCTGAAAGAAGTCAGAGTTCAGTTTTTCCCACTGATGAGTCCTTAGATAGGCTCAAGCTTCCCAGCCTAAGGCAGCCTCCAAGTTGGGGCTACAGGTGCTCTCTTATCAGGCCAAATCCCTCTGCATGGCTGGCTTGGTATGTGGACTGATAGAGCTGGGGCAGGCCATGCTCATAGCCTATAATGTTATCTGCCTCAAAAGAAATAGACTTCGAAGGAAATCCTTCAATGTCTTGGGTTCTTTTTCCTTTCCAGTCAAACAGAGAAATGATGGACTGGCCTTGCTTCAAAGGTAACTTCAAAGAGGAAAAAATTACCATTGGAAATGTCTACAACCCCAAACCACAAATTAGGCAGTGGCTTAGCCAAGCAGTGCTAAGTCTGGACAGAGCAAGATCAAGCTGAGCCAACAATGCCTTGTCAGAACTGGATCAGAATTCAGTTGGCTCCAGGACTAAGGGTTACCCTCCCCAAAGTTACACAAAAATGGAAAACAAATATCTGATTAATGAAACTGAAGGCCATAGGCCACAGGAGTGGCATCATTTCCCAGTCAGATAGTATGGAAGTGAGAGATGATTTGAAGACACTGGTGAAAAGGAAGCATATTCACAAACCAGTGTGGGTCTTATACATAAAACAGTAGCAGCTACTACCAACATAATGATGCTTAGTGATGTTGAGCATTTTTTGTTTTTTTTTTTGAGACCAGGGTCTACCTGTTACCCCAGCTCTCCTGGAACTCATCTGTAGACCAGGTTGGCCTTCGGAAACTCACAAAGATCTGCCTGCCTCTGCCTCCCAAGTGCTAGGATTAAAAGGATCTTGTGCCACCACGCCCGGCTTGACATTTTTTTTCTTACTTTGTTGGCCACTTGTCATGTCTCCTTTTGAGGACATCTATTGAGACCACTTTTGAGAACATCTACAGGGGCCATTTATTTTTCTTATTTATTTATTTTTAAATTTTATTTATTTCTGTTTATTGTGTATCATGTAGTTCTGTATGCAGGTTTGTGCACCCGTTGTCGTGCAATGCCTCGGAGGTCAGAAGAGCGTGTCGGATTACCCTGGCACTGGAGTTCTCTTGAATTGGAGTTTCGGCTGTTCTCAGCCGCCATGTGGGTGCCTGGGGATCGAACCCGGGTCCTCTGCAAGGGGTCGGCCGCTCTTAACCACTAGGCCATCTCTCCAGTCCTATTTCAGGCCATTTAAAAATGACTATTGTTTTGATGTTGAGTTGCTGAGTGAATCCCTTTATATAGTGAATGTATATATATATATATTAATTATTATATATATATATATATATATATATGGGACTATAAAGTTATACTTATTTTTACCTGCATCAACTTTACTGTTAACTGTTTGAACTCCTAAATGTGTTTTGGAATTAACCTATAGTTTATTTTCAAATTTGTTAATTTTTATTATGTGTGGAGTGTTTAGAGCCTCTCTTGGGATAATATAAAATTAACAGGAACAAAAAACACAGAGAAAAAACCTATTCAAAGACGAAACTACCAAAACAGTAAACTTGTAGCATCAAAAGGTTTATACAGGATGAGAAAAAGATGCGCGCACCAAGACTTAACCAGTATGACAGCATCCATGAGCTCTGACGGGGATGGGGGGCATGTGTGAGTGTGGGCTAGGGACTGGATGGGGGAATGAGTCTAAATTTGATTAAGAAATGTTGTATGAATGCAACTCATTAAAAATAACTAAAAAAAATAAAAAATGAAGTAAACTAAAAAAAAAAAAGAAGAGCCAAGTTTTGGGGAGAACGCTTAAAGGAACAGGTTCTCAAAGCAGTCTATGTCCCCTCTTGGCTAAAACAGATGCTAGGAGTTAGGCTGTCTTAATTTAGGTATCGCTGTAGTATGGCATCACACTGCTGTGGAAAGTACAGAAGCTTGAGGGATGGATGGAGAGGATGGAGAGGATGGTGCAGTTGCACAGAAGACTCATTTCTAATGTTCTCTGGCATGGTAAGGTAAGTATGGTTAATAACAATTTTTTAATGTTTTAAAACAGCTAGTAGAGAAGATTTTTGATATCTCTAGCACAAAGCAATGATAAATATTCAAGGCTAGATATGCTAATTACCCTTATATGACTATAACACACTGCATACATGGATCGAAATATCATAATATCCATAAATGTGTGCACTGATGCATCAATTAGAAATAAAAAAAAACATATGAATATATCGTATGTAATAAGTATTTTTACTTTTTTTCTTTTTTTTAAAGTACTTTTTACTTTTTTTTTAAATTTATTTTTATGATGTTTGTGTTTCTATACATCTTTTTCCATCAGTTCAGGCATATATCCCTTCCCTTCCCCCCCACCCACCCCCCCCTGCAGATCGTGCATTCTGCCCTAAGTTTTCTGGCATCTTTCTCTGCTTTTTTGTTTTGTTTTTGTTTTCATTTTTTTTTAACATAGGTGATAATTTTATTGATCTCAGAATGGCACACACCTTCTTCACTGTGGTGGAGAGGATGATTCCTTGTTGAGCTGAATCTTCTGCAGGAGGGTGGTGACACTGTAAGAATAGTTGAAAGAATTATAGTTTTGATCAAATGAATGTCCAGACTATATGCTGTTAGTTTGCACAACAGCCTGCAAATTGGTTTTTTTACATGAGGGCTGCTTGTACATATAAATATCACTTATTGCTAAAAAATGTGAAAAAAAAGAAAAAAAAAAAAAAAACTGAGAGAGACAGATTTGCAGGACAGTTATGGCAGAAGCCATGATCTGGGATGGGTGGAGTGGGATGGGGGGAAGGAAAGGGAAAATATGCCTGAACTGAATTGGAAAATGATGTATGAATACACAAGCATCAATAAAAAAAAAGTAAAAAAGGAAATAAAAACATAACAAATAAAAAATAAAAAAAAAACAGGAAACAAAAGCAAACACCAGGTGAAAACCTGAACCTAAGGAGGAACAATTACACAAATACAGGATTATTGTAGGAAAAAAAATCTCCATAGACTTGAAGAAATTCCAGAAAACCCTATAAAGAGCTGAAAAAAAGATACGTAGGGTTCAAATAAGACACTATGAAAAGACAGAAAGAAATGAAGTTAGAGTTTTTGAGCTTGGAAAAATATTGCAGAGATGAAAACTTCTGTACTTTGAAATAAAAGATAATTTTCTTCAAGAATTTTGCATTTGGGCTGGAAAGGTGGCTCAGAGGGTAAAGGGACTTGCCACCAAGCTTGAAGACTTGAGTTAGATCCCCAGGATCTATATGATAGAAGGAGAGAACTCACTGACCACACACACACATGTATGTGTCACCTCCCAACTAAATAAATAAATGGAATAAAATTTACAAAAGAATGTTACCATTGTCCAGTTTATCTTTTAAGTTTAAAAGCAACAGTAAAACTTACCAAAGGACAACAGATTCTAACCAAATTTAAGATATATAAAAATAAAGAACCCAAGGCCGGAGAGATGGCTCAGTGGTTAAGAGCACTGACTGCTCTTGCAGAGGATCTGGGTTGATTCTTAGTACCCATTGGGGTGGCCTAAGAACCCTCCTGTACTTCCAGTTCTAGCGGTACTGTATTAGTTCACTTTTCTGTTGTGTGATAAAACACCATGCACCAAAGGAACTTATAAAAGGCAAGACGTTAGGGGGGCTGGAGAGATGGCCTATCGGTTAAGAGCCACCAACCGCTCTTTTACAGAGGACCTGGGTTCGATCCCCAGCACTCCCCCATGGCGGCCGATGAGCCGTCTGAAACTCCAATTCCAGGAGAAACTCAGCTCCAGGGGAATCCGAAGACCCTCTTCTGACCTCCGCGGGCGTTGCATCAACACGGGTGCACAGACCTGATGCAGACAATACATGGCTACACATTACAGAAATAAATTAAAAAAACAAAAAGGAAGGAGTTTATTTGAGTACGATTGATGTTCCTGGGAATCAGGGAGTCCATTGTGGCAGGACGCATGGTGGCAAGGGCTGGAAAAGCAATCCTAGGGTCACATCTCGCAATGAGCCAGGAAGAGAGCGAGCGACTGGAGACCACAAGGCTGTTAACTCACAGCCTGCCCCCAGTGAATACTTCCTCCAGCACAGCCACATCTTCTAAAGGCCCTCCAAGAACAGTGCCCACCAACTGGAGACAAAATTCTAATACTTAAAGGCCTATGGAGGACACTCATTTCAACCACCACAGGGTCCAACATTCTCTTCTGACCCCCATGGCATTGCAAGACACGGGTCCACTTATTATTCATGCAGCAATACACTCATACAATAAAAAATAAAAAAATAATAAATTACAATTTAAAAAATAAAACCACCCCAAACAAGAGTGAGTCAAGGACATAATCCATTTATATACAGAATTAATACTAAGCAACTGGGGAACCATGCATTGCTATTACACGATGCAGACGTGTACAGTAAAATGCTGTAGAGTTGTTTAGAAGGTGTGTGTGTGTGTGTGTGGTGTGTGGTGTGTGTGTTGTGTGGTTCTTTATCTGTAAATGCAAGAAGTTTTTAACATACTGTGCCAGAACACGCAAGTAAACATCATATTTAAAATAGCTTAGCATTTTTTTCATAGTTTTATTCTTAACTTTGGCAGGGTCTTTTAGGAGCAAACACTTCTTATAAAAAACATTTATCACTAGATCAGGAATTCTTTCAGCTGATTCAGTTTCCTTTTTACTTAAAAAGAATGAATATAAAAAATTTTTTTTAAAGATTTTATTATTATTATTCTTTTTTTGCGTCTTCCAGACAGGGTCTCCCTGTGGCCCCCAGCCTTGGTCCCTGCGAACTCACTGTGTAGGACCAGGCTGGCCTTGAACTCACAAAGCTCCGCCTGCCTCTCCTCCCAAGGCTAGATTAAGGCGTGCGCCACCATGCACGGCTAAAACATTATTTCCCACATGGCGGCTGAGAAAAATCTTTAAAAAAAAATATGTATATGTATATATACACATATATATATATATATATATATGTGTATATATATATATATACACATACCGCCACCCCCACAGATTCACACACACACACACACACACACACACGCACACACACACATACACACACACAGTCACTCACACAATGATCTCATTTTACTGAGCTATCTTCACCTGTTCATTTGTATCATTTAGTTTAGTATATTTACAAAGTTGTTGGACCACTACTGTTATGTACTTCCAGAACATTTCTGCCACCCCCAAAGAGACCCTGTACTTTTAGTAGTCCTCATCCCTATCTCCTATCAGCAGTCATTCTTCAGTTCTTCTGGCCTTAGCCACTGGTAAACATACATCTGTACTGTCCCTGGGGATTTGTGTATTCTGAAGATTTTATAGAAATGGAATCCGATAATGTCTGGACTCTCAGGTTTGGTGCATTGCATAGTTCCATTGTGGTGAGCAGTCTCATCTGCTTGCTCCTGTTTACCTTTTTGCCTTGCATACCCTGGGCTCTAAGCTTATGTTAGGGGTAGATATTTCTGGGGAGCTTTAGAGTGGATTTGATATCATCTCTGAACTTATCTGTAGTCCTTAACTGTTCCAAGGGAGCCTGATCTCTTCTCCTTTCCTTGCTACTTATTGCCTCATGGTGATTTGTCTCAGCCTCAGGTACTGACTAGGCAAGTATTGGCTGTGTTCCTTTTGTGTGAGGTATACTGGGGTGAGGGGCTAGGCCAGGGAGAAGTGGCAGGTGATTGGGGCATACTGGGGGGCTGAGATTATGGATGCTTCTGATAAACTGGCCATGGGCCAGTTTGGAACTTGTGCTTGAGGAAAAATTTGTTATCCTGATGAGGTTAAGGTATCTGTCCTGAGGAACTGAGCAGCTATGAGAGGGAAGGACTCTGACGGTGCTGTCTCCTGTGGGCATCTTTTGCTAGGACCCTGCAGTTCTACCTCATGTCTTCTGGGCTGGACAAGGCCTCTCTGCCATGCTGGCTCCCTCTGGGATTGAGTCAAGTGACTTCCACAGAGGCCTGGGAAGCAGCCTGAGGTATGTGTACTATATACAGGGAAAGCAATAGACTCTAGTCCTGTCAGTCTGCCATTGGTTGAGATGGTGTGTGTGTGTGTGTGTGTGTGTGTGTGTGTGTGTGTGTGTGCGTGTGTTTGGATTATACATGGATGTGTGTGTTTTTACCTTCCTATAGATGGAACCAGGGTGACAGGGACAGGGCAGGAGGTAGGAAGTAGCTCTCAGTACGAGATGGGAGAGGCTGAGATGAGTCCTGGCCACCTTCAACAGCTGCAGGGCTTGTTCTGGCTCAAAAATTTCCATCATCTAGAGAGGTGCTAAGCACTTCCCTCTTCTTCTCTGTCCTTGTCTCTTCCTGCCTCTTTTTTTCCCCTTTCTCTCAGTCTGTGTCACACATGCGAACGTGAAGCCCAGAGGCCCGAAGGAAAGCTGAGACACTGCTGGGTACAAGGTAAGCCCGTATGGCTTCCAGTTATAGGCAAGAATTCTCTGGCCCTTCCTGTTCCCGGAACTGTGCTGTTTCCTAGACAATGCATTTTGTGTAATCATGGTCAAGGCAACGTACATTTCTGCTCTGAATCAAGGTCACAGTATAATACCGATTCACCATGGTAACAGCAGACTACTCATCTGACATGGGAGATGTTTTTGAAATGAAAACCACATGCAGATTGTTAGTTCCCCACCAAATCTGTGCAACAAAAGAGGTTTGATATGGAATCTGAAATCTAGCCACAAAAAGGTAGAGTCCATTGTAGTTCAATATATTTAATTTTCCAGACAGAGCCAGACAGGCAGATAGTGCCATTGGTAAGTAGATGTGTCACAGAAAAAGCCATCTTTAGAGCGCTTTAGATTATTCCATAAATCTACACAGGAAAATTTCTTGCTGTACGCTCTTAATCAATCTAGAAACCTCATGAACCTTTCCTCACTATGAGCTCAATCCCTTCATGGGCCAAATAAATAGCTCTAACAAGCAAGGGATCTAGTAGTTTAATATTTTATTTTCTTTCTAATTTCTTGGCCCCAAGCAAATGAGTCATCTTAGTTCATGCTTCTTGGTTCCCTGAGATGAGAGAGGGCCATCGGCTCCTCCTGTATGCTGGAAATCTTAGGCCTGATTCCCAAAGGGGGAAGGAGTTTCAACACAGCAATCACCCATTGGAGGCTTCTTCCTTGGGTGGAGGGAGATGAGAACAAACCGATGCACAAGGTCTTCATGAAGGTGAACATCACCTAACATCATCCCCTGTGGGTACCCCAACTTCCTGATCAGGGTGAGAAGTTTCTGTTGTTGATCCATAGGTGAAAAGACCTTGAAAGTGGATTTCACGTCACCCCTCAGGTGACAGCAGGTGATGGAGCCTCTGGTCGGGAGACTCATCAGAAAAACTTGGGAGGCAGAGGCAGGCGGATCTTTGTGAGTTCAAGGCCAGCCTGGTCTACAGAGTGAGTTCCAGGACAGCTGGGGCTACAAGGAGACCCTGTCTTGAAAAGACCAAAGGAAAAAAAAAAGAAAAATACTCTTAAGAAGGGTGGCTCCATTCTAAATTAATTTCAGCAAGTATCTAGTCACAAAGGAGGCAGAGGTCACCTGTTGTTCTCTCCTACTCTGAGGCCCCAGAAGCCGGCCAGTATAGTGCCCACTGGGCACTGGGTCAGTTGAGACTCAACCTAAGAGTCCCTTCTGCTACAGGACCTTTTCTTTTGGAGGCCTCTCCAAATGCTTTTCTGCCTTACCTTGGTGACTGCTGGTGACCTTGACAGCCACCTTGTTCTTTTTCTGGCCCAAGCACCTCCCGGATGGGGAGCATCATGGGAGCCCACCCAATGTCTCTTCCACTAGAGGGAACAATTTCCAGAGGCCCTGCTTGGTGTCCTGTACTTAATCCCTGAGGCATTGAGGTTGAGAACTGGCTCTCATCCATAGCTCAGCTGAGACTGCTGGGGCTGTGAGAGCGCTCAGTGCTGATGAGGACCGCTGTCCTCTGTTGTAGCTCGGCTGATAGTTACAACATGTGTTGCAACTCACAATCCTGTGACTTGGGCCAGGGTCACTTGCCTGTGCATTGTGTAGCCCAGGAGGGGCTGGAGACAAGGTCCATGATCACATGGGCAAGAATTAAGGCCAGCTTGCCACGAAACTCTCAGCTTTACTACCTTGGTTACTGTTTTTCCTATACTTCATTCTGTTTGGATCTCATGGTTCAAGGAAATTCCAGAAGCATTTGTAGCAGTGACTGTGGAACAGTTTTCCTTACTTCACCTCATTTCCTCTTTACAAGTCACTTTCTTTACCAATTCCCTCATGGCTGGTCTAGGGAACTCAGCTTAGCTGTGCAGATGCGGTTCTGGAGAGTGCAGGCGAAGGAAAGATGAAGTAGTCATTAGAAAAGAAACGAATAAGAGGGCTGGAGAGATGGCTCAGTCTGTAAAGGGCTTGACTTGCACTCCTGAGGGCCTCAGCTCAATTCTCAGCTCACACATACAAAGCCAGGTATGGTGGGACATGCTTGCAGTTCCAGCACTGGGGAAGCAGAGACAGACAGGTCCCTGGGGCTCCTTGGCCAGTCACCCTGGCGTACATGGTAAATTTCAGTGAGAAATCCTGTTTCAATGAAAAAGGCAGACAGTGCCTGAAATTGTCCGGTGGCCTCCACATGCATGCACGTACGCGCGCACACACACACACACACAGACACACACACACAGACACACACACACACCTCCTTGAAAAGAAGTGAACAAACAACATAGAGATGAATGGGAAGGTCATACTCTGGACAAATGTCTTTGAATTGGAATTTGAGACTCGAATAAGGAGAAGTTAGTCAGATTCTTGTCCCTGTGGCAAAATACCTAAGATAATCAGTTTGTAAAGAGGAAGGATGGATTTGGGGGCCAGCGAGATAACTGAGTGGGTTAAGGCCCCTGCTACCAAGTGTGATCTGAGTTTGATTCCCAGGATCTACATGGTGGAAAGAACAAACCAACTCCCCCCGCAGCCCCGTGACCCCCGCATGTACATACATACCCACCCACACAATAAATAATGATCACTTTTTAAAAATGATCTATTTTGGCTTATAGTTTCAGAGGTTTTGGCCCTGCTGCTCTAGGTCTGAAGTGAGAAGAATCATCATGACAGACAGAGCACAGTGGAGCAATGCTTCTCAATTCATGGAAACTGGGAAGCAAAGAAACAGAGCAAGGAGCCAGGGTCCCAATAGCCCCTTCAATGGCTTGCACGAAGTGAGCTGGTTTCCTTTAAAGATCTACTCCCTGGAACACCATGATCTGGCCACTAAACCTTCAACACATGCACTTTAGAGGATATTTAAGATTTAAACCATGGGGCTGGAGAGATGGCTCAGCATTTAAGAACACTTGTACTTGGTCCCAGTATCCACATAGCTAACAGTTCACAAGCATCTGTAACTCCAGTTGTAGAGAATCTCATGCCTTCTTCTGGTCTCCATGAGAATTGGATCCATATGGTGCACATACATGCATGCAGACAAAGCACTCATACGCACACAATAAAAATAAATAATTAAAAAAGATTTGAGGGGTGGGAAAAAGATTTAAACTAAGACAGAGAAAAAGAGAACTCCATGGTAGTAGGATACAGGTGCCAGTGTCTTGTGTTGTATGTAGGACAGAAACTGTTGAGTACCCTGGCAGGCAAAGGTCAACTGTATTTTAGATGGCACTAGCAGAGAAGTTCTGCCACATTGGATCTTGCGATAGTGTCCTGTTATTCTCAGGACTCCTAGCACCAGTATAATTACTTCTCAACCTCACTTCATTCCTAGCCAAATGCCCATTTCTCTTCAACACTACAAGCTCCACAAAGGCTCCCTAAATCACTTCCAACTCCTGATATTCATGGAATTTGAACCAGCCTAGGCTAGCAGTTTAGGGTATAGAAGGAGATTGACTCCTCCTTGCAGGCGCCACCGTGCCTACCTGGAGTCCTGTGTGCACCATAGGACAACCTCAGGGATCTGTTCGGAAATCTGAGCTGCAGCTGCTCCTATCATAGCATGGAAGTACTTGCATTACAGATGGCAACTCCCGAGTCCACAGGAAGAAAGCAGACGTGTTCCTACTTCCCATGTCCTGAGCACCAACTGTGTTCCAGGCAGTATGCCAGGTGCCAGCATACAGATCTACCACTCTATGTTCATGTATGTTATAGTCTAGACATTGAAAAATACGTGTAGTTCCCTGATATGTATAAATGGTTATAGTGGTGCATAGGAAAGTGCCAGGTGCTCTGAGAGCAGGAAAGGGGCCTGATGGAGTGTAGAAGGAGAAGCAGAGGAGGGTGTGTGTGTGTAAGCAGACTGTGATGAGATTCTCCCTGTAGATGGAAAAGAAGCCATACAAGCCGCCTGTGTTGGGGTTAATATGGCTATGGGCTTTAATGCAGATAGTTAATATGGCTATGGGCTTTAATGCAGATAGAAAGGCAGGGAGGGGGGCTGGAGAGATGGCCTAGTGGTTAAGAGCGCCGACTGCTCTTACATAGGACCCGGGTTCGATCCCCAGCACCCACATGGCGGCCGAGAACCGTCTGAAACTCCAATTCTAGGAGAACTCCAGTTCCAGGGGAATCCGAGACCCTCTTCTGACCTCCGCGGCATTGCACGACACGGGTGCACAAACTTGCATGCAGGCAGTACATTCATACACATACAGAAATAAATAAAATTAATTAAAAAATTTAAAAAAAAAGAAAGGCAGGGAGGAGGAGAGGGAGATGAGGCCAGATAGATGGATACTGATGGGAAACCTGGTGTTTCCTCAGAGCTATGATGGGAGGGGATGATGAGGTCACACATACATTCTGGGCAGATGCCTTTCATTTGTTGTTCACAGTTATCCCTAACCCTGTGTGTCACTTGCTTGTGGATCATGACACCTACATAGCCAGCCCCTCTTGCCAGGGGCTGGATTAATACTGGTAGGTTAGGTATTGCTAACAACTTTCAGTAACTTAAGAGGGTTCCACCAACTTAAGAGGGTTCCACCAACACCCATCTATTTTTTCACGGTTTTCTTGGTCAGAACTTCCAGGACTGATATGACTAGCTTCAGTGGTCACTGTCATGCAAGGAAGAAATCAAAGTGTCACCAAGATGCGTTGCCATCAGGATGCCTGGGAGGAAGAATCCACAGCTAAGCGAATTACATTTGTTGGTTCAATGCAGCTCCTGTCCCTACAGGAGCGAGGTTCTATTTTCTTGCTGGCTGTCCATAGGGCATTTCTTAGCTCCCAGAGAACACTGCCTTCATTGCTATGTGGACTCCTCCAATCTCTGGCCAGAGAACACTTTCTTTCTCTGAACCTCTTTCATGCCTGGATTCTCTGTCTTGGTGTTGGCCTCTGGATCCTTACTGAAGGGCCCCTGTGATTAGGGTAGGCCCACAGAGGGGGAGTTCCCTATCTTGATGTTCCCTGTACTATATGATATAACCCACAGGGCAGATGAGACTCACAGGCTTGGGCATCCCACCAGCATGGACTCTCGGGGAAAGGAGCTCTGCTAACCACAGTGGGGTATTTAAGCATGGGTAGGTAGTAGAACCAGGGT
Organism: Rhizomys pruinosus; assembly: GCA_009823505.1. Lineage (NCBI taxonomy): Eukaryota > Metazoa > Chordata > Mammalia > Rodentia > Spalacidae > Rhizomys > Rhizomys pruinosus. The sequence continues at coordinate 1,448,161 of VZQC01005517.1, forward strand.
TATGAATTTGTGGGATATTTATTTATTTATTTATTGGTCTTTTTGGGACAGAATCTCCCTGTAGATTGGTCTGAAACTCACTCTGTAGACCAGGCTGGCCTTGAACTCACAGAAATCTGCCTGCCTCTGCCTCCTGAGTGCTGGAATTAAAGGCATGCACCACCATGCCTGGCGGGATCCTCTTTTAAGAAGAAGAAATGAAGGGAGCTGAAGAGATGGCTCAGTAGTCAGGAGCAGTGGCTACTCTTGCAGGGGACCCAGGTTCAGTTCCCAGCACCTACATGGCAGCTAGCAACCATCTATAATTCCAGTTCCAGGAGAATCCTGTGCCCTCTTCTGACCTCCACAGGCATTTCATGACACGGGTGCACTTACCTACATGCAGGCAATATACTCACATCCATAAAATAAAAATAATAAATAAAAATTATAAAAGAACAAGAATAAAAATTATGAAGTTACCAGGTTCCCTCCCAAGCCCTGAGAGGGAGCCTTTTTGTGGGACCATGAGAATTGGAGGAGGGGGGGTCCAGGAATCCAAAATTGCTTTCCCTGGGCCAAAGAATGCTCCAGGCAGAGTCTGTTTCTTGGCTTTCTCACCTACTAGACCTGTAATCCTGGCATTTGTTGGCTAATGGCTCCAGCCTCTGTGTTCAAATGGCTCTGTGACATCTCCTTTCCTTATGTACAGACAAAACCTGCCCTGTGATCTCTTATTTTTTAATTAGTTAATTAATTAATTAATTAATTAATTTCTATGTGTATGACTATACTGTTTCCATGTAGGTTGGTGCACCCGTGCTGTGCAATGGTGTGGAGATCAGAAGACGGTGTCGGATTTCCTTGGAACTGGAGTTAAAGATGGTTCTTAGCTGCCATGTGGGTGCAGGTGATTGAACCCAGGTCCTCTGCAAGAGCAGTCGGCTCTCTTAACTGCTGAGCCATCTCTCCAGCCCCCCCCCCTTGTGACCTCTTATAACTAAAGACATGACTATGGCAAAGGTGATGGATGTTCCCATCATGAGTACAGCGTGCTAGATAAGACTCAATCTCCACAGATTGTCCCAGTGGAGTGGCTGCCATCTTGTAAGGAGATTCATTTTTTAGTTGCATCTGAAAAGGTCATTTTTCCAAATATTTCCTCATATTCACAGTGTCTTGGTCAACATACCAATGGTCAAGAATAGGAAGTTAGAGTATGCTGAGATGGAGGAGGTAGTCCACAGAGGAGTACATGGTGAAGTTCAGTTCCACACATGGCAAGAAGAATAGACAAAGTCCTAAGGCCTTGAGCCAGGACAACTGAGCACAGGGGGCTAACCAGACAGTGTCCTTTCAAGACTAAAGAGGGCCTTCAACTTGACATTGAAGTGGATATCCAAAGTAAGTAGTGAAATGGAGAGTACATGCCTACAGTGCATGAGGCCCTGGGTTTGACCCCAAGCACTGCAAAATAAGCAGTGAAAGCAGGAAGCAGGGCAATTATGAGAGTGTTCCCACCCCTGACCCGAATGCTCCCACCCATGACCTTAGTGTTCCCATCCCTGACCTGAGTTCTCCATAGGGCTGATCAAGGCACTGACTTTACCCCTTTTTGCAGCTCCATGGGATGGAGGTCTCGGTACATGGGCCTCAGCTTACCAGGGACTATCCAATGCTGCCTTATTCCCAAATGGACATGAACTTCTAGGTACATTGGGCTAAATCCCCTCTGTGGCTACCTTCTGTTTGGATTGTAAGTCCTCCTACGGGTCAGAACTTTCCAGAGGGGCACGCTCATCCCTGGCTGTGTTCCCAGACTCTTGGCCTTCCTGTACTGCTCAAGGTCCATTAGCCAAGCCCATCGGATAAAGGATGAATACCCCCACGCAAGATGTCCATGACCTAATTCGTGGAAACTGTAAGTGTGGCCTTCTCTGGCAAAAAAGGGACATTACAAAGGTGATTGTTAGGGACTTTGAGGTGGTGGTGCATCCCCTGTTAACAGTTTGTTCAACAATTAAAGTCCTACGTGATCTGAGTTCAGACCAGAATAATCCAGGTGTATTAGTCAGTTTTCTGTTGCTGTGATAAAGCACCATGACCAAGGAACTTATAAAAGGAAGAGTTTATTTGAGCTTACGATTGGCGGTTCCAGGGAATTAGAGTCCATTGTGGTGGGAGGCGTGGCGGCTGGATCTGGAGCAACAAACCGAGGGTCACATCTCGCAAAGAGTACAGGAAACAGAGAGAACAACTGTAGACCACAGAGGCTTGTTAAAACTCACTAAGCCTGCCCCCAGTGACACACTTCCCCCAGCATGGCCACATCTTCTAAGACCTCCAAAAACAGCGCCACCAACTGGAGACATGTCTGAATACTTACAGCCTATGGGGGACACTCATGCAAACCACCACACCAGGTCTGTTTCTATCTGTTTCCACAGTTTCTCCCAGTAGGAAAGGACAAGGATGTTACTCACTCATTTGCAGGAGGAGAGGAAAATGCTACTGTGTGGTCATGAGGGAGGAATCTGAAAGAAGAGTCAGACCCTCAGACGCAGAGGCATGAGGGCTGCCACACGTTCAAGACTGGCCTGGGCCACAGAGTGAGAACCTGTCTCAAAAGTGGAGTGAGGGAGTCTTCTGACCTCTGCAGCACTGCACGACGTGGGTGCAGCAACCTACATGCAGACAGTACACTCATACACATAAAAAAAGTGGGGAAAAGAGAAAAAAGAGGAGATGCGATGGGAGCAGAGAGAGTGGAAGATGTTGGGGTGCCTTTCAACATGGAGGCCAGGCTCATTAGTCAAAGAAGGCCAGAATTACAGCTCTGGTAGTTGGGGAAAGACAGGAAACATTGTGCCTGGAGCATCCTAGGTGTGGCCCTGTGCCTCTTGGATCCCTCCACTCCTAAATTGCACTCGGAAGCTTTGAGAAGGAGCTTGGTGACAGGGGAGTGGGCTAACTCAGGATCTCCTCAGCTGGAATCAATGCACTGTTGGCTGGGGCTGTGCTCCCATCCAACCTAAAGAGGCCACAAGCTGGAAGCAGCAGGCAAGATTATGCCCTAGAGCCAACATAAGGACTGTGCCTTTGCTGTCCCTTTATTTTACACAGTCATTACTTGGACTGCAAGACAATACATCTCTATTGTCTTTGAGTGCCCAGTTTGGGTTACAGCTTCTAAAAAACCCTCAATGCCCAAGTGAATCAACAAACCAATGGTATCCTCTGAACTTGAGCTAGGGTGGGTCTTAGATATAGATTCTACACCCGCCTTGCTTTTGATATCTGTATTAGTCACTTTTCTGTTGCTGTGATAAAACACCATGACCAAGGAACTTATAAAAGGAAGAGTTTATTTGAGCTTACGATTGATGGTTCCAGGGAATTAGAGTCCGCTGAGCCATCTCTTCAGCCCATAACTTTGGGGTTTTGTAAATTTCCAGGTAAACCTGTTTTGTCTTGAGAGGTGTTTCTGTAATATCTCTGTGCATGACCACCAAATATATCATGGAAATTTTGGTGGTCCTCTCATGCTCACCAGATGATACAAGAGAAATCAAGGTCCTCTCTTAGGGTTTCAGTTTTATTTCTACAATAATTTAAGGATGAACTGAAACGGAAGCTTTAGGATAATTTTATTAGAGTTTAAAAGAAAAACTTCAAGGGCAGGCAAGATGTCTTCTCAGCAGCTGGCATGGAGGTCAGAAACATGGTAGACAAGCTGCTGCATGGTGGGGAGCAAGCTGCGGCATGGCAGCGAGGGGAGCTTTAGAAAAAGAGGGCTGGAGAGATGGCCTAGTGGTTAAGAGCGCCGACCGCTTTTGCAGAGGACTCAGGTTAGATCCCCAGCACCCACATGGCAGCTGAGAACCTTCTTTGACTCTAGTCCCAGGGGAATCTGACGCCCTCTTCTGACCTCTGAGGCATTGCACAACACGGGTGCACAAACCTACATGCAGAAAGTACATTCATACACAATAAATAAATAAATAAATAAATAAACAAATAAATAAATAAATTAAAAAGAAAAGAAAAAAGAGTAATGCCATCCAAAGTTTTTAGAAAAGTCTGAAGTGTTAGAAAATTAAAAAGGACACAAAAAGAACTCAAGGACAAGTTGCACTTTGTTTTTTGAAGAATTCCCTGAATAAAGTGCACAGACTTAGGAAGCTGTATGTCCACACTTGAGAAGCCGCTGCAGTGACACTTTCACTCTGTGGATCATGTCCATTGACTCGCTTTTGCTTTGTGCTGAGTATCTTCTTCAAGAGCTCCTTTTCATTCATATCTTTATTATTTTTGTTTACAATTTTCTTCATTTTTCCCCTTTATATCTTTTAACTGCAGTTTTCTTTGGTATTTTAGAGACAAGGTTTCCCTATAGCCACAGCTGGCCTGGAATTGCTATGTAGACCAGGTTGGCCTCCATCTCACAGAGATCTGCCTGCTCTGTCTCTGGAGTGCTGAGAATAAAGGTGTGCACCACTAATTGTACTTTTAATTGTACTTTTGCTCTTTTATTTCTTTTAGTTTAATTTTCAATTTTCACTTCAAAAATTATTGCCATTAACTATCACACTGAACTTCATTAATATTCACAATTGATATGCTATTAACATTTTTGAAAGAAAATTTTAATAAATATGATTAATGGAGAAATAAAAATAAAGGTTTGACATCTAATTCTTTCTCAAATTTTAACAACTAATTTCTGGGCTTTAAAACTCTGATTTATGGGGGTTGGAGAGATAGCCTAGCGGTTAAGAGTGCCGACTGCTCTTGTAGAGGACCCGGGTTCAATCCCCAGCACCCACATGGCAGCTGAGAACCATCTGTAACTCCAATTCCAGGAGAACTCCAGTTCCAGTGGAATCCGAGACCCTTTTCTGACCTCCGCAACATTGCACGACATTGGTGCACAAACCTACATGCAGACAGTACATTCATANTTACCTTATTCCTATCAAATACATATCACACTTATTGGTGTTCTCTAATTGAACCCTAACTTCCTGATTAAGTTGGAGTTCACTATCTGCCTCTGGCTTTAAATGAGTCTTAGGCAAATATTGCTAAGCCCGAGTTTCTCCTCCTCCTCCTCCTCCTCCTCCTCCTCCTCCTCCTCCTCCTCCTCCTCCTTCTTCTTCTTCTTCTTCTTCTTCTTCTTCTTCTTCTTCCTGTGTGTGTGGGGTATGGGTGGGTGGGAGGTCCATATGCCAAAGCACCTGTATAGAAGTCAGAGGATGACTTGCAGGAGTTGACCCTCTCCTTGGGCTTGTGAGGCAAATGCTTTTATCTGTCAGACCAGCTCCCTGGCTCTTTTTAGTTCATTTTTTCAGTAAGTAGTTGCTGTTTTGCTGGGTTACAAAGCCTGGTCTCTGTTCTGCCTTTACTGTCTAGCTTCTTTTGTTGTGTCCTTGTAGTCATGAACAATGTGATGCTCCATCTTTGAGCAGCCTTGCTCTTTTCCTGTGCCCTGTTTATCTAGACCCTGTATTCCTGTTGGCTCCGTGGTCTGTATGCCACTCAATTTTAGCTTCTCTCGAACAGTTTCTCCTTCAGGTGGACTCTTATCCTTATCCTAGAAGGAAACTCAATCCTATCAGGTTTGCATTCTCACAGAGGGTAGATTGACTTTTTTTCACTTCTTTTGTGTATGAGTATACTGCCTGCATGTAGGTCAGTGCACCCGTGTGATGCAACGCTGCAGAGGTCAGAAGAGGGCGTAAGATTCCTCTGGAACTGGAGTTAAAGATGGTTCTTAGCCACCATGTGGGTGCTGGGAATCGAACCCAGATCCACTGCAAGACCAGTCAGTGGTGTTAACTGCTGAGCCATCTTTCCAGCCTAGATTGATTTTTTGTGTGTTGAATGTGTATGTATATGTGTGTATGTGTGTGTATGTACATGTGTATGTGTGTAGGCCAGAGGTCAACGTTGCAAGTCTTAGTCAGCCTTTCTCCTGTTGGATATTTTAAAGATTTTATTTATTTATTTATTTATTTATTTATTTATTTATTTATTTATTTATTTGTGTGTGTGTGTGTGTGTGTGTGTGTGTGTGTGTGTATGTGTCCACATACTATGGTGTGCCTGTGGAAGTCAGAGGACAATGTGCAAGATTCCGTTCTCTTCTTCCATCATGTGAATCTCTAGGGTTGATCTTGAGTCTTCCAGCTTGGTGGCAAGCACCTTTACCCACTGGGCTATCTTGCTGTTCCTGCCTTATGTTTTGAGACAGGATCTATCACTTGCCTGCAGCTGGTCAGCAAACCCCAGGAATCCTCCTCTCTCTACCTCCCTGGTATTAGGATCCTAGGCACATTCAACATCACTTCACCTAGCTGTTTACATGATGCTTGGGATCAAAGTCAAGTTCTCATCCTAGAGTTGCAAGACCTTTATAAAGCGAGTTCCCTCACCAATCCTGAGGTCAGATTGACTTAAAGACCCTTTTCCCTCATTTGCTACTGGATTGGTAAAAATACCTCCTGTGTGGAGCTGCTCTTCTCAAGCTGGCCTGCCATGCTTATTTTGGGCTACTTGTTCTCAGGTAAATAATTTGCCCTTTATATTCCTCTGCCTTGTTCTGCATAGGTGTGGCTGCTGTGAGGGCCATGTGGGTGTTGGTTATTTGTACCCACTCATATTTGGGAATTCATTAACATTCGATTTATTTTTTTAATATTTTATTTATTTTTATGGGTATGAGTGTACTGCCTGCATGGATATAAGTACACCTGTGTTGTGCAGTGCTCTAAGAGGTCAGAAGAGGGCGCTGGATCCCTGTAACTGGAGTTATGGATAGTTGTTAGCAGCCATGTGGATGCTGGGACTTGAACCCAGCTCCTCTGCAAGGGCATCCAGTACTATTAACCACTGAGCCATGTCTTTTAACCCCTTTATTAGCATTTTGCATGTTGTCCATAGAGATCACTATGTGGTTCTATTTTTTGTAAGGATTTAAGGAGATACCACTGCCATTTTCCCAGAATTTCCCCAATTATTTTGAATCCAATTCTGGATATCTTATTATTTCACCTATAATTTATGTGTGCATCTTAAAAATACACTCTTTAAAAAAAGATTTATAGCTGGGCATGGTGGTGCATGCCTTTAATACCAGCACTTGGGAGGCAGATGCAGGCAGATCTCTATGAGATCGAGGTCAGCCTGGTCTACATATGAAGTTCTACGCCAGCTGCAGATACAGGAAGATTTAATCTAAAAAAACAAAACAGGATTTATTTTTATTTATGTATATGACACAAGTGTTTTGGGGCCCTTGGGGGGTCAAAAGAGGGCACATGAAGCTAGGGCTATAGGTGGTTGTGAGTTGTCCAATGCAGGTACTGGGAACTGAACTCTACTCCTCTGCAAGAGCAGTCTTAACTGCTGAACCATGGCTCCAGTCCTGAAAAATACACTTTTATTATAATTAAAACTCTATAAACACTAAGAATTTATAATAATTCTTTTCTTTCTTTCCTTTTCCCTCTCTCCCTCCCCTATCTTCCTTCATTCTTTCCTTCCTTCTTCCTTCCTTCCTTACCCCTTCTCCCTTCCCCTCCCTCTCTGTCTCTCTCCCCTTCCTTCCTTCCTTCCTTCCTTCCTTCCTTCCTTCCTTCCATTTCTTTCATATCCATGCAAGGTTAGAGGACAACTTGCATAAGTTGTTCTCTCCTTCCACCAAGTGCATCCTGGAGCTTGAACTCAGGTGTGGCAGCAACAACAATTATTTAATACTGATAAATAGCCAGTTAGTGTTTAAATTCTGTTAAATTTTTACAGTTGGTGTGATGTGATGCCAATTGAGGTCCACACATTAAGGTTTTAATTGTCCAAATCTACACATTTACTCTCTATTTATTTTCTTCCCTTTGCAAGTTTCTCGTTGAAAAAAATGTTATTGACACTATAAAATTGGGGTGCTGATGGTTACAACCTTGGTTGGGTATTTTATCAATTTTCTATGAACTCCATATTTGCAGTATATTGGTAGGTAGAGCCAGACAGTTGGATAGATATGGATTCAACATTTTTTCAGTAAGGCTAATTCATTCACAGTATTGGAAGCCTTTAAAACACTTCTGTCGGTAATTGGTAAAAAAACCCTAAGTGGTTGATTACATGGGCAAAATGTCAGTAAAGATATTTGCATCACAACTGACAGCTTGCACTAATGAACATATATGGAAATCACACTGAACATCATACTGCATAGTTTTTTAAAGCATACATGAAATATTCCTTAAAAACCAACCATACAATGGAACCAGAAGCAAGCCTTAGTGTTGTAGGGGTTAAGAATGTTCAGAACGTTATCTGTGAGCACAGTATAATTAGGTTAATTAGGCTCGGAACCCCAGGAGGAAGGGAAAATAAACAGAAGAGGCCCTGATATTTGGAATCTGGCCAGATGCTTATGACAAGGCCATTTTCTTCTGTTGGACATAATCAGTCTCCCAGAATGCCAACTTCGGACAAGGTTACCATGAGACCATGAGAAAACGAGAAAAAGCAAGGTCACTTAATAATTTTGTCTAAGCACAGATAAAAACCAAGGCCAGTGGGCAATCCAGAAAATTCTGCTCCCTCCCCTGCCTGGCTGACATGGGGGAGTGCTGATGCTTTACCAGCTACAGCTGTGCAAGCTGCAGTGTGTTGGTCTGGAGAGAAGATGTACTGAGATAGCCAATCACAGAACTGTCTTCACTCTCTGACAGTATCCTGATCAAGCCCTAACTCTTCTTGACTCTTTCCCCCATTTCACCCACCCAAAGTTCAAATCTTCCAATATGTTCTTTTTTGTGTTCTAATCTGTTCTTAATATACTTTCTGAGATGCTCCATGAGTTCCCATGGCATGTGCCTCCCTCACTGCGAAAAGGAATATGGTTAATGTATTCACAAATACATGTGTATTTTGGCCAGAAGGGTATTGATAGCCATAATAAAAAGATAGCTAGAAAACCTCATGTTTAGATATAAAGAAACACACATTGAAATTACTCTTGGCTCAAATATAGTAACATGGAAATGAGGATATCATTTATTGAATGATTAAAACTGTTATCTGGGAGGAGGAACAAGAGAAGGAAGAGAAGGAAGAGAAGGAGGAGGAGGAGCAGGAGGAGGAGGAGGCAACCGAGCTTGGGAGACGGGCAGGGAGCAGGAGAGGGAGGGGGAAATCCCCCCAAACTGTTATTTAGGAATCAAATATACTGTACAGCACTCATAAAAGAAGCTTCTTTTTGCAACAGATGGAGGCTGCTGCAGAGTACCACAACTGGCCACACATAGAGAATATAGATCTATGAGATGCCCAATGCTAGGTGACATATTTACAGTGGTACCTCTACACCTAAGGCTCATGGAACACAGAGGATCAGAGGATAGAGTGAATACTAGTGCATCCCTCAACTCTCACCAGTGAAGCTTCTTCATGAAACAGAGTTTGACGTACACAAAAGGCCACAAGTGGTAACATTTTAGAGAGCAAATGACTGCAGAGTGTGTGTTCGCAGACAAGATTCCTATATTAAACCTCTTCCACTCATGGGTCAGAGATCATTTCAGAAGAGGGTTGGAAATATTGTAAAAGCCAACTGGATGGGGGAGAGTAGACCTCCTTATTTACAGGCTGACTAGACTCCAGTGGATGAACTAGCACTGAAGGACATCTGGGTACAAATGCCTGACCAGATGGGACTTAACATGTGTGGCAGAATGCATGAGGTCTGGCAGGTGGGTGATTAATGTGGCACGGATGGGAGAGGGGGGACTAAATTTGATTAAGAACTGTTGCATGAAGTGTACCAAAGCTCAATAAAAAATTTAAGAACAAAACATTATACATCGATATCAGTCAGCTATCTGACAGAAGCAGGTGGTTCTCAAAAACGGAATAGTTTGAGGAGAGTTTAAAGGGACAGAAGCAACTTTTTGGTGTTTTTGAGACAGGGTCTCCCTGTAGCCCTAGCTGTCCTGGAACTCACTATGTAGAGCAGGTTGGTCTTGAACTCACAGAGATCTGCCTGTCTCTGCCTCCCGAGTGTGGAGATTAAAGGCATGTACTACATGCCCAGCTAAAGTGACTTTTAAATGTGTCCACTTTTTAGCCTGAACTGCATATCTCAGAAGTCCCTTTCCCATAGGTTTCAATTAAATGGGCCACAGAAGAGATGCCAGCAGATTTCTCATAAGTAGGACATAGAAAGAATAAGACAATAAGAAAAGGACAAATAACACAATAGAAGCAAAGGGCTAAGGACTTGAACAGCCAGTTTTTCACAACAGAAGAAACCCAGATGATCCACAAACATAGGAAAAGGCACTCAAGCATTATTCATGGTTACAGGACCATTACTTTATTTGGGAAAAGGACCTTTGCAGATGTGATTAAAGATCTTGAGATGAGATCATCCTGGGTTATCTAAGTGAGCAGGAAATTCAATGACAAGCATCTTTGTTTTCTTTGAGACAGGTTTTGTGTAACTCAGACTGTCATCAAATTCAATATTTAGCAAGGATGACCTTGAACTCCTCGATCTTCCTGCCTTCACCTCTCAAATGCTGGGATGCCAGGCACAGCACCACACCTGGAAACAAGTGTGTTTGTAAGAGAGAGAGGCAGAGGGAGATGAGAGAAACTGAGCAGGAAGCTATGTAAATATGAAAGTAGAGGTTGAGCACAGCCAAGAAAGCCTGAAGAGAGACCAGGACAGTTCCTTCTCAGAGTCTCTAGAGGAGCGTAGCATAGCTCTGTTGACATCTGATTTTTTATTTCAGTCTTTTAGAACCGTGACAGAATACATTTCTGTTGTTGCAAGCCATCAGGTATGTGATACTCTGTCACAGCAGCCAGAACAAATGAATACAGTGGTTCATTGTCACATTTGGTGGCTAAAATCAAACCAAATACCCAGGAAGTAAAGAATGAATGCACTATGATGAAATTTTATAGTGGAATACTTTACCAAACTAAAAAGAAATAAATACATATACTACAAATGGCTGAACTTCAAAGATAGAGTTTAAATGAAAGAAACAAGACACAGAGTAATACCAATTACAATTGCATTCTTATAAAGTTCAAATACAGGAATGGGGAGATAGCTCAGTAGAGTACTTTCATTAAAAGCACGAAGACCAGAGTTTGACCCCTAGAACCCACATGAAAAGTGAGGCATCATAGCACATGCTTATAATTCTAGTGTTGGGGAGCTGAAGACAGGTGAAACTCTAAGGCTTGGCTGGCCAGGTAGCTTAGCCTACTTTGTGAGTACAAGTCCAGCAACATATGGTTCTCAAAAACAAAAGAAAAAAAAAGGTGGGACCTGGGGAGATGATTTAGTTGGTAAAGTGTTTATCTTCTAAACACGAGGACCCAAGTTGGATTCTCCAGTGCTGGGATTGCAAATGTGGGGGTTATTGGTGACAGGAAGATCCCAGGTCTTGATGGTCAGACAGACTAGCTAAATTGATGAGCTCCAGATCACTGTCTCAAAAATAAAACAAAACAAAACAACAATCAAAAAACAAAGTGGGGGCTGGAGAGATGGCTCAGTGGTTAAGAGCACTAGTTTCTCTTGCAGGGGACCTGGATTCGGTTCCCAGTACCTGTTGGGAGCTGCGAAGTGCCAGTCGCCTCAAAGATGGCACCAGTTTCCGCCTCCCACCCCCACGGGGGTGAGCGCTCCATGCAGTAAACACGTCCTTATTTGGTTTGGCCTTGCTGAAGCCCTCTGTTCCGCATAGAGATATCCTATCCTTGAGACCCACGTGGTGGAAGTTGCTTGGTTGTGACAGGCCTTATAGGTGGTGAACCGGGAAGGGAAAGAGAGAGAGCGGATGTAAGGGTACCCGAATAAACTGCTCGAGGAAGATCGCTCTCGTGTCATGTCTTCTTTCGCTGGACGAAGTGGGTCACAACGAGTGGTGGCCCGGATGGGGAACCTCACTTCTGATCAGAACCTCGGGCAGTCGGGGCGGCGCCGGTAAGTTCCCGGGTAAGGAGGGACGATAAAGGTCACGGTGAGCGACAAGTCAAAGACCGCGGTAAAGCGGCAAGGATAAATTCGCTGTTTGGCGAATCAAAAGTGAAAGCTCGTGGATTTGCGAGCCAAGATCAGTAGATGGAAGTATATCTACTTCTTGCTGGGAGTCTGTTTGTTAGTTTTCTTTTCTGGGTAATCGTCTTCTCAGTATTCTGCAGGGCGTGTCCCAAAGGAGTTAACATGGGGAACTCACCGACCCACCCAATTTTTTATGCCCTCAAAGACTTGCTTAAGGCAAAGGGGCTAAAACTTAAAAAGGAAACATTGATT
>VZQC01005517.1:1466497-1520352 GCA_009823505.1 Rhizomys pruinosus
CATCCTGGATCTCAACAGCCATGAATCATCTCAAGGAATGGGCGGGGTTGGGATCCTTGGCATGCGTAATGTTGTTCGTATCTTTCCTCTTCCTGTGGTGTCTTTGTAAAATGAGAGTATCTCGACAGTGGAACATGGCTTTACTAGCACAGGCTTTTGCTGCCATTGAAGATGGACATTCCCCACAAGATTGGCTCTCAATTATACAAAAATCTTAAAGGTCGTGTCGCCCCTGAATGTCTTCACGATCCTACTCAGAGACGGGCAACTTTCCTTCTACCTAAGACATGGAACCCTCAGGGCGATGGGGTATCCTATGACGGGTTTAATAAAAAAATGATCCTAAGACAGGGGGGATTGTTAAATTCAGCCATCTGCGGCCTCGAGACCATGCTCTATTAAAACAAAAAAGGGGAACTGTTGGGAGCTGCGAAGTGCCGCGCCTCAAAGATGGTGCCGGTTTCCGCCTCCCACCCCCACGGGGGTGAGCGCTCCATGCAGTAAACATGTTCTTATTTGGTTTGGCCTTGCTGAAGCCCTCTGTTCCACATAGAGATATCCTATCCTTGAGACCCACGTGGTGGAAGTTGATTGGTTGTGACATGCCTTATAGGTGGTAAACCAAAAAAAAAAAAAGAAAGAGAGCAAATGTAAGGGTACCCAAATAAACTGCTCAAGGAAGATTGCTCTCGTGTCGCGTCTTCTTTTGCTGGATGAAGGGGGTCGCGACGAGTACCCACATGACTAACAACTATCCATAACTTCAGTTCCAAGGGAACGTGACATGGGTGCCCTGACATACATGCACGCAGTATACTTATACACATAAAATAAAAAAATAATAAATTAAAATGTATTTAAAAATCAAAAGTGAATGGCTTCTGAGGAATGCCATGCAGGGTTTACCTCTGGCCTCCACTTGCACATGCATACATGTATATATGGACTACATAGACATGTGTACCTTCACACACAACAAAGTTCAGAAACCAAAAATTGAACCATCTTATTTATAAATGGATATATGTTTAAATGGTAAAACTTTGACGTCCAACAAGGAAATGGTTATCACAGAAGGGAGGAAAGAAAGAAATGATTGCAAGGAACACTCTCCAGGCCAGGGGCAGGGCCATAGTCCCTGATGTGAGTTGTTGCAGAAAATGCACATATTATGCATACTCCTCTGCATCACCATTTGTAGAATTCAAACATTACAAATTAGAACACAAATGATGACTGCTTTCAGACTGATGCTTCTGTGTCAGGAAAATCCAAGAGAACCTCCCAGAAGTAAGAAGCCGTGAGTTCTTGGTTGTTCAGACCTCTAGTTTCAGCACTTGCGTGCTAGAAGCAGGAGGATCAGAAATTCAGAGCCGGTCTCCGTACAAAGTAAAGTTGAGGCCAGCCTGGGATATACATAAGACCTACCTAGGAAATATAGTAAAGCAGGGGCTGAAGAGATGGCTCAGTGGTTAAGAGCACTGACTGCTCTTGCAGAGAACCCGGGTTCGATTCCCAGCACCCACATGGCGGCTAAGAACCATCTTTGACTCCAGTTCCAGGGGAATCTGACACCCTCTTCTGACCTCTGCGGCATTGTGCGACACAGGTGCACCAACCTACACGCAGACAGTACATTCATACACATAAAAAAATAAATTAATTAATTAAAAAAAGAAATATAGCAAAGCAGAATTTAGTAACCTGATTGGGTATATTTAAACAAAGCCAAGTTGAAGAACACAGTGAAAGAAGAGTATATTTATCAACAATGAAAAGGATAAAAATGCTTAGAAATAATTTTAACAACATAGAAGATCAATGTAAAGAAACCTTAAAATACTCTTCAGGAGCATAACAAGGTCTGAAGGAATGGAAAGGTAGACTCTGGTCTTAGGCAGGAAAATTTAACTTTATAGAGATATAGTATCTCCTCCACAGAGATATAGTATCTCCTTGCAACAGTTTTTAAATTACCTATGACCCCCAAAGTAGATGAGAAAGTTTTTTGGAAACTGTCAAGATGATTCTACTGTTATTGGCATGGAAAATTAAAGGGGTGAAAATAGAAATATTCTGAAACGGAAGAAAATATTAAAATCAGATTTTAAAAAATTTACAGTAAATAAAGATACCAAAATACAAACACAAATACAATAAAATGTTTCAGTTCTCTGGGGGAAACTAGATTATTCAGTAAGTGGTAACCATCTGGGAAATAGGCAAATTCACAGCCCTTCTCATGACCTGAAACACATTGTTTTGGACAGACCAGATTTTTTTTTGAGACAGGGTCTCTCTGTAGCCCCAGCTGGCCTGGAGCTTGCTCTGTAGACCAGGCTGGCCTTGGACAGACCAGATTTAAGATGAAAAAAGAAGCCACAAAAATACTACAAGAAACTATGGGGCATTTAAAGCACAATGTTGGAGGAATAAGCAACTTTTAGGGTGTAACTTAAACCTTAGAAGCCAAAACAATAACAAAAAGGAATAAAATCTCGATTAACTCAGTACAAACAAAGAGCTTTTTCAGTGCAAAATTACCATTTGGAAAGTTCAAGGTAAATGATCAAAGAGGAGAACTATAACTTATTTCGGAGATAAGGATGCTAATAATGGTACTTACTAAAGAATAAAAATGGACAAAAGCTACGAAGATAGGTCATAAGCAAGAAAAAGGTGACTTCTAATTAAGAAATCAAAATTCAGGCCACAGTGAGACACTCATTTTAATTTCTCAGATTATAGCTGCAATGTTTGATAGCATGAAGCGCTGGCAGAGGAGTGGGAAAACACTGTCTTGCACTGTTCATAAGAGATTGATCTGGCACAACTTCTATGGAGATAATTTGGAGGACATAAATGAAGTCGAATGTATCTTTTGACTTCGACAAAGAATTCGACAGTGAGGAGTTTTTTTTTTTAGGAGTTGATTCTACAGATATATTTATACATGTATGAAGAGCTAAGGGGGGACTAGATAGACATTAAAGACAATGAAAAATTAGTGCTGATATAGAGGCATGTCCAAAACCCACTATTAACTTAAAAAGGGAAAGCAAGGCCATGGGATGGCTCAGTGGTGAAGGTGCTTGCTGCCAAGCCTGGCAATCTGAGTTGAATCCTCAGGACCCACAAGGTGGAAGGAGAGAACCACCTCCCACAAGTTGTCCTCTAACCTCCACATGCTATTTTCTGTGGAACTTGTGTGCCCATACACATACAAACATGGGCACACACACAATGGATAAATATCAAAATTTAACAAAAGGAAGGCAGTGTAGTTTAATTAACATTTGTATTAAACAAGAATGTGTGTGTGTGTGTGTGTGTCTGCATGTACATGACTGCTGATGGATAATGGATGAAGCTCTCTTTTATTAGCCATTTTCTGTGTATGCTGGAAAATCCCATAATAAAATGTTAAAAGCATACTTAGAATAATGACACTAAAGGGAACATTTCTAGAATGATGCACATAAACTGATGAAGCTGGTTACCTCCAGGTGTAATATATTAATTATGAATTGGGTTTAATGAAGTAACACACTCAGCAATGGTGATTTCTAAACAAACTTTTTTCTCATCTACTAAGGTGTTTTTCTGGGACTGTGTTACCTCACTCAGCATAGTATCTAGTTCCATCCATTTACCTGCAAATTTCATGATGTCATCTTTTTTTTTTTTGTCTTTTTTCGAGACAGGGTCTCCCTGTAGCCCCAGCTGTCCTGGAACTCGCTCTGTAGACCAGGCTGGTCTTGAACTCACAAAGATCGCTCTGTAGACCAGGCCTTGGACTTGAGACACAAAGATCCGCCTGCCTCTGGCCCATCCCGCAGTGCTTGGATTAACAGCGTGCACCACCACGCCCGGCGATGTCATCTTTCTTTACCGATGTATAGAACTCCATTGTGTAGATATACAACATTTTCTCTATCCACTCGTCAGTTGAGGGGCATTTGGGTTGGTTCTAGTTCTTCAGTGATTGTGAAGAAAGCTGCAATAAACATGGCTGTGCATGTATCTCTGCGGTAGGATGAGTCTTGTGGGTGTATATCCAGGAGTGGTATGACTGGGTCAGGTGGCAGGCTCATTTTGGGTCTTTTAAGGGTTCTCCACACTGTTTTCCACAGTGGTTGTACAAATTTACATTCTCACCAGCAGTGGATGAATGTTCCCCTTTCCCCACAACCTCTCTAGCATTTGGTATCATTTGTTTTCTTGATCCTAGCCTGTCTTATTGGAGTGAGATGATATCTTAAAGTGGTTTTAATTTGCATTTACTTTTTTTTAAAAACAATTCTTTTTTTAATTTTTTTATTAATTTTATTTATTTCCGTATGTGTATGAATGTACTGTCTGCATGCAAGTTTGTGCACCCATGTCGTGCAATGCCGCGGAGGTCAGAAGAGGGTGTCGGATTCCCCTGGAACTGGAGTTCTCCTGGAATTGGAGTTTCAGACGGTTCTCGGCCACCATGTGGGTGCTGGGGATGGAACCTGGGTCCTCTGTAAGAGCGGTCAGCGCTCTTAACCGCTAGGCCACACTTTCTAAGATGTTTCTCAGCCATTTTTACTTCCTCACTTGTGAAGTCTCTGTTCAGCTCTTTACTTCATCTTTTGAGTGAGTCATTTGTTTTCTTCTTTGTTTTCTGAGTAGTTTATATATTCTGGAAGTTAATGCTCTGTCAGATGTATCAGTGGTGAAGGTTTCCTACCACTCTGTGGGTTTCCTCCTCACTTCACTGATTGTTTCTTTTGCTGTACAGAAGCTTTTGAGTTTAATGAGGTCCCACTCATCAATTGTTGACCTATTTCCTGTGCAGATGCTGCCTGGTTTAGAAAGTCTGCTTTCTAAACCAGGCAGCATCTTTCTACTCCTATGTCTTGTAGGTTGCTGCCAACATTTTCTTCTATCACCTTCAGAGTTTTGGGTTTCACATTGAGGCGTTTGATCCATTTGGAGTTGATTTTTGTACAGTGAGAGAGGCGGAGGGTTTAATTTAATCTGCTACAAGTGGCGATCCCGTTTTGCCAACACCATTTGCTGAAGATGCTGTCTTTCCTCCATTGAGTCTTCTTGGTCCCTTTGTTAAATATGAGGTGGCTGAAACTGTATGTGCTCAAGCTTCAGTCTTGTTCCATTGGTCTACAGGTTTGTTTTTGTGCCAGTGCCAGGCTGTTTTTATGACAACAGCCCTATGTTTAAGTGTATTGCCTGCGCTGAGCATGGTGGCATATGCCTTTAATCCTAGCACTTGGGAGGCAGAGGCAAGTGGATCTTTGTGAGTTCAAGGCCAGCCTCATCTACAGAGTGAGTTCCAGGACAGCTGGGGCTACAGAAAGACCTTGCCTCAAAAAGACCAAAAAAATAAAATAAGTGTATTGCCTGCATATGTGTAAGTGCACCCGTGTTGCACAATGCCCATGGAGGTCAGAAGAGGGTATCAGATCCTCAGGAACTGGAGTCACAGATAGTTGTTAGCTTCCATGTGGGTGCTAGGATTCAAACCTGGCTCTTCTGCAAGAACAGCTAATACTCTTAACTGCTGAGACATCTCTCCAGCCCTGATAAGGCAATTCTTAGGTTCATTTATATTATATGTATACTATATTGGCTCAAAAACTTAAAAGGAAAAGACAAAAAAAGATAAAAAAATAAAAGGAAAAGATCTACTAGGCATCAAAGAACATTACAAGGTGATAGTAGTTGAAAGAGTGGAGTAGTGATGTAAGATTCAGCAATCTTATACGACAATAGGAATTCCAGAAGCCACTTACGAATATTTGTCAGTTTAGCATTGATTCAGCTGACAAATAAATAATTATTGTCTATGACAGGCCAGCCATTGTTCTAGGGGTAAATAAAACAAAACTTCTGTCCTTCAGCAAGCACGGAGCTTACCTTTCACATTATATAGTAGCTCAAATAATTGGGGAAAGATTGTATTGGGACAACTGGCTGAGTATGAAGAAAGACAAAACAATAGATTCTTAGCAGACATCACAAATAAAGCTATAAAACTAAAGCGACATAAGCAAATATACAGAAAGAAAGATGGGAAGGGCACAGCTTTCTAGTCCGTGGGTAAGAAAAAGGTTGTTTTTCTGGTACTGTTTATTGAACCTAAGGCCTCATGAATCCTAGGCAGGCACTCTACTACTGAGCTATGCCCCTAGTCTAAGATGTCATTAAGCAAGGTGTAAAATGCAAACATTATAAATGAAAACTGCACCATGTTTGATGGTGTAATGATTATAAACACAGCTTCTGTGTGACAATAAATGAAATAAAAATAGTACTGTGGAAGACAGTATTTGCACCATGATGTACTACTGCCAAACAAAAAGAGCTATAAGGTAATTAAGAAAAATGTTAAAGAATACAAACAAGTTCTCAGATGAGTCAGTTGGACTGGGATATAAATAACTGAAAATATGTTCAAGCTGACCACACTAGTGATCAGAGAAATACAGTGACTGTAAGGAGAGAGTACTTTGTTCATTGGCAAAGTTGAAGGCAATGGGAATTCCTGTACACACTCAGTACAGGCTTTTTTGGAAGCAAAGTTCACAGTATCTTTTTCTTTTTTTTTTTTTTTTTTTGAAGACAGTCATGTGATATAGCTTAGGCTGGTTTGGAACTCATGAACCTCGTGCCTCAGCCTCATAAGTGTTAGCATTATAGGCATGTCCCACCAAACTTCCCTCAACAGTATCTATTTTTAAGGCATATGTGTCTTTTGAAGCCAATAAGTAGTACTTCTTGATATTTTGTGGAGACATCGTTCATTGCCTCCCTTGTCTGAGCACTGTTTCTCCTGGTGCTGGGTTTCTCTGGTAGAAAATACCTTTGCCCTCCTGTGAGGTAGGTGGATTTCTTGTGAATAAGAGTTCAGGGATCTGCTGCCAATCCTGGTAACTTGAGTTTGATCCCTAAGACCCACATGGTGGACGGAGAGAACGGACTCCCATAAGTTGTCCTCTGACATACTCATATATGCATCATGGCATGTGTCCTCCCTCAACATGCACACAGAATAAAATAAACAGATGCATAAAGAAATCAAAATGCAATAATTTTAAAAAAGAAGAGTCCACCAGTGGCATATGAACAGTGCTGATGTGCCCAACTTCTGCCTGTCCTTCCTGGAAGAAACGTGCTCGTCCTGGATCCGTCCCTCTTCCCCTTGCACTTCAAAGAGCCACGGCACAGAGACACCTGTATAAAAGCGTGGCCTTGTGGTGAAGGCAATGCCCTCCAGCTGAGCTGTGGTAGCAGGGCCCTGTGTGTTAGTGCTCTGTATCATCATGGCATTTCAGACAGGAAGAGGAAGTACTCAGAAGCTTTTATAGCAGCGCACCATCTCTCTCTCGTTTTTACTGTATGCTACAGAAGGTCCAGTCTGTAGTGGATTAGGGGAAATAAATGGATCATCACAGACAATACAGAATTACTGCCACCCAAGAGAAAAGAGAAATGGGATGTAAGGACCCAGGGTTCCTGAGTGACTGCATGGTGTGGAACTGCCTTCATCAACTCAGACTTCAATTATTCCAAAGCATGCAACTTATCTCTTCACCTAACCAAGCATGCAGAGAGGAGGTTCTTCATTGCAGCCTGACATTTCACAGCATGGGTGGACTGAGCCTCATTGACCCTTCTTCTTCTGGGCTATTCAGACCCGTCCAGGCTTTTGCTCATAGGAACTGTATTGTGGTTATAATCTCAACCCAGATTCTTGCATACAGATGGAACTAGATGCCAAGTTAGGTCGGGCCATGCTAGGTGTTTCAACAAAGAGACTTGCAATATTGCACTGTCTGAAGGAAAGTTGTTTTGGTTTTGGTTTGTGATGCATGGATAGATTCCGGGCCTTCTGGATGGTGGGAGAGTGCTTTGCCACTGAGCTATGCCTCTATTGTATGTATTCGTGTACAAATACAGAAAAAAGGTGAAGACAGATGTTGTCAGAATGAGGTGAGAGGAGCCAAAGAATGGTTAAAAAAGAGACTTTCCTTTCATTCATATTTCCTTAATTTTTAATTATTTTTATTTATGTGTATGAGTGTATTGTCTACATGTAAGTAAGTGTACCTGTGACATGCAGTGGCTATGGAGGTCAGAAGAGGGGATTGGATTCCCCTGGAACAGGAGATACACACTGTTGTTAGCTGCCATGTGGGTGGGTGCTGGGAATGCACCCCAGGTCCTCTGCAAGAGAAGTCAGTCTTCTTAACAATGGAGTCATCTCTCCAAGCCCCACCCTTCTTTAATATATTATTTTTGGTCTTTTTGAAATAGGGTCTCCCTGTAGCTCTGACTATCCTGGAACTCACTCTGTAGACCAGGCTGGCCTTGAACTCAGAGATCCACTTGCCTCTGCCTCTCAAATGCTAGGATTAAAAGCGTGTGCCACCACACCTGGCCTCTTTAATAGTTTTAAATATGACCATAGTCATGTTTTATTTGTGTAACAAACATAAATTGAAAAAAAGAATATTCATGAATTTCTCATAATAATGTAAGACAGAGTTACCATTTCACTCAATAATGTGGCTTACTGGCAATTGTGGGATTAAATAGAGGAACTTTAGGAATGGAATCAAGTATTCAGTGGCTTGACTACATTTAGGGCATGAGTGTGCTCACAAAAAGTCCCTTGAGGAATTATCATGTTGCAAGAAAGCAAGTACAATGTCTGGGAGGAAAATAACTACAAAATCATGTACAATTGTGTCTTTCATAAATCATCTAATAATGAAGAATATAAAAATAAGCTTTTAGAGAAAAGGTTTTTATTTTTTATTTTTATTTTTTTGAGAAAAAACAGATGTATATCTCAACTAAGGAAAAATAAAAGCAGACTTTACAAAATGTTTTAGGAGAATAATTACTGATCTTGTCACAGGACTAGAGATGTCAACCATTCCCACTAGTTAAAGGCAAAGGGTTTTTGAGATTTGACCAAATCATTAATGCCAGGCACAGTTTCCTTCTGGAAGACATGTAGCTAAAACCTTTCTTCTAAAACCCAGTCAGCTTCCTGAAAGCCTCAGCAGCAGTGGGAAGTGGGCCAGGTCACACCTTCAGGGACCCTAGCTAGCCATAGATGACCAGGCTGAGGGGGTCCAGTCCCTGCAGTAAAAGGCCAATTCTGAACCTCTGCGTGTGAAAATGAATCTTAGAATTAAAATAAGTTATTGAGTCTTAGATGTTCATTCCCTGATGGTGAAATTCGGGCTTTAGCTGTGACCATTTGGCTTTTAACAGAAGTGTTTTCTAGCCCTTCCAGTGTGGGCTTGGTGTGAGACTTCTTGATATTCAGTAGATCCTGACCTCTCCCATTTGGCCACCTCTACCTACTTAGCCACCAAGCCTGTATGCTATTCCTGGCCTTCGAGGTCTGACTAAGGCCACTTTCTGTTGCTATTGCAGGATGCCTGGAGCTAGTTACAATCATTTATAAAGAAAAGAAGTTGGGGCTGGAGAGATAGCCTAGTGGTTAAGAGCGCTGACTGCTTTTGCAGAGGAACCGGGTTCAATCCCCAGCACCCACATGGCGGCTGAGAGCTGTCTGTAACTCCAATTCCAGGAGAACTCCAGTTCCAGGGGAATCCGAGACCCTCTTTTGACCTCCACGGCATTGCACGACACGGGTGCACAAACCCACATGCAGACAGTACATTCATACACATAGAAAATAAATAATAAAATAGAAATTAAAAGAAAAGAAGTTTATTTTGGCTTATGCGTTTAGAGGCTAAGAAGTCAAAGCCTGGGCAACTTTGCCTGCTGCTGGCCTTGGGCTCATTCAACTCATGGCTGAAAGTGGAAGGCATGGTTGGGGGGGGGGGGGAGAGAATGGATTCTCACAAGTTGTTTTGTGAAATCCATGGGGCCCCATGTTTTTTTCCTCTCTCTCTCTCTCACACACACACACACACACACTCACACACATACACACTCTCTCTCACACACACACATGCACACACACACTCACACATACACATATTAAATGCAAAACAATTTTTTTTCAAAAACAAGTTTTTTTTTTTCAAAAACAAGTTTTTTAAAGACATAGCTCACCTTGCCCTTCCCTCAAGAACTTGATACCATTTGCCATTTCCAATCAGGTTGGCTTCCCTCCACCCCAGAGGCTAACATGTGGAATACAAGGATTAGGGTTTGGTTTCTCTTCTCAGGATGTACCCCGGGATCTGGCCCCTCCCTGTAGCCCCTGACCACACTCATCCACATCCTGACTTGTTAATGGTTCACTTTATTGTCAACTCCATGGGGTCTAGAATCACCTAGCCTCTGGGCATGATTGTGAGGGAGTTTCTAGATTAGGTTAATTAAGGTGGGAAGCCCATCTTAATTGTGGGCCATGCCATTCCCCTCCTGACTGAGGATCCTAGATGGAATGAAAAGGAAAAAGCTAACTGAGCACCAACATTCCTCCCCTNAAAAAAAAAAAAAAAGAAGTAGTGTCATTCGCATATCTGTATGTCTTTTTATGTCTTTCTGTGAGGGACAAGCAATGTTATTTTTAGAAACAATGTCATTCACATACCCGTATGTCTTTGTATGTCTTTATGTGTATGACAAGCAATGCTATTTTTAGAAACAATGTCATTTGCATACCTGTATGTCTTTGTACGTCTTTATGTGTAGGAAAAGCAATGTTATTTTAGAGACTATGTCACTCACCTGCATGTTCTAATGGGAGAAAAGGTATTACTTTTCTGTTGTCATTTTTAGAGTTCCACCACTTAAGGCAAAGTTACATAGTCAGTGGGTCTCTTTGCATCTCTTATGGTCAGTTTGTGATGTGCTGACATCAGTTTCTATGTTTAAATCAATAGGTGTAAATGCACTTGAGAGTCGTAGCAACTGGCCTGTAGCCTTTTGTTGCCTCTGTGTTCAGAGAAAGATCCTTTTAACAAAAGCTCTGTTTTGTCCTGCAGAGATGGCCTAGCGGTTAAGAGTGCTGACTGCTTTTGCAGAGGACCCAGGTTCGATCCCCAGCACCCACATGGTGGCTGAGAACCATCTTTAACTCCAGTTCCAGGGGAATACGACCTCCTCTTCTGACCTCTGCGGCATTGCATGACATGGGTGCACAAACCTGCATGCAGACAGTACACTCATACACATAAAAATAAAAACAAAAGCTCTGTTACTTGCAACCTAAGTACCCCTAGGCCACCAGGATTATTCTTTTTGTTAAAACTAATTCTCACCTCAGAAAGTTGACTTTCTGATTTGTCAAAAGCCAGTTTGGGGTTACAGCTCAAATGTCTTTTTTTTTTTTTTTTGGAGTAATATAGGCTTTTATTTTACTTAATTTTTAAAAATTGTTCCATGTATGAGTGGTAGGGGTGCAAAAGGAAGTGGGGGCAGGATGGGGGCTGCAGGGGCAGGTGGCAGGAGTGTGTCCTTCACCCCAGCAATGTGACCTCTTCTAAAGCCATAGACTGGCACATTCCAGAATGGGCAATTCCTCTACTGAACCTGTTCAGTGTAGGAGGAGATAATGATCTAGTCAGGTAGCTCACTGATGTTGACCTCGAAGCGATCCTTGAGGGTGTTGGCATCACTCTGGTCTGAGACAAATGTGATGGCCAAGCCCTTGGTGCCAAAGCGGCCTGCTCTGGCCACTCGGTGCAGGTAGGTGTCAGAGTCCTGGGGCATGTCGTAATTGAAGGCAATGTTCACACATTCAATGCNACAACAACAACAACAGAAAATACTGCATCAAAGAACTGACTGAAACAGTGAACTTCTGCTCAAAACAGTCAACTTCCCCATGGAAAATATTGAGAAAGACTAAGAGATGGAAAGCATGTTTGGCAGAATGCACGAGCTCTGGTGGGGTGGGGGAATGAGCGGGAACATGGGTCTAGATTTGTTAAAAATAAATAAAAAAAAATAAAAAATAAAAAAAATAAAACATTATATAGCATTATAACACTCTTCTTAGATTACTAAGTAATGTAAGAAGTAAAAAAAGTAGCTTTATACCTAAGAATTTAAGATGTATTCTTCAGTTGTTTGAAGAGAAATTTTCATTCTACAATTTTGCAGTATTGACAATATTATCCAGAGATTGTTCTTTAGAACCTGAGAATCAGCAAAGGCAGGATTTACTGTAGTAAATGTATCTTTAGAAGGGAGATATGTAAATGAATTCAAATTTCCATTTTATTCCAGGGAATTTATGTCTTGAACTGGTTTAGATAATGGCAGTTGACTGAGCTACTTCACTGCCGAGTTTCTACACAGTAGTGATTCCTCCAAATGATTGAACAGATCAGTTAGTGTATCTGTTCCCACCTGACATGAGTCACGATGTCCCTCCTCAGTTCTGATTCACTGGCATCAGTCACAGAAACTTGTAGATTCTCTTGTGTCCACCAGCCATTTTCAGGGAAAGATGACACTTGGTTTGGAAATGTCCTTTGGCTTATGAGAGAGCTCTGACTGTCATGCTTTGTCACTCTGCATTATAGAGAGCAATCTGTACTGTTGGGGTTTTTCTCATCATCAGTTACTACACACACACACTCACTTAGATAGGGTTCCTGAGTTACCAAATAAGTGTAAAACAAAACTTTCCTATCAAAAATTAACTTTTTACCTGCCTCATTGAGTGACTCAAAGTACCTCAGTGCTTGTTACAGTTGCACGAGGGAGTCTTTGCTTTCAAGAGCATTCATCATTGAATGAAACAAACTAAATGTCCCTCAAATGATGAATAGATAATTGAAATGCTATGTATTTTATAATGGAGTTCCACCCAGCAGTAAAAAGTATGAAATTATGAATTTTTCAGTTAAGTGGATGGAACTAAGATACTTTTATAATAGGTAAAGTAACACTATTTCAGAAATACAAACAAATTAATTTGCAGATTGTAGCACCAGTTACTTATATGTGAGTATGTATCCCCATGTAATACCAAGAGCCAGGAAAGTAGAAAGGAAAGACAGAAATAAAGGATAAGAAAGAACCATGCAGAGGTGGCTGGTAGAGAACAGATGTTACCAGGGGCAGTTGGGGAAAGTAGGAGTGTTCTACTTAGTGTGTGTGTAGTGGGGGGAAAGACATGAAAGGTACCATGGTGGGTGAGGATGGAACTCAGGGGTGTGGTGGTACTGGGGGGAAAGGTGAGGATAATGGGAAGGTTTGGACCTGGTGGGTAAGGAGGTTGAGTGGGGGAGAGTGTAGATATGGATGTACCCTGTCAGCCTAGAGAAACCAGAGTGTAATGAAATCCCTGAGAATTGCTCATATGGTNTGGGGGGGTCAGCCAGTTGGATTATTGGATTATTGGATTATTGGCTTGTATGTGTGTGTGAAACTCTTAACATTTGTTAAATCAGAAGGATGGCAAGAACTTTTTCCTTGCAGAAACAGAATATGATGTTGTTATTATTTCTGAAAATCCCACTAAAGGAGGAGACACTCAGGATAAGAAACTGATTTAAATTTGATAAAATCTTGTGCACCTTGGTGCCCTTGGTGTCTCCTGTGGTTAGAGAGTCATTGCACAGTAAAGATATATGTGTGAGAGCTGGAGAGATGGCTCAGTGGTTAAGAGCACTATCTGATCCTGCAGAGGACCTGGGTTAATTTTCCAGCATATGGCAGCTAACCACCATCCTGACCTCCAGTTCCAAGGATCCAGCATCGTCTTCTGGCTTCCACAGACATTGCAGGACACAGGTACACTTACATGCATGCAAAAAATATGCTCATACCTATAAAATAAAAACAATAAATGAGAAGTTTTAAAAAGATAAATGTGTGAAGATGAGACTGCTAGGTTGTCCATGTTAAGCCTTTGGATTGGTGTTTCATTTCTGATGGGGATTATTCAGAAACAACGTAAACAGTAGAGGCAGATCATGATCAATAACTTTTGAAAGAACAGGACCTCTTGAATGCATTGCAGAAAGCATTCACAAGGTAAGACAAAGATCAGGTTTAATAAAAGGATTATCAAGAGATTTCTCCATTGAGATAATTGCAAAATTAGGTGCAGTCTATCATGGGTTCATAATCTTATTTTATGATTATCTTATTTTATGATGGTTTTTGTGGGTACATTTTGAACAGATTGTGTAAGACTTAGAATGGTTTAATGACTTGACAGTCTATCCTATGCTTTCTTGAATGTTTTTGTTTCATTTTGTTTTGTTTTGTTTTGTTTTGTTGAAACAGGGACTCCCTATAGCCCCAGCTGGCCTGGAACTTGCTTTGTAGACCAGGGTGGCCTTGAACTCACAGAGATCTGCCTGCCCCTGCCTCCCAAGTGCTAGCACTAAAAGCATGCACCACCACACCTGGCTTAAAGACTGTTCTTGGCCACCATGTAAGTGCTGGGAATCAAACCCTGGTCCTCTGCAAGCACAGTGAGTGGTCTTATCTGCTGAGCCATCTCTCCAGCCCTGAGCTTTAATTTCTTTAAGAAATAACATGATTGCATTGATCAGTTTTGTATAGCTTACAGACACATGTAACTCCTGATTAGCATTTTGTGTTTAATTTTATATTTGTCCTAAAACATTTTTTCTCAGTTTCATATATTTTGTACTTAGTTATGTGATATTAAACAGTATGTTGTAAAAATGTGCATCATCAAAGTACAAGGAATTTAAAAATAATAAACTATTATCTCATGTTCTAGCTGAGAACTGAAACCAGGGAAGGAGCACCTCAAGGAGGTGGGAGACTAAAGAGAAGGGGACAATCCACAGGCCAGTGTGACATAATTTATTCTCTGTGGGCAATGGTGTTCTAGCCAGCAAGTTTTCCACAGTCCTACAGGTAAGCACACAGGCCCAAGGGCAGTGTCACAAAGGCCCCACAGTCAGGGGAATGGACTGCAAGTAGGCATCAAACCTGAAAACTGCAGGTAGACACACAGGCACACTCAGATGCCCCCTCTGGTTTCCATGGTATACCCATACAGAATCACACAAACATGTCATTTTACCAGATGTGACCCATAGTTATATAACAATGGGTTACATTATTGTTTATAGTTGTACGCTGAGTGCTCATGGTTCCCTGGATATCTGGTGGT
This sequence comes from Rhizomys pruinosus, assembly GCA_009823505.1. Taxonomy (NCBI): domain Eukaryota; kingdom Metazoa; phylum Chordata; class Mammalia; order Rodentia; family Spalacidae; genus Rhizomys; species Rhizomys pruinosus. Next base: position 1,481,592 of record VZQC01005517.1, read on the forward strand.
TGTCGTCTTATCTCTCTGTGGGTATCCATGTTGGTGCCATGTTTAATTAACTTTAATTGTATCCTTTTTTATTCCCTTCATTCTGACAATGACACATTCATGTATATTATTGTATCTATGCTTGTATCTATATAATAATTAAATTTTTCTCTACTGAAATCACTATGATTATTTTGATATATAGAGTCCTTTGTTTCAATGTAGGTTAATACTTGAAATTTGTCAAAAAAGACAACTATAATATTTATTCATAGTATTTCATCTCATTTAGTTATTCAGGCATCTCCCATGATTGATAAGAGCACAGATAAAAGCATGTCATCAGCATATTTAAGTTTTGATCCTGAGGTTTTTAGTTCCTGGCTTTGCTGTTTACAGTGGGTGGCAAAGGCAAATTCTGGGTTCAGGACGAAGCAGACTTGGACCAAGATTAAAAAATGTCACAGAAACAGGACACTGAGGTGATAGGCAGGAGATTCCAGCCTTGGTTTGCTGCAATATTTACCTGTGCTGTCATCATCAAGATTAGCATACTTTCCTGGTGACCTAAGACAGTGCTGTGAGGGAGTATAAATATGAAGCTGAGACCTTCGCTCTTGTCCTGATCCTCAGAAGACCAGGCTCTACTTCTAGATCCCAATTGACCACCATGAAGCTGATAGTTTTGCCCCTGGTTGTGGCACTCTGCATCTCTTGCAAAGGTGAGCAATGAAGGAGTCTTTTCACTTACAATAAGCCCATAGATATTGCCTTTGCAGTGCTCATCACTGTCTACTTCAAGTGTCTGCTCCCTGGGAAATTGGTCTTCTACCTCAGAGTGGGATAATTCACAGCCATGCCAGACTTTTATTGTATTTGGACTTGCTGAGTTTAATGGAGGTGGGGGGTGACAAATAGGTGTGTGTGTGTGTGTGTGTGTGTGTGTATAATTTTTTTTCTGGCTCTTAATTCAGTTTTTGCTGTGATGATACTGTATTGAACAAACTATCAATAAGTTTGAAATGCTACATTGATGAGGGCAATATCAATAAGTCAAAAGAGCATCTTCCTTTAAAGTATTGATGTATCATATAGACAACTTTTACAGGGATACTGTATATAAAGAAACCAAATTCCAAAAAAAGTTAAAAAATCCAGTCAACCCGTGAGACTAATTGAAATGGAAGTCATTATCAATTCTGATTAAAATAGAAAATTGAGTAAAATAAAATATAAAAATATAAAAAAGAAATTCACTTTTTAAGTTTCAATGTTTAAGAAAAAGGGAAAATAAGTACATTCAATTACAGTTTATGTACGAAAATGCTGGCTACTTAAGGGATATATTTTCTGTACCAAAAATGATCTGTTTTCTAAATCATTCAGTAGGACACAAACATCCCTTTCCTGTGTGAATCCAGAATTGAATTAATGATCCTTCTTTGTTATGATAGGAGAAAATGTTTTTAAGGAAGAGAACTTTTGGAATGCACCTCATATTTCCACTGCTGTAGCTAGTACTACTGACAGATGACTGTGCTTCAGCTTCCTCATGAAGAGTCATACTTGGATTGTTACAGCGAATTAAAACAATGTGTGAAAAATTCCTTCCAATACAGCATAATAAGTATCAAATCCACAGAGACCAATTACTATAGCATTTTGAATTTTCTCTTCCTTGCTGAGAAAAGGGAAGATGATTCTTTGCTTTGCTTTGGAGGTTATAGGATGAATTTGTTGGGAGTTACCACTATTAATAGGAAAATGCCTGCTCAACCCAAATGGTAGTGGTTGAACATGTATTTCCTGTGACTTAGGAATTGACATAAAGTATTTCTAGATAACACAAATATGTTCAACATCACCTCTGGCATTCATTTTACATTCCTGCAGGTTATCCCAATTTGAGAAGTGATGACAAATTTGCTGATGGGAGCTTCGGAGACAGAGAATCTATTCCAGCTCCCCCTAGTGGAGAGGTTATGGTATGTCCTCTTATCGTATTTGTAGGTAAGACTGTGGGACCCCAGTTCCTTGGTATTATAAATCAGTTCAGGAGAAGTCAAAACAGGTTCAGATATCTATGAAATTATGTAGGTATAAAATGATTTCATATTTTAGAGTTCTTTATTTCTTTTAATAACAAGTGATTTTTGCATAGGGAGCCAGCACTTGGTGTACTGGAGTGGAGCTGATTGGTGGAAGGAAGGTAGTAGCTAAAATGATCTTGCAATTTCTGTTTCAAATCAGTTTAGTAATAACAGTAGCATTACTATATATAAACGAAATTATGCAAGAGAGCCACATGTTATTGTTTATGTTGTTATATCTATTTTGTTTTAATAACATAGGTTGCATTTACTTTGTCTGAATACACAGGATAAATTTAGGCTAATTGATATGTCTTCAGAAGAGAATCCCTTCTTCTTCTGTACATGGGAACAACTGTGCAGACAGGGTGACTAGGGATGAGGTAGATAAAGTGAAATTTGTTTTCACTAACAGCGTAAAACAGCAACTGGAAGCAGTGGCAGTGCTGACTCCATGTGCATCACCGTGAGCCAATGGGATCTGAACTGATTTCATCTGTTAAAGCCTGTCCTTCCTCTGACAGAGACAGCGTCTGAGGTGTCAAACATTTTCCTTTAAGAAAGGAAGTTAGAGGTGAAATGGATCTTGTAGTTCCTTGTTGCTGTCCATCTGCTGGCAATAGCCTATGTTAAATACAAGAAAAATCCTTGAGAATCTAGGTCCATAGCCTGAGTTTTTCACCCAACTAGAATTTTTTCAATCATAAGCTTTTCTGAATGAGGTCAGTTGATCAACTTAATACCTTGGTTGGAATATCATGCAAGAGACGTGAAGACATTCAAGCTTATCAAATGGTATAGGGCATCTGACTGGTAGGATGTGGGGGCAGGGGATGATGCCCTGAGCAACAGCAGCTCCACCGGATCCCGAGGCTCACACGTGATATTCCTCACCACGTTCAACTATCTGCTGGATACGACAGGCACTTGGCATCTCCGCCTTCATTCCATTCCTTCACTGTGTCAACATATTTCCTGTTTCCTTATTGTTTATTCTCTCAAAGAACCAACTTTTGGATTCATTGATTTTTTTTTTGTATGGTTTTCTTTGTTTCTATTTCATTGATTTCTGCTCTGATATTTGTTATTTCTTCCTCTCTGCTGTATTTGGGTTCAATTGTCTCTCAAGTGATTTTAGCAGCAGTGTTAGATCGTTCACTTGTGCTCTTTCTGTTTTTTTAATGTAGGCACCCAGGGCTATAAACTTCCCTCTTAGGACTGCTTTTAAGGTATCCCATAGGTTTTGTTGTGTTGTATTGTCATTGTCATTCAATTCTATGAATGATTTCTTTCTTTCTTTATTTCTTCCTTGACCCATTCATTATTCAGGAGAGTGTTGTTTAGTCTCCATGTATTCTTGTACATAGTAGGGCTTATCATGGTGTTGATAGTGAGCTTTATTGCATGAGGTCTGATAGAATGTATGAAATTATTTCAATCTTTTTGTATTTCTTGAGTTTTTTTCTGTGTCCCAGTATGTGGTCTATTTTGGAGAATATTCTGTGGGGTGCTGAGTAGAAAGTGTATTCTCTGGTATTTGGGTAGAATATTTGGTAGACGGCTGTGAGGTCCATTTGGTTTATGGTATCATTCAGTTCAGATATCTCTCTGTTTATTGTTTGTCCAGTTGACCTGTTCAAAGTGCTTTAGTGGGGCATTGTAGTCCCCTACTATTTGTGTGCTGGGGTTAATCTGTGCCTTGATGTCCTGAAGAATTGTCTTTATAAAGTTTGTTACATCAGAGTTTGGTGCATATATATTCATGATTGTGAAGTCTTCATGGTCAATTGTTCCTTTGTTGTTGTTTATTTTATTTTATTTATTTATGTATGTGTACGAATGTACTGTCTGCATGCAGGTTTGTGCACCCGTGTCATGCAATACCACGGAGGTTAGAAGAGGGTGTCAGATTCCCCTGGAGCTGGAGTTCTCCTGGAATTGGAGTTTCAGACGGTTCTCGGCCACCATATGGGTGCTGGGATCGAACCCGGGTCCTCTGTAATAGCGTTCAGTGCTCTTAACTGCTAAGCCATCTCTCCAGTCCTCAATTGTTCCTTTGATAAAGATGTAATGGCCCTCTTTGTCTCTTTTGATTTCTTTTACTTCGAAGTCTATTTTGTCTGATATTAAAATAGCAACAGCTGCTTTCTTTTTGGTACCATTTGCTTGGAATATTTTTTTCATCCCTTCACCTTAAATTGGTGCCTATCCTTGAGATTGAGATGGATTTCTTGTAGACAGCATATAGATGGGTTTTGTTTCCTAATCCCATCTCCCAGTCTATGTCTTTTGATTGGGGTGTTTAGTCCATTAATATTTAAGGTTATAATTGATAGAAGCATGTTTCTTCCTTTCATTTTATTATCCATTTGAATTTTTAGTCTCAGTTTCTACCTCTGCAGTTTTGCTTTTATTAGTTTCTGTTTCAAGGTGTCTGGGGGTATTTGCTTTCCTCTTCTGTCCTTTGAATTGCTTCAAGTATTTTCTGAAGGGTTGCTTTTCTGGACCTGTATTCTAACATCTTGTTTATGTCATGGAAGATTTTTTTCTCTCCTGCAACTATAATCGACATTTTTGCTGGGTATAGTAACCTGGGTTGGCATGTATAGTCCTTTAACACTGGGAATGCTTTGCTCCATGTTCTTCTTGCTTTCATAGTTTGCATACAACTGGGAAGTCAGTTGTAATTCGGATGGGTTTCCCCTTATATGTAACTTGTTGTACTTCTCTTGTGGCTTTCAGAATTTTGTCTTTGTTTTGGGCATCTACCATTTTAACTATGATATGGCGTGGGGAGTTTTTCTGATCTTGTCTGTTAGGAATTCTATGTCCTTCTTGTATTTGTATGGGTTTGTCTTTTTTTAATTTTTTAATTTTTTTATTTTTTGGTCTTTTCGAGACAGGGTCTCTCTGTAGACCCAGCTGTCCTGGAACTCTTTAGACCAGGCTGGCCTTGAACTCACAAAGATCCGCCTGCCTCTGCCTCCCAAGTGCTAGGATTAAAGGCATGCGCCACCACGCCCGCTGTCTTTTTTTAGTTTGGGGAAATTTTCATCAATACTGTTCTCTTGGTATTCTTATCCTTCCTCTATTCTTAGGATGTGGAGGTTTGATCTTTTCATAGTGTCCCATATTTCCTGGTTGTTCCACTTTTGTGTATTTTTAAGGTTTTCATAATCTTTACTTGAGCTTTTTAGTTGCTCTGTGTTATCTTCCAGGTCTGATATTCTTTTGTTCTGCTTCCTCCATTCTATTTCTGAGGCTTTTTCCATTCCTTTCCTGTTGATTGGATGAGTGTTCTACTTCCTTTTTCATTTCATACTGTGATTTGTTTAGTATTTCCACTTCCTTTTGAAGCTTCTCAGTCTCTTCTTGGTGTTCCTTACTTCGCTGGTTGGCTTCCATTTTCAGTGTTTCCATTTCCTTCTGGAGATTGTCATTTTCTCCCTCTAGTTCTTTCTGGAGTTTGTCATTCTCTCCCTTTAGTTCTTTCTGAAATTTGTCATTGTCTCCCTCTAGGTCCTTCTTGAGTTTTTCATTCTCTCACCTTAGCTCTCTGACTTGTTCTATACATTCTTTAATTTATCTGAATAGTTCTGCAATTGTTCCTCTAAGGTCTGTTTCTTGGGTTACCCCCAGGGGGATCCCACTGTAGCAATCTCCTTCAGGGTTGGGAGAGCTAGGTGTGGAATTATGCTGCGCCTTTCCCATGTTGTCCCTTTGTCATCGTGTCCTTGGCATGTGGGTTTCCCTTTTTTGTCTGTGCTTCAGATGGTCCTGGGAAGTCCCTGTCTAAGCCCTGTGCACTCCCCTGTTTCCTTGTTGTTAAAAATCACATTTTATTTTCCATTGCATAACAATTCTTCATCTTTAGTTTGCATATGATGAGAGAAAGAGAGTAACAGAGACATTTCAGTCATAGTCTCTGTTTCAAACAGTTTGGTTCTCAATAAACTTAGTAAACATAAATCAAGTACTATAGAATTGAATGTCAGTGCTCTGGATGTTGATATGTAATATTTCCCTAATATTAGAGATAGAGGTGACACTTATGAAACTGTGTCATAATGGCAAATGTTTTACCTTATACAGTTATTCCTGGATATTTTGGAAGTGGAATGGTAGCAGAGCAAATAGATGAAGCTCTGAAGTTATTTGGATGTTCTGTGTCTACTGTTTAGAAGAAGAGAATCCAGTGACCCAGGTACTCTCATTGACTGTATGTGTCAGTGAAAATGAGTTCATTGACCTTGAAACATAAGTTTCTTAGCAGTTTATCTCTCTGCCAATGGCAAATAGCTGTTATTTGATACTGGTGTGGAGAAGGCAAGGATTAGGCTACAGTGGATGAAGGAGTATCTGGTTCACATTCATTTCCTGACAATAAAATTGACAAAAATGGGGAAGAGAGACTTTAAAATCCAGATGATCCTTAATGGCTGCTACTAACTAAAGCTCAATATGTGGACACTTTTTAATAAGAAGTTTTGAACATGTTTCTTTGATGTGAAAAAATAATCTGTTTATAGAAAAAGGGAAGAATTAAGGCAAACACCTTGGAAATCTGGTAGAGGGCATATAATAGACAGGAATCTGTGGACAGAGGAATGATGGACTGAGCAACAGCACCTCTGCTGAAACTGCATCCCTGATCTCCTCTGTGATGCTTCTGACTCACATAGTCACTATCAGGTGTTTTTTCAGAGAAATTTACTTGGATTTCAAACTTCCATTGTTTATTAAATATATTTTCACACCAAAGAGATTTACCTGCCGTTCTTCATTTTGGGAAATGGAAAAGGAAGAGTATATGTTTTGGGACAGACTCTGTGTCCAAACAAATGGCTGGCAATATGGAGAGTGGAGTAGAATTTACTAGTACTGAAGGACATTGTTCTGAGCATTCTAGAAACTCCAGGATCTCCAGTGATCTTTGAGTGTCATCTCACAGAACTTTCTAAATAAAAGTGTGCAATCATTGTAATGCATGTGACTACAGGTTTGTCTTTTACAGTGAGGGTTGTGCTCGTGACTACAGTTTTATATTTGGCAGTGAGAATAATCCTCATGACTACAGTTTTATATTTTGCAGGTAAACCACTGAATAGATAGCAGCTTCTCTGATACACAGTTGTCTCTGAAATTCAGGAGTCTTCTCATCCACAAGGACCTGATGTTGGTGGAAATGTTTTATTGATTTCTCAGTTAATTTTCTACTGTATTTCTTTTAATCACATTTTGATTTTTCACTTGGACGCAACTCTTCATTTTCTTGTTCCTGAATTAGTGGGAGAAATAAATCTGTATCTGGAATTGATTCTTCTTCACTGACTGTAGCTGGAGATAACAGCCAAAGTGACACAAATTCCTCTGATAGGACAACAGCTGTTAGTGGATCAGCTTCTGTGACTTAGCTGTGGATGGATGATTTTATTTGAAAATCATGATTCTTAAACTTTAAAACAAAAATGATTATTACTTACTTTGTGGCTGTTGAGGTAACATTTCTCAGGTGTTTTAAATATTAGATAATTTGACTTGGTATATTTATTTTTTTTTCAAGTCTCACAATGTTTATTGATAGATACAAGTATATAATATCAGGGCATGAACATGATTTGATAAATTAAGTAGACTTAATTTCAATATTATTGTTATTTTTTTAATTTTAATTTTTTTATTGATGCTTTGTGTATTTCATACATAATTTTCCAATTCAGTTCAGGCATATTTCCCTTTCCCTCCCCCCACCCCATCCCAGATCATGCATTCTGCCATAACTGTCATGCATCTTTCTCTCAGTTTTTTTTTCATTTTTCATTTTTAGCTTTAAGTGATAATCCATGAGTACAAGCATCCTTCATGCAAAACCTATCTGCAGGCTGTTGTGCCCAAACACCTACAGCCCCACCATCCAGTGGGGGGTGACAGGTTGTTTGTTCAATCAAGTTGATCAAATGGGTGTCCAGACTATATTGCTGTAGTTTCACCATTCACCCCAATCACAGCCCTTACATTCTACCATGCCCCCTCTTCCACAGATTGTTCGCTAGGCTTAGAAAAGGGGCACAGGTGGATGAGAAGCAAAACAGACTACTTTCTCTGGAGCTGTTGTCTTGGACTCTGGTCAATTCTGGCTATTTTTTTCATGGGCTGACAGTTTGTCCAGGAATATCTTTGATCCTACTAATGAAGCACAAGCAATTAGATATATAGGTATTTAAACAGTACTAATTGTTATGGTAGGTTACTTAGGTATAGACACAGATGTTTGGGTGGTATGTTAATCCATGAATTACATTTTTTCCTGTTAAATATGACAGGGTCTTACTGTGGCTTATAACATCTCCTAACCTGTAGAGGATGTAGACTTGTGGCATCAGCCATGGGTTATTCCTCCAAGGAGAGAGCTAATAGCCAATTAGATTTGGGATATACAGGCATATGGCTGCCTCTGCTGCACAGTATTTCCAGGCAGGTGAGGTGTAGCTGGTGCTGATGGAGGAGTCTTGCTTGACTCAAGGAGACCCATTATTATAATAAGAAAATAATTCAAATTCTCACCTTTGGTTCACACCCACAAAAACTACTTCAAGGGCATTAGTGATGTCTCAAATCTGATCAGTTTTGTCCAAGTAAACCATCTTTCTTTTTTTAAAAGGCTCGTGTATTTGCCCAGGCTCAAGGATATTGAAATCTAGCACATAAAGCCCATTACTAGAGGTAGAAATACAGGCAATATACTATTACAGCAACAACCATCAATTACAGTTAAGGATTTTCTGTTACAACCAAGTGGATAATCTAATACTGCAACAACTCAAATATTACTGAGCAAAGTGCATTTCTACAGTATTCAGTGTTGCTATTCAGTTTTCTAACTTTAAACAGCTTATGATAACTGGCAGCAAAGAAGTTCCTTGCAATGGACTGCCTCTGCTTGAGAACTTATAATGTAACTATTGCATGCTTCTAATATACTATCTAAACATTAAATATACTCCTAAAATATTTGATAGTAGACTATGATTGAAAATATTACACTACAGAAAAACTTTATGCAGAAGGAAACCCTTCCTGATGTGCTTCTGCTTTAAATATTGTGCCCCCAAATGAAGTCCAGTAAGCACATGTCCTGTCTTGATCCCCCTGATTGGCCTCTATGATACTGCCTAGGTAATCCAACAATGGCAGTCCATATTCTGAGGAGGCTGAATTCCCACTAGCTGCTTAGTTCACAAGATTGGTATCTCAGCAGTCCTCAATCCACATTGGAAGGCTAAAAATTAAAAAAAAGCTGTATCTCATGTCTTTGAGGAGTGCCAAAAGCAGTGGCATCCACAGAGCATATGTGCCTGCCTGTAAGAATTGAAGACAGGCCAAACAACGGTGCTCTCTTTCTCTTTTTTATTTTCCTTTTTGTCTTTTTACTAAGATCTCAAGTTTTGTGTTCGCATTACAGTTTCCCTGGTCTTATTGATTACTTATTTCTGGTTGTGCTTTCCTTCTGGATGCTTAAGGCCATACAGATAACCCAGATTAACCAAGGTTTTGTTTTGTTGAGGTCAGTTGAGGATCCAGTCCTCAGGGGTCTCTTGGGTTTTTTGGGGGTGGGTGGGTGGGAGAGAGGAGACCCTTGCTTTTTTCAGCTCCTTATCCACCAGTTCCATCCACATGAGGACAAAATCAGGTCTTGCTAGATCAGGCTTTCTTTTCTGAAGGATGAGCATACTTTCCTCTTTACAGACTGGACACTGGCTGAAGTCCCCTTAGTGGCTCTCCAATACCTCCCTGAAAAGGAAGATTGTGACCCACCTCTGCAAGAATTTTCAAGAGATGCCCACACATATAATCCCCTAAGACTTGGTGGACCTCTGAGGGCAAGGAACAAAGCTGTCCCCCAGGTCCCACTGCCAAATTTGTAGGGACTTCAGGTATGGTCGGTAAGCACCCAGAAAGGGTAAGTTGCACCAGCCTGTTACATTGCACCTATATTAACATTGTATCCTTTGGATACAAACTGTATGTTATTTCCATAGCATATTTCTTGATTCACATCATTCCATTTTAATCCCATATTACTCTAAAAGGTGCACACATGTCCTCCATCATATACTAAAAGTCTAAGGTCTGAAAATACATGTTAGGTCAGTTCTAGAATGTGTATAGGGATTCCCAACACAAGAGCACAGTTGTCTTTAAATTGTGAGGACTATTATATTAACTTTGCTCATTTTGTCTTACACTTAGGTACTAGCATCCACAGATGAGGGATACCATTCATCTTTTGTTTTTCTGGGACTGTGTATTTATTTTTGTCAGAGGAATTTTTCTTGAGTTTGGGTCATTATGAGGCTTGGAATTGTTCTAGATAGGATTACAGACTGATAAAATAAAATATTATGTCAAAATGGGCCAAGGAATTAAGACATGTAGTGACTGTGGAATGGTCTATAATCTCATTAATGAGATTATTTGGAGTTTTATTTATCCAAAGGTGGTGAGACAATCCCTTCTTTTACCAGGTCACCTTAAACTCGATACTGCCTTAATCTTCTGCTTGGAGACTTTGATTGCATAATCTTAAGTGTTGTTCATGAATTAAGATAGATTGTATCTCCTATAGTCTCATTATTGATGTAGGGAATGCTTACCCAGGTAGCAAGGTCTCAACAGTCCCTATCTAGGGAGAGATGAAAAGCTACAAGCTCAGAGATCAAAGGAACATCTTCCATGGTAATCTCAGAGAAAAATATGGCATTACTCCAGATAGCAACCAATATGAATAATATAGCAAGGAGTTGCAAGATTGTTTTGCCTAATTCCAAAATCACCACCTCAAACAGAAGGACCCTTTATAACATGAAAACCATTTGTTTGTAACTCATAAACACTTAAGGCTGCATTGGAGGGATTGAACTTGAGTGTTCAAACATTACAGAACTGGGGATACCTTTGCCAATGCTTCTTTAATAATGGCGCAGGTTTCCTAATGTGCTGCTATTAGAATATCAAGATTAATTTGCTTGTAGAAAGGAAGTTCTCATCAACTTAACTTATGGGTTTAGGAGTAAAATCCCTTGGGCTGCATTGTCAATGGCCTTTTGTTTGTATGTAGAAGATATTTTTACGTCATGTAATGTATAAATATACTTGAAGGATAATAATGGAAGATAAATGTTCCTATTGGTGAAAAATAAATCCTTTCCATCTGTGGTGTAAAAATGGGAAGACTTTCAGGGTACTTTGTAATTTTCATCCCGTATCCATGTGCCCAATGGTATTCTAATACACAGCTATTTGCCATCTATCCATCCTGGATTTAACTGTGGCTAGGGTTTACTACCAAGAATCCACTTAGTGCAATAAGGAGCAACAGATATCCTTCTAGATCTCCATGTCTAACAGATAACAAACCAAACAAATTTCTTCATATAGAACAAACCATACATTAAAGCTGTTTAAAACATTATATAGCATTATAACACTCTTCTTAGATTACTAAGTAAAAAGTAGCTTTATACCTAAGAATTTCAGATGTATTCTTCAGTTGTTTGAAGAGAAATTTTCATTCTACAATTTTGCATTATTGACAATATTATCCAGAGATTGTTCTTTAGAACCTGAGAATCAGCAAAGGCAGGATTTACTGTAGTAAATATATCTTTAGACGGGAGATATGTAAATGAATTCAAATTTCCATTTTATTCCAGGGAATTTATGTCTTGTACTGGTTTAGATAATGGCAGTTGACTGAGCTACTTCACTGCTGAGTTTCTACACAGTAGTGATTCCTCCAAATGATTGAACAGATCATTAGTGTATCTGTTCCCACCTGACATGAGTCACGATGTCCCTCCTCAGTTCTGATTCACTGGCTTCAGTCACAGAAACTCGTAGATTCTCTTGTGTCCACCAGCCATTTTCAGGGAAAGATGACACTTGGTTTGGAAATGTCCCTTAGCTTATGAGAGAGAGCTCTGACTGTCATGCTTTGTCACTCTGCATTATAGAGAGCAATCTGTTCTGTCGGGGTTTTTCTCATCATCAGTTACTACACACACTCACTTAGATAGGGTTCCTGAGTTACCAAATAAGTGTAAAACAAAACTTTCCAATCAAAAATTAACTTTTTACCTGCCTCATTGAGTGACTCAAAGTACCTCAGTGCTGTTACAGTGGCATGAGGGAGTCTTTGCCTTCAAGAGCATTCATCATTGAATGAAACAAACTAAATGTCCCTCAAATGATGAATAGATAATTGAAATGTTATGTATTTTATAATGGAGTTCCACCCAGCAGTAAAAAGTATGAAATTATGAATTTTTCAGTTAAGTGGATGGAACTAAGATACTTTTATAATAAGTAAAGTAACACTATTTCAGAAATACAAACAAATTAATTTGCAGATTGTAGCACCAGTTACTTGTATGTGAGTATGTATCCCCATGTAATACCAAGAGCCAGGAAAGTAGAAAGGAAAGACAGAAATAAAGGATAAAAAAGAACCATGCAGAGGTGGGTGGTAGAGAACAGATGTTACCAGGGGCAGTTGGGGAAAGTAGGAGTGTTCTACTTAGTGTGTGTAGTGGGGGGAAAGACATGAAAGGTACCATGGTGGGTGAGGATGGAACTCAGGGGTGTGGTGGTACTGGGGGGAAATGTGAGGATAATGGGAAGGTTTGGACCTGGTGGGTAAGGAGGTTGAGTGGGGGAGAGTGTAGATATGGATGTACCCTGTCAGCCTAGAGAAACCAGAGTGTAATGAAATCCCTGAGAATTGCTCATATGGTATCTGAACATTAGTGCATATGTCTACATAGGGCTGTATGGCAAGGGACAAAGTGCCAGACAAGAGAGATCTCTCATTGAGTAGTTGGTGAGAGTGGTTCAGGAGACTCCCAAAATAACACAGACTTTTAACAGAGCTCTTAGTTGTCTTCCAGAACTGGAACATAAGTCCCTCTAGCAAAAGTTAAGACATACTTATTTAGGACAAAGGACTTGGAGGAATGGATCTGGAACCAACCTGGAAGCCTTCTACCTGAAGCTTAGCTCTCATAATTCTAGAGGATTCTCTGTAAGCTGCTAAGGGAGGAAATCAATCAGTGGTCAAACCCAGGCCTAAAGCTTAATAACCATCACAGTCAGCACAGACAAGTACCTCTATTGGCACAGTAGTGGCATCGTAATCTGGGGCATAATCAACAGCTATCAAATTGGACTTAAAAATAAAAATAAAATAAAATAAGTATTTCACAAGAAATGCAGAGACAGAGAAAGCATCAACAGTGTGTTTTAAGCATCAAATGCATCTTTTCTAGTATTTAAGCAATATATATGTTGACAACTCTGGAGACATTCAAAACTCTTATTAATAAATAGTTTTCTTATTTATTTAATAATTTGCTTATTTTATCTTACTTTTTAGGATTTAATAACAAATTCTTTTTTCTTTTTCCTTCTTCAATATTACATAATGCTGAGTTTTGTAATTTCATAAAATACATATTAATCATATTATGTGACCCTTGAAACTTCATTATAAGAGTAGCATGAAGTGTATGTAGAACTTTTTTGGGAGGTGTGAATACTTTCCTCTCCCTCCTGCCTTGTTCTTTGTGAGGAAATTAGGCAGGATTTTGTCAGACTGCTGTCCAGGAAGACAGTGATTTAGTGAAGCTTCTGCACAGAACAATGAGGAATGGTTTAGTTACAGGTGTGAGGGTTCTCATACCTCAAGGCTATATTGGAAAGATCACATTTGTCAATTTTTGTGGGGCCAGGGGCCCAGCTCCCCCCCCCCCCAGCTGTGTGCTGCAGCGAATAGCTGGTAAAGTCCCCTGGAGTCAGCTCTAGGAGACTTGGCTACATACCATAATAACCTCTTTATAAGCAGAACACAGACGTCCTGGATGAGGTTTTAAGTAAGTTTCTTTATTCTAAAGGAAACTCTTATACAGCAAAGTTCTTCTTAGGCAAAAATCTCATCTTAGGCAAAACTCGTACAGGTTCTTATGGCAAAATCTCTACATACAGCAAAACTCTCTACTTATAGCTAGATCTCTTCAGGTTCTTATGGCTACAGCTTCTCATGACATTGTTTACAGGAAGAAGGCTTTCTCTCTCTAAATTAAGGTAAAATGATCTCTATCTATCTTCTTTTTTTTGGCATTTTGAGACAGGATCTCCCTTTAGTCCTAATTTGCCTGGAGCTCACTCTGTAGACCCGGCTGGCTTTGAACTCACAGAGATCCACCTGTCTCTGCCTCCTGAGTGCTGGGTCTATCTTCTTTATTAAAGAATACTTTATTGATGTTTTATGCATTTCGTACAACATTTCTCAACCCAATTTAGACTCATTACCCCTTCCATACCCCTCCCCCACCTGAGCTCATGAGTTTTGCCATACATGTCTTGCATTTGTTTCTGTCTTTTAAAAGTTTTTATATGCAGAGGTTTACTGTTTTGGGCAGAAGTTTACTGTTTCAGTCAGTTCTTTGACCCATTCCTTTGGTAGCTGTTATTCCATCCAATTTGTATTGCTCCAAAATATGCATATATTTATACTATATATGTCACACATATATCAAAATTATGACATCTGAATATAAACTATGAGTTAATTCCAAAACATGTTTAGGAATTCACATGTTCCCTTTAATTTTATATTCCTCTAAGATATACATACATACCCTCCACACATATACCAATATTACAAAGTCTGAAAATAAGTGGTAGGTTAATTCATTCTACAGCCCGTTAAGGGATTCACATTATAACAGCACTGTTGGTTTCAGGTAAAAAGAAATGTAACATTAACATTGCTCAGCTTGCTTTTCAATTAGGGATTTGGTGCTAGCAATCACAAATGAGGGATACCTTGCATTGCTTGTTTTTCTGGGACTGTGTTACTTCACTTAGCATAATGGCTTCAAGTTCCATCCATTTACCTGCAAAGTTCATGAGGTAGTCTTTCTTTACCACTGCATAGAACTCCATTGTGTAGGAGTACCACATTTTCTTTCTTTCTTTCTTTCTTTCTTTCTTTCTTTCTTTCTTTCTTTCTTTCTTTCTTTCTTTCTTTCTTTCTTTCTTTCTTCCTTCCTTCCTTCCTTCCTTTCTTTCTTTCTTCCTTCCTTCCTTTCTTCCTTTCTTCCTTTCTTCCTTTCTTCCTTTCTTCCTTCTTTCTTTTTGTTATTTTTGAGACACGTTCTCCTTTTAGTCCCAGCTGGCCTAGAGCTCGCTGTGCAGACCAGGCTGGCCTTGAACTCACAGAGATCCACCTGCTTCTGCCTCCTGAGTGCTGGGATTAAAGGCATGCACCACCACCCCCAGCCACATTTTCTTTATCCCCTCATTGGTTGAGGGACACTTGGGTTGGTTCTAGTTCTTCGCTATTGTGAAGAGAGCTGCAATAAACATGGTTTTGCAGGTTTCTATGGGATATACCCAGGAGTTGTATGACTGGGTCAGGTGGTAGGTTTAATTTGAGGTTTTTTTAAGTATTCTCCATACCACTTTCCATAGGGGTTGAAAGAGATTAGATTCCCACTAGCAGTGGATGAGTGTTCTCCTTTCCCCACAACTTCTCCAGCATTTGGTGTCATTTGTTTTCCTAATCTTAGCTAGTCTTCCTGGGATAAGATGGAATCTTAAGCTGGTTTTAATTGCATCTCCTTAATTATTAGCAACACTGAACACATTCTAAGATGTTTCTCAGCCATCATTTGAGAGGGTCATTTGTTTTCTTCCTCCTTTTTTTTCAGTAGCTTATATACTCTTGATGTTAATGCTCTATCAGATGTATGACTGGTGAATGTTTCCTCCCACTCTGTGGAGTTTCTCTCCTATTATTTGATTTTTCTTTCACTTTACAGAAGCTCTTAAGTTTAATAAAGTCCCACTTGTCAACTGTTGACCTTAATTTTTATGTAGTTGCAGTCTGATTTAGAAAGTCTTTTCCGTTGCCTATATTCCATAGGTTACTGCTAAGGTTTTCTTCTATCATTTTCAGAGTTTCAGTTTTCACATTGATGTTTTTGATCCATTTGCAGTAGATTTTTGTACAGAGTGAGAGGTAGGGATATAATTTTATTCTTCTACAAGTGGCTATCCGGTATTGTCAACACCATTTGCTGAAGATGCTATCTTTCCCCCAGTGAGTGTTCTTGGCCCCTTTGTCAAATATGGAAAAACAAAAGACCCTGGATAGCCAAAGCAACCCTGAGCAGAAAGAGCATTGCAGGGGGGATTACTATACCAGACTTCAAACTATATTACAGGGATACAGACATAAAAACACCCTGGTATTGGCATAAAAACATACCCATAGATAAATGGAACAAAATTGAAAATCCAAACCTGAGAACACATCCAATTTCAGGTACCTCAATCTGTCTTCTTAAATCAAATGTTGTCTTTCTCTCTTCTTAAGTCAAATGGAGTCTCCTTGATTTTTTGTTGAAGGTTATTTATATGTCAAGAGCATGTGGCTCTGAAAGAGCCCATCAAATGTAGGAATATGCTTCACACAAAGAACCTGGGGAGAGACAGCTCCAAGAAATAAGGCTTGAGTGAACTACTAACCTTGGGGGTGAGGGGACACTTAACCATTATGAGCATACAGAAATCCTGAGAAAAGCAAAGAAGATAGTCTGGTAATGATGTACTCAAGTTCTAATCCTAAAACATTCACTAACTAGGAAAAGAGGTAAATATTAAATCAAATGGAGACTCTCCCAGGATGGCTTTTCCACAGAGCAAAGAATGTGAGGCCTAGCAGTGTCCCCTAATTCTGGTGTTCCAGAGATGGAGCCTATAAAAGGAGATCTGGTTTCAAATTCCAGCCCTGTCAGGGCTGTGGTGCCTGCTCACAAATCCCTAAATTCCTTATTAAACCTAATTTAACCCATTCTGGGCTGCAGCAAATTTTGTATCTTATATCTTATATATGCTGGAGTAATTCTTTTCAGAAACTTCTAACTGTTGTCTTAAATGTAATAAAAAAGCCCTACCATTTTGACTGGGATTTCACTAAATCAGTAGATTCCATTTGATAGCATGGACATTATCACAATATTATTTCTTCTGATTTATGAGCTGAGCAAGGTTTTAACCTTCTGGTGTTTTCCTCCAAAAAAAAGAAAGAGGTTGAGAGGACTAAGGATAATTGGGCTACAGAGAGTGGAGATTAAGGCGAGAGGTTGAATGGGGGGAGAAAGAGGAGAGAGAATGGAGCTTAAGTATCTAGAGAAGCCAGATGGAAATGTGTTGGCTAGAGACTTCCTTGATAAATGCACATACCGTGTCTGAACATTAGTAATGTGTGTACACAGGGGCTGTAGTGAAAGGTGCAAGTGCAAGACATTCGAGAACTTCTTTTGATTGGTTGGTCAGATTAGTTGAATAGATTTCCATAATAACACAGGTTAATTCTGGAGGTCTTGGTTAGTTCCTAGACATTAATTTTAAGACCCTCTTTATGAAGACAGGAAATAATTTGGAGAGAGAACTTGGAACAATGGAGGAGGAAGTCACCTGGAAACCTTCTAACTGAAGTTTAGCTGTCATAGTTTTATAGGATACTTTGCAAGATGCTAAGGGAGAAAATCAATCAGTCTTCCAAGCCATCCCTAAAGCCTGATACCCATAATGACTGACAGAGCAAATTAATGTATTAGTCCACAAGAAGCACTGTTGCCTAGGGGATAATCAGCACCTATTTAATTGGACTTAAAACACTCTCAGTGGGAGTGAACAAATGGCTGACACAGATGTAGGGAACTCCAGAGTTCCACAACTGGTAACACATAGACACTATATGTCCAAGAGGTCAGGGGTTGGAGAGAATACTGTGCATCCCTGAATTCTCACCAGCTACACTTTCTTATAAAAGAGTGTGGGAAGCACACAGAAGGCCATACCTGGCCAAGTTTTAGAGAATAAGTGACTGGAGATTATGTGTCCCTGGTTAGGAGTTCTATTTTAAACCTTACCCACCTACTCACGAGGGACCATTGCAGATGCTTGAGCTGAAAGTTTGTAAGAGCCAGGATTGGTCCATAAACATAAGGAAACAGAAGATTTCAGACCACTGGAATATTGCATATGTGAACTTTTGGCAATGGTGGCATCCAGTATAAGATATTTGCTGACTCAACAATACCAGGGCCAAGAGTGGAGCAGGAGAAATGGGAGGGGGAGCTGTTGATATCCTGGGAAATCCTGGGGGCTGATTACTACTGGGTGAGGGAAAGTAGACCTTACTTAAGAACACTAGAGGGGCTGTCTAGACTCCAGTAGATGAATTTGCACCAAAAGACAAATGGATACTGATACTTGACTGGACAGAAATAACATGTATTGTAGAATGTATGAGATCCAATATGGGTGTTGTGGTGTATGATGCCAGAGTGGGACAAAATTTGATAAACAGCTGTTATAGGAAATGTGCAAAAGTTTAATAAAAAATATGAAAAATAAGTAGTAAATAAAAATGAAGGATAGAAGTAATGTTAATTAAATTTTATATATAATTGTTTATTTAATGCAGAATTCATATAAAATGACATGTATTTTATATGTATTTTTAGTTAGAATTATTAATTAATATTCACATTACACTATTAAGAATGAGAGGAGGATCTGCGTGTGTGGCCAGGAGGACAGCCCAGGGCACACATTCTTGATGCCCAACTCCTCAGGTCGGTCTGTGCTATGCAGGTCCATAGGCGGTGGCCCAACACCACAGGTGCCACCCAACCATAGCACCATAGAGAGGATCTGCGTGCATGGCAAGGAGGCCAGCCTGGGGCGCACAGTCTCTGCGCCCAACTCCTCAGTTCGGTCTGTGCCATGCGGGCCCATTGGTGGGTAGCCCAACTCTACAGGCATCACCCAACCATAGGACCATAGAGAGGATCTGCATGTGTGTCCAGGAGGCCAGCCAGGGGCACACACTCTTCATGCCCAACTGCTCAGGTGGGGACCGGTGCATGGGCCAAAGGACTCAAACACCTCCCTCTCCCCCACTCAAGCTACTGATACTGAGGTGGAAAGGATAAACTGCTGGTGCTGTGGTTTAATGCTGTTGGGAGGATCCAGCAGTGTCAGTGATTGGAGGCTGCATAGCCAAAACTGAGGAAGAAACCCACAGGAAGCAAACTGAGTGACCAACCAGTCCTCCATATTAACATTTGAGATTAACAACAGAAAGCAAATAAATAAACAAAGGGGGAAAAACAACAACAACAACAAAAAAATACACATGTCCAAAACACAACGGAAAAACAACAATATGGGAAAAGCTCAAAATAAATCCCTACTGAAATCAACCAATCCTGTAGAAGATCCCAACAATGAGATCTCCCTGGAAGGGAACCAAGATACTGACCTCAGAAGAACCATTGTTGACATATTCAAAGACTACAAAGAACAAATCAGAGAATTAAAGGTAGAGAATGAAAAACTAATGAAGGAACTAGAAGGAAAAAATGACAAACTCCGGAAAGAACTAAAAGGAGAGATTGATAAAACTCAGAAAAGAACTAGAAGAAGAGAAATACAAACTCCGACAAGAACTAGAAGAAGAGAAATACAAACTCTGAAAAGAACTAGATGGAGAGAATGGCAAACTCCAGAAGGAAGTGGATACATTGAAAAGATCTCAGGGTTAAAGGGAAAAAGAAACTGACCAGCAAAGCAAGGAACTTCAAGAAAAGAATGAAAAGCTCCAAAAGCAAGTGGAAATACTGAAGAAATCACAGGATGAAATAAAAAAGGAAATTGAACAATCATCCAATCAGCAGGAAAGGATGGGAAAAAGCCTCAGAAGCATAATGGAAGAAGCAGAAAAAAGAATATTAGACCTTCAGGATAACCCAGCACAGCTAGAAACCTCAAGTAAAAATTATGAAAAATTAAACAAAAAACAACAGTGGAACAACCAGGAAATGTGGGACACTATGAAAACACCAAACTTCCACATTATAGGGATAGAGGAAGGAGAAGAATCTGAAGAGAATGGTATTGAACAGATCTTCAACAGAATAATAGAAAAAATTTCCCCAAACTGAAAAAAAAGACAAACCCATAGAAATACAAGAAGCACATAGAATACCACATAGACAAGACCAGAAAAGAAATTCCCCATGTCATATCATAGTTAAAACACTAGACACTCAAAACAGGGACAAAATACTGAAAGCCACAAGAGTAAAACAACAAGTTACGTAAAGGGGAAACACAACAGAATCATATCTGATTTCTCAGTGCAAACCATGAAAGCCAGAAGAACATGGACCAAAGTATTCCCAGTGCTAAATGACTTTAGAGGCCAACCCAGATTACTATACCCAGCAAAAATGTTAATCATAGTTGAAGGAGAAAGAAAAAAATCATGACATAAACAAAATGAAAGAACACATGTCAAAAAAACCCAACACTTCAGAAAATACTTGAAGCAATTCAAAGAACAGAGGAAAGGAGCAACTATCCTTAAGCAACCCAAGAGAGAAATTACCCAAAGCATAACAGAGTAAATAAATACCTAGACCAAGAATGCAAATAAAAAATAATTTGAAAGGAACCAACACACATCTCTCAATAATAACCGTAAATATCAATGGTCTAAACTTCCCAATCAAAAGACATAGACTGGGAGAATGGATTAGGAAACAGAATGCATCTATATGCTGCCTCCAAGAAACCCATCTCACCTTTGAGGACAGACAGCACCTTAGAGTGAAAGGATGGAAAAAAATATTCCAAGCAAATGGTACCAAAAAGCAAGCAGGAGTGGCTATTCTAATATCAGACAAAATAGACTGCAGAGTAAAATTAATCAGAAAAGACAAAGAGAACCATTGTATCCTTATCAATGGAAAATTAACCAAGAGGATGTCACAATCTTAAATATTTATGCACCAAATTCTGGAGCACTGTACTTTATAAACACAATTCTTCAGGACCTCAAGACACAGATTAGTCCCAGTATGCTAATAGTGGGGGACTTCAATGCCCCACTGGGCCACCTGGATAAGTCAACTGGACAAAAAATAAACAGAGAGACATCAGAACTGAACAACACTATACACCAAATCGACCTCACAGATACCTACAGAATATTCCATCCAAACACCAGAGAATATACTTTCTACTCAGTGCCCCATGGAACATTCTCCAAAATTGACTACATACTGGGACAAAAAAGAAACTCAAGGAATACAAAAGGATTGAAATTATTCCATGCATTCTATCAGAACACAATGCAATAAAGCTCAACATTAACACCAGGGTAAGCCCTACTAACTATAAGAACCATGGAGACTAAACAACACAATACTGAACAATGAATGGGGCAAGGAAGAAATAAAGAATGAAGTAAAAGTATTCCTGGAACTAAAGGAAAATGAAAATACAACACAACAAAACCTGTGGGATACATTAAATTCAGTCTTAAGAGGGAAATTTACAGCCCTATGTACCCACATTAAAAAAACCGGAAAGAGAACAGGTAAACAATCTAACATGGCAGCTAGAAACACTTGAAAGACAACAACAAATGAACCCTAAACCCAACAGACAGGAAGAAATAACAAAAATCAGAGCAGAAATCAATGAAATAGAAACAAAGAAAACATTACAAAAAGTCAATGAATCCAAAAGCTGGTTCTTTGAAAAGATAAACAAAATAGACAGAACTTTAGTCCAGTTAACCAAAAGAAAGAAAGAGCAACTCCAAATCAATAGCATTTGTGATGAAAGGGGAAACATCACAACAGATAAAGAAAAGATACAGACAATCATACGAGAATACTTCAAAAACCTATCATCTACTAAATTTGAAAACCTAAGAGAAATGGATGAATACCTGAAATCCTGGGCTTCACCAAAGCTTAACCAAGAAGAGATTGACAGCTTAAAGAGACCCATAACACTTGAGGAAATTGAAGATGTAATAGCCTCCCAACTAAAAAAACCCCAGCCCAGATGGTTTCACAGCAGAATTCTATAAAACATTTAAAGAGGTTTTACAACCATTATTACTCAAACTTTTCAGAAGGATACAGACAGAGGGAATTATCCCAAATTCCTTCTACGAAGCTAGCATCACTCTAATACCAAAACCAGGCAAAGACACAAATAAGAAAGAAAACTATAGACCCATATCATTGATGAACACAGATGCAAAAATTCTCAACAAAATACTTGCAAATTTCATACAGACCCACATCAAAAAGATCATCCATCATGACCAGGTTGGATTCATACCAGAGATGCAGGGATGGTTCAACACATGTAAATCAATAAATATCATCAGGCTGGAGAGATGGCCTAGGGGTTAAGAGCGCCGACTGCTCTTACAGAGGACCCGGGTTTGATCCCCAGCACCCACATGGCGGCCGAGAACCATCTGAAACTCCAATTCCAGGAGAACTCCAGTTCCAATGGAATCAACACCCTCTTCTGACCTCCACGGCATTGCAAGACACGGGTCTACACACTTGCATGCAGACAGTACGTTCATACACATACAGAAATAAATAAAAAATTAAAAAAATAAAAATATCATCAAGCATATAAATGGACTAAAAGACAAAAACCACACAATCATCTCCACTGATGTAGAAAAAGCTTTTGACAAAATCCAGCATCCCTTCATTCTTAAAGTCTTAGAGGGAGTTGGACTGGAAAGATCTTTCCTCAATGTAATCAAAGTCATACATAAGAAACCCACAATCAACATCATCCTAAATGGAGAAAAGTTTGAAGCCTTCTCCTTAAAGGCAGGAACACGAAAAGGCTGTCCACAATCACCACTCATCTTCAATATAGTGCTTGAAATGCTTGCTATGGTGATAAGGCAAGAAAGTGCAATTAAAGGAGTACTAATTGGAAAAGAGGAAGTAAAACTATCCCTTTTTGAAGATGATATGATAGTTTACCTAAGGGATGCTAAAAACTTCACCAGAAAACTCTTAGAAACGATCAAAATTTTCTGTAAAGTGGCAGGATACAAAATTAACCTAGAAAAATCAGTAGCCTTCCTTTACACCTACAATAAACAACTGGAGAAGGAATATAAGGAGACCTTCCCAATCACAATAGCCTCAAAAATATAAAATACCTAGGAATAAACCTAACCAAAGACACCAAAGACCTCTATAACAAACATTTTAAAACCCTAAAGAAGGAGATTGAAAATGACATCAAAAGATGGAAAGACCTCTCATGCTTGTGGATTGGAAAAATTAATATAGTAAAAATGTCCATTCTACCCAAATTAATACACAGATTCAATGCAATCCCAATCAAAATCCCCAGGAGTTTCTTCACAGACTTGAAAAAAATCCCTAAATTCATATGGAAAAAAAAAAGACCATGAATAGCCAAAGCAACTTTGAGTGAAAAGAGCAATATGGGGGGTGGGGGATCACTATACCAGACTTCAAACTATATTACTGGCCTATAGTCATAAAACAGCCCTGTAATGGCACAGAATCGGACCTGTGGACCAAAGGAACAAATATGAGGGTCCTAATGAGCACACACAATTTCAACCAACTCATATTTGACATAGGTCCAAGAAAACACAATGGAGGAAAGACAGCATCTTCAGCAAATGGTGCTGGCAAAACTGGATCAAGACTTGTAGAAGAATAAAATGAGTCCCACCTCCCACCCTCTACAAAAATAAACTCCAAATGTATCAAAGACCTCAACATGAAACCCAAATTTGGAAGGTGATCAAAGAAAATGTTGGCAGCAATGGACAAGACATAGGCATAAGAAAATATTTTCTATATCTGACAGCAGCTGCACAGGAAATAAAATCTGCAATTTACAAGTGGGACTTCATTAAACTCAAAAGCTTCTGTACAGCAAAATCAGTGAAGCGAAGATAAAATGCACAGGGAGGAAACTTCACTGCTGATACATCTGAAAGAGCATTAACTTTCAGAATATATAAACTACTGAAAAAATAAAGAAGTAAGAAAGCAAATGACTCACTTAAAAGATGGAGCAAAGAGCTGAACAGAGACTTTACAAGTGCGGAAGTAAAGATGACTGAGAAACATGTTTAAAAGTATTCAACATCTGGGGCTGGAGAGATGGCCTAGCGGTTAAGAGCACCAACTGCTCCTGCCCAGGAACTGTGTTCGATCCCCAGCACCCACATGGCAGCTGAGAACCGTCCTTAACTCCAGTTCCAGGAGAACTCCAGTTCCAGGGGAATCTGACACCCTCTTCTGACCTCTGTGGCATTGCATGACACGGGTGCACAAACCTGCATGCAGACAGTACATTCATACACATAAATAAATAAATAAAATTAAAAAATAAAAGTATTCAACATCTTTAATAATTAAGGAAATGCAAATTAAAACCAAAATGCAAATTAAAACCACTTTAAGATAATATCTCACTCAAATAAGACTGGCTAGGATCAAGAAAACAAATGATACCAAATGCTGGAAGAGGTTGTAGGGAAAGGGGAACACTAGTCCACTGCTGGTGGGAAGGTAAACTCATACAATCACTATGAANAAAAAAAAAAAAAAAAGCAGATAATTCCAAAGCAAGTTACCTCACACAATCCTTTTTGAAAACAGACACAAACCAAATTTTAGGCCTTTAAACGCATTTTTAAATATCAATTTTTAAAGTTTGCATGTGCGTATCTAGTCTGGCATGCCAAAATGGATGATTCTGTGCACTTTAAAGGATTGAAACTTGAAGTGGCCACTTTGTTTGACAGAACAAACATGAGACAATTATAATTACCAATTTACAAACACACATAAAAACTTAGACGCATGCTTAGACACACGGAAGAACAGTTACCATAAACACAAGACACAGTCAGACGAAGAGAGGAGATGCTGCACGAACAGAGCCGATGCCCTGTTGGTCCTGGAACCAAAAATCCAGACCCTTTGCCCGGATTCCAAATCACTGAGGTGAACCCCATGTTCACCATGTGAAGAGTTAGGCTGTCCCCCATCTCCACGCTCGAGGAGCAATACTGCTTCCAGTTTCTCCTAACTGAGGGCCTCAGACCAGAAACTTGTGTTTAAACAAAACCAAAATGAAAGTAAAAAGAAAAAAAAAGAATTATGTTCTTAGAAAAGTAATCCCTTAATGGGCTCTAGAAGTAACGTACTACTTATTTTCAGACTTTATAATTTTGGTACAAGGGGGTAGTGTATGTTTGCATATTTTAGAGCAATATAAAATTAAAAGGGAAAATATGAATCCCGAATATGATTTGTAAATAGCACACATTTTATTTTCAGATGACATGATCTTAGTACATGTGTGAAATATATAAATGCATATATTGAAACCATACAGATTGGAGGGAAAATAACAAAAGAACTGGGACAGGGAACTGACTGAAGCAGTAGAGTTCTCCCCCCGCCAAAAAAAAAGCCTCAGTGGCAAGTGCAGCTACCACTGCGTTTGCCATCTTTCAAAGGAAGACATGAGACACAACTTTTCAACCTTCCAGTACAGACTGAAGACTCATGTCTCTCCAAGAATTATCCAAACCTTCAGTGGCAGATAGGGACTGCTGAGACATCCAGCTTGTGGACTGAGTTACTACTGGGGTTTCAGCCTCTTCAGAGTATAGACTGCCATTGTTGGACTACCCAGGCTGTACCACGGAGGCCAGTACAGGAAGATCAAGACAGGATGCAGTGCTTACTGGACCACATTTGGTGACCATGGGAAGGGAAAACCGCAGTGTGGAGCACAAGAGCAGAACAAATGGTGGTTTGAGCCTTCCAAGGAAGAACCTTCAAAGATGACATCTTTCAGCCTAATAAAGGAAAAAAAAACCTCATAAGCTGAAGAATTTAAAACCTATGATATGTGTGGCATGGATATATGCATATTTTGGAGTGATGCAAATTGGAAGGAATAACAACAGTAGCAGCAGCAGCAGCAACAACAACAACAAGAAGACTGAATCAAAGACTGACTGAAACAGTAAACTTTGCTTGAAACACCATACTTCTGCTTATGAAAGTGGATAGGGAAACATTAGAGTAGGAATGGAAGAATAAAGGAAGGATAGGGCAGAGGAGAGAAAATAAGGAGTAATAAGGAAAAATAAAGAGCCTTAGAAAGAGCCACAGGAAACCTGCCATTATAGAAAATTATTAAAGTAAATCTATGTTTAGATTAAGAGGAGTTATCCCAGATCTTAGGGACATTGTCATTTCTAGAAATCATAGCCTAATGAAAGAATGAAAGCTCCATGCCAGGAATTAAAATAGTTTGAATACAACCTGCTGTTTAGGGAATTCTTTTGCAAGTACCCAATCACTATCATTAAATTCTTTTAAGATTTTTAAAAGCTCTAAGTTTGAAATGTCTGCCTTACAAAGGTAAGAAAAACACTCTACCTTGAAATACTACAAAACCCAATAATTCCTCATTTATTTCCTGTCGGACAATGTAATTTTGTTTCAGTTAAGACCTATGGATGAGAATTGGCTTTGTTGCTAAACTATCTTGGAATTCAGAAGACTTAAAATATATCACAGATATCAGGACAGAATGAGAGGTTCAGACCAATGATTAGGGTCAAGAAGTGTTTGAAACTGGCTTTCATCTAAATCTCTCCTAAGGTCTAGTTGGAGAAGCAAGAGGCTGAAAAGAGCAGGCTGTTTGAGTTTCTGCTGCTGCAGCCTTACCTATGACAGATGAAGTAATGGTGATAGGACTTGTAGATGCCAGTTGAAGATTTGAATATAACTGGATAAAGTGTAGTTCAAACAGCTTTGCACTGTCTTTAATCCTGTTGGAAGAGTTTAGATGTCCTGTTCTAACTGAATATGAGGGCATAATCTCAGAAATGAAAAGCTAGGCTTGGACCTTTGTTTACCCAGTAGCATCAAGAGCTTAGCTTCCCTGTCTGAATGATAACACAGACTGACCCACATAAGAGCCTGTCAGCAGGGAACTGAAGCGACAATAAATCCAAAATAAATCAGCATTCTTACACATTGACAAACCCTGACTTTTTGGATTCTGACCCAGTGATATGTGATGATTTATCCAAACAAAGCCTAAGTCAGAAAGACCCATGGAATCTCAAGCCTCCTGGTCAGTAACAGGAAGGGCAAGTTGTGAAAAAAATTGTTGTGTAGCCAGACAGTGTGATGCCATGTTTAGATGTTCATATAGGCCTGGGAGCTATGACCAAGTAATTTCTCTTAACTGTCATAAAGGGACCAATTCCCCATGTATGCGGAGGGACAATTTTTAAGAACACATTCAAAAATGTTACATGAGTACAGAAAATAAACCCCAAAGAAGCTTCCAAACATTTTAAATCAGAGGAAATTAATTTAATATTGAAAACCAGGAAAATTCACATCGGTATGGTATAGGCCAGTAGAAATTCAATTTTGAATTAAAATATTTTAATATTTTATTAAAATATTTTAATTCCGAAGATGTCTCGGAAAATTAATCCATCTTATACAATTTTTTGTTTAAATGTTTTGACCTTAGAAAACCAGATGATTCTGAAAAATCACTGATGTAAATATATTTGTCACTGTTGTTTTGTTCATTTTTATTAATCTGTTATAATTATTATACCCTGGCTTGGTTATTTTGTTAATTTTTATTAACCTGTTATAATTATAATCTCCTGGCTCTGCTATTTTGTTAATTTTTGTTAATCTGTTGAGATATTTATCTTATTATAAATAACACCAACTGTGATGTTAGAATCTAGTTCCCATGGATCATCCAAGGAACGTCAACCCTGAAATCAGGCATTCAGGGTGTTGCCTGCTGGTACTGACCCTGTCTGAGAACTTGCTCTTCCATTTCTCACAATGATCTTGATTCACCTTGATCCTCTCTTTATGTTTGCATTTCTGGTTTGTGGCACTAATTCAAATGGGCTTTCTACACAGATTTGCATATATGCTAATTAAGAGCATAGTCACTTGGGCCTAGACACTTGCCATTCACAATCCATATAGTGAGACAAAAAACATTTTTTAGTTCTGAGGAACCTCCACTTTTCTTTTTTTTTTTTAATTAATTTTATTTATTTCCGTATGTGTATGAATGTACTGTCTGCATGCAAGTTTGTGCACTCGTGTCGTGCAACGCCGCGGAGGTCAGAAAAGGGTATCGGATTCCCCTGGAACTGGAGTTCTCCTGGAATTGGAGTTTCAGCGGTTCTCGGCCGCCATGTGGGTGCTGGGGATCGAACCCGGGTTCTCTGTAAGAGCGGTCGGCGCTCTTAACCGCTAGGCCATATCTCCAGCCCCAGAACCTCCACTTTTCAAAGTTGCTTTCTACTGACCAATATTTCATGAGATGTAAATTGACCACATTCAGACACCTTCGTCATTCTTGTCCTGTTCCGACTTCCTTCCCCTACTCATTTCACATCTTTGTTTATTATCTGTCGCTTAAATTTTTATTTTTAAAGTTTTGGACTTTTAAAGGTGTATCTTTTCTAACCCATGCCTCCCAAGTGCTATAGGTGTGTGACTGCACTTTGGAGTCTGGTCAACAGATCAGGCATCATTCAAGTAAGGGAATAAGAGTCTCTCCCAACATCTACCTGTTGACGACAGATCTTCAGCTATGGCTGGGAATTCCCACCCACCCACTCCCTATCCATACTGTACCCATGTCTGTCTTGGATTAGCACTGGTCTTTGCATGCTGTCATAAGTACTGTGTGTTCACATGTACAACTACCCTTTGATGACCAGAAGACATAGTTTCCAATTATTGATCAAAGGTCTATGGCTGCTTCAATCTTTCTGCCTCCTCTTCCACCATGCTACCTAAGCCTTGAGTTGTGATAGGGTGTGCTTTAAATTGTGAAGCACTCCACAGTCTCTTATTATTTTCACATATTGAAATTTGCTACCAGAAGAACCTACTGTGATGAGAGTTGAAAGATATACTAATGTAGAGATCTATTAATATATCATTGTGAGTCATTAATTTTATATCTACTGAGCAGCTGAGAAGCATTCATTAATTTCCATTAATAAATTGAATCCTTTACTAATGATATTAGTGAGTTCACAATTATGCTCTCTGCATTGTCTAGCCTTGATGAGTGTCAGGTATGGAATCTCTCTTGTGAAGTTGAACTTAAATCCAATATCAAGGTAACTAGTTATTGTCATATGTTTTATGAATCTTGGCCACTCTGATATCGGTAAAAAGAAACCTCAAAGTATTTCTCTTTTATATTTCAGTCATGGCAAAATGTTCAATTTTTTAATGTATTTCTCATCCATTTGTGTTTCATCTTTAGAGAAATCTGATTTTACTTCCTTGGCTCAACTTCCAATTGGGCTATTTTTTTATGATTAGTTTTTTTGAGTTCTTTGTATATTCTAGACATTAACTCTTAATTAGACATATATCCGGTAAACCATTTTGTTCCTATTCTATAGGTTGTCTCTTCACTTGAGTGATAATCTCATTAGAAGTACAGAAGCTTAGAGCTTCAGATGTGGCTTAGCTGTTAAGACCACTGGTTGCTCTTGTAGAACACCTAAGCTCAATTCCCAGCATCCACATGATGGCTCTTAACTGTCCCTCACTAGAGTTCTTGGGGAATACGACACACTCTTCTGACCTCTGCATGAATGGGAGGATATGGGTTTACTTATATACATTCAATCCATATACTCATATACATGAAAATAACAAAAGAAATGAAGAAAAAAAATCTTTGAGTTTCCTGAAATCTTGTTTGCCAATTGTTGGACTTAATACCGACATTATCAGGGTCCTTTATGGAATGTTCTTTCCTGGGTCTATCAATTCCAGTGTATTTCCTATTTTCTTCTCTATCATAATTAACATGTTAGATTTTATCTTAAGGTATTGATCCATATGGAATTGAGTTTTGTCAAGGGTGGGAGACAAGGATCTAGTTCGTCTGCTGCAGGCAATCATGAATGGGACACTGCCCCTGATTTCTTTCCAGTATGTTCCTTCTTGGCATATTGAAAGGCTAATGGTCTCTGAGGTTAATTTTACATTCTGCTACTTTACTGAATGTGTTTATTAGCACTAGGAGATTTCTGGTAGAGCTCTGAGTGGTCGTTCAATGTCGAGTCATATCACCTGCAAATAAGGATTCTTTGATTTCATCCTAATTTATCCACTTTATCTTCTTTATTTATCTAAAGAATCCAAGTACAATATTAAACAGCACTGGACCACCTTGTCTGGATCCTGATTTTAGTGGCAGGGTTTTGAGTGTGTGGATTGCCCAAACAGTGCATTATATTTATTTTACTCCATTGTATATATTGAACCATTATCTCATCTCTTGGGATGGAAGTTGACTTGATTCTGTTGGATAATCTTTTCATTGTTTTCTTGTAGTTTACTGAGGAATTTTTGCATCTTTGTTCAGATTTTCCCAAGATATTTGCCTATAATTCTCTTTTTCTGTTTTTTTTTTTAAATTTGTTTTGTTGTCCTTTTATCATTGGCTTCATAAAACAATCTGAGAGTGCTCCTTCTCTATTTTACAGAATAGTTTGGGGTACATTGATATTAGTTCCTCTGTGCAGATTAGGGGGAATTCTGTGTTTTATCTACCAGGACCTAGGCTCTTTTAAGTTGGGAGAGTTTTAATTACTGAATCAATCTCATTGTTACTGTTTTTGTTTAAATGTCAGTACAGTAGGTATGGTAGGTCCACACTGCTTCCTTTGTCAATAAGCTAGCCCACAACACTTCTCAGATACTAGAAACCTAAGAGAACATTGATAGAAAAATAGAGGCTAGATTGCATGCCCTGGAGACAGTAGTTTTTCACCTGGGGGATGAGGTGAAGACCATGCAACATCAGATAGCTCTTCAATGTCCTGCTGTCCACAGAATTAATTATACCACTCCCCTCCAGTATAATGAGACTACAGGGAATAAGTAAGACATTATTTACTAGGGATATGATATTTTAACCATTTTAGTTTGCATCTGTTATATCAACTTAAAAGTTTTAATCCCTTCAATATCTTACAGAATGCTTTTTTAATGTAATAAGCTTATCGGTGTGATGAATGGTTCTTGGAATATTGCTCCATTATTGTAACTCTTGCCTCTTGAGGTAGTTGCATGGCACCCAGGCCTAGGTAACTCAACCTGAATTAAAAAAAATAAGAAGGGGAAACTTTGGGAGCTGACTAATCAGGGCTGCCAGGTGCTGGCAGTTTGGTCCTTGAGGAACAGCCAACAGGATATGGCAAGGTCTATTCTGGCTGGCCCAGGCCTGAACCTGCACAGGACAGTTCCTGGAACTCAGTGTCCAGGTACATGTTTTTCTCTTACTAGTTAGTTTGGCTTAGGTGTAGTGGATTTAAAAAAACTTATGATTAATGAAACTGCAATTATAAATGGTTAATGATACTGTGTGGTTCAAGGGAATATTTGGTTGGGTGTTAAAGTTCTATAGTAAAATTTCCACCTTTGAGAAAGGTCCACATTTTCTGCACATTCCATTCCTGCATTTTCAAGAAAAATTATATTCTTTGCTTAAGGACTCCAGTTCTTCAGCTTTGTTGTGCAATCCTGATATTGGGTTTTCTGATTTGTTCATTCTGCTTATGAGGCTTTCTCCTCTTGTTTCAAATAGACTTACCGAGTTTTTCAATCCTGTCTTCATTTTGGCTTGTGTTGTCTTCTATATTTCAATCATCTCGTTTTTTAAGTTCACTTTTCTTTTTTTCTTTTTATTTATTTTTGTATGTGTATGAATGTACTGTCTGCATGTAGGTTTGTGCACCCGTGTCATGCAATGCCGTGGAGGTCAGAAGAAGGTGTCAGATTCCCCTGGAACTGGAGTTAAAGACGGTTCTCAGCAGCCATGTGGGTGCTGGGGATTGAACCAGGGTCCTCTGCAAGAGCAGTGGCGCTCTTAACTGCTAGACCATCTCTTCAGCCCCTAGCACATATGAAGCTCTAAGTTCACTTTTCAAGTTCTGAATTTTTAAATTATTTCATCAGCCACATAGTTGCATTTTCTTGAGCACCCATCACAAGTTTATGCTTATTCTTTTTTATTTCTTTGAGTTGTTTATCATTGTTTTCATTAAGTTCTTTGATCACATTTAGGAATGTTAAAAAAATTTCTTCATTTTGGGGTTCCTCAGGGTGAATATCACTGCAGTACACGTAACTCTTTTTCTTTGTAAATATATTTTCTTTTTTAATAAATTTATTGATGTTTGGTGTATTTCAGACATCATTTTTCAGTTCAATTTAGACATATTCCTCTTTCCCTTTCCCTGACCCCAATCCAGATAAGGCATTCCACCATAAAAGGAGAGTAAAATGGAGGCATTTGAAGGAATCAATGCAAACAATCCTTCAACACAGCGAAGAGGCATTGGAGATTCTCATCAGAATACAGGGAAAAGGAAACCCACATACCAAGAGCACAATTGACAAGTGGGAGCTTATTAAACTCAAAAGTTTCAGTACAGCAAAAGAAACAATCAGGGAAGTGAAGAGAAAACCCACAGAGTGGGAGGAAACTGTCACCACTGATACATATGACAAAGCACTAACATCCAGAATATATAAGCTACTTAGAAAACAAAGAAGAAAACAAAAGATGAAGAGCTGAAGAGAGACTTCACCAGTGAGGAAGTAAAGATGGCTGAGAAACATCTTAAAAAGTGTTCCAACATCTTTTTAATAATTAAGGAAATGCAAATTAAAACCACAATAAGGTATCATCTCACTCCAATAAGTCGAGCCAAGATCAAGAAAACAAGACACCAAATGCTGGAGAGGATGTGGGGAAAGGGGAACACTCATCCACTGCTGGTGGGAATGTAAACTGGTACAACCACTATGGAAAGCAGTGTGGAGAACCCTTAAAAAACTCACAATGAGCCTACCACCTGACCCAGGCATATTACTCCTGGGTATATACCCACAAGATGCATCCTACTGAAAAGATACATGTACAGCTATGTTTATTACAGCTCTCTTCACAATAGCAAAGAGCTGGAACCAACCCAAATGCCCCTCAACCAAGGAGTGGATAGAGAAAATGTGGTACATCTACACAATGGAATTCTATGCAGCAGTAAAGAAAGATGAAATCATGAGCTTTGCTGGTAAATGGATGGAACTCGAAGCCATTATACTAAGTGAAGCAACACAGTCCCAGAAAAAACAAAAAACAAAAAACAAAAAACAGGAGAATGGTTTCCCTCATTTGTAGATGCTAACACCAATTCCCCGGTTGGCAGGCAAACTGAACAACTTTTTTTAATATTTTGTTGTATTTGAAAGCAATTGTGCTATTCCAATATGAATCTCTAAATGGGCTCAAGAATTGTCCTACCACTTATATTCACACATTTTAATTACCACATATAGATAGAAGACATGTAGTCATATTATAAAAAAATGAATGGAAAGTTACACATCTTTATACCTGCATGCAAACAATGTTAAAATGTGAATCTCTAAATGTGTTTAGAAATCAACCTATAGTTTATTTTCAGAATTTGTAATTTTGACTTATGTGTGGAGTATATATATGCATAATTTAGAATAATGTATAATAAACATTATTTTAAAAATGAGAAACTTTGGGAGCTGACTCTTCAGGGCTGCCAGGGGCAGGCAGTTTGGCCCTTGAAGAACAACCACCAGGATATGGCAAGTTCTATTCTGGCTGGCCCAAGCCTGAACCTGCACAGGATATTTCCTGGAACTCAGTGTCCAGGCACATGTTTTTCTTTTACTAGTTAGTTTGGCTTGGGTGCAGTGGATTAAAAAAAACATATGATTAATGAAACTGCAATTACAAATGGTTAATGATACTATGTGGTTCAAGGGAATATTTGGTTGGGTGTTAAAGTTCTATAGTAAAATTTCCTCCTTTGAGACGTTTCCACATTTCCTGCATATTCCATTCCTGCATTTAAAAAATATTATATTCTTTACTTAAGGACTCCAGTTCTTCAGCTTTGTTGTACAATCCTGATATTGGGTTTTCTGATTTGTTCATTCTGCTTATGAAGATTTCTCCTGTTGTTTCAAATAGACTTACTGAGTTTTTCAATCCTGTCTTCATTTTGGCTTGTGTCATCTTCTATATTTCAATCATCTCTATTTTTAAGTTCACTTTTGAAGTCCTGAATTGTTTTCATTATTTCATCAGCCATATAGTTGCATTTTCTTGAGCACCCATCACAAGTTGATGCTTATCATCTTTGAGTTCTTTGAGTTGCTTATCAGTGTTTCCGTTAAGTCCTTTGATCATGTTTAGGAATGTTTAAAAAATTCTTCATCGGGTTCCTCAGGGTGAATATCATTGCAGTGAACTTCACTCATTTTATGTAAATATGTCTTTCTTTTAAAATACATTTATTGGTGGTTTGTGTATTTCAGACATCATTTTTCAGTTCAATTTAGACATATTCCCCTTTCCCTTTCCCCCACCCCACCCCAGATCATGCATTCTGCCATAAATGTTCTGCATCTTTCTCTCAGTCTTTTTATGCTTAGGAATTCACGTTTGTTTTCCTCCTTTAATTTTATATTACTCTAAAATATGAATACATACCTTCCACCCATATACAGTAATTACAGAGTCTGAAAATATGTGGTGGGCTACTTCTAGAGCCCATTAAGAGATTTACATTATAACAACATAGTTGCTTTCAGATAAAAAGAAATATAGCAATAATCTTTTTCAGCTTGCTCTTCAACTGGGGATTTGTTGTTAGCATTCCACAAATGAGGGAAACCATTCACTGCTTGTTTTTCTGTGACTGTGCTACTTCACTTAGCATAATGGCTTCTAGTTCCGTCCATTTACCTGCAAAGTTCATGATGTCATCTTTCTTCACTGCTGAATAGTACTCCATTGTGTAGATGTACCACATTTTTATCATCCACTCATCTGTTGAGGGGCATTTGGGTCTATGTATAATTTTCCTCACGTTTTGTAGATCTCAGGTCTTGGAACTCTGTAGGAAGATGCTGTGTGGCTATCTTTGGAGAGGGGGACAGATATTTTTTTCCTTCTGAGACTCAAGAATTTCCCATAAAGTCAGTTTTGACATTTTATATCCATATGGATATAATCATGTGGTTTGACAATGCATTTGATTCAGTAGTTTCTCATAATATAAATTCCATAGAGTATCTACAACCAATGACATAGAGGGGAAGAGTGCTCAAGAGTTTTGACACTTGTGCTAATTCTGACTTCAGGAAATTATCAAATGAAGAAAATATTAATATTAAAATATGAGTAGGGGGCTGATGAGATGGCTCATGGGCTAAAGGTGCTTGCCCTCAATCCCATTCAGCTGATTTTGTTATGAAGGGCTCACATTGTGGAATGAAGAGAACAATTTCCATGAGTTGTTTTCTGACCTCTACATGAGTTCCATTGCATAATTCAGGCATGCATGCACCTACACAATGGAAATAAATACATTTAAAATATGACTAGAAAGACCTGAAGAGATGGCTCAGCATTTAAAAGCTTCCCGAGGACCTGGGTTCACCAAAGTGGCTAACGACCATGTATAAGCCCAGTTTCAGGGGATCTGGTGTCCTGTGTATACTTGTATCTTTCAATTCCCACAAAGTATGTGAAAATTAGTGGGTACAACCAGTAACCAAAAAGAACAACAACCACAAATTGGATTCAGCAGAAGAATACATCATGAATTCATGCCTTCTCCAGCTCTAGTATGAGGGAAAAATTTATCTGTGTCTTCTAAGATAACACAAAGGAAATCATCCATTTTATCTGAAATTTATTGTGTGGAAAAGAAAGGCAAAGGGAATCTTGGTGTGGAGGATGGTGATTAAAAGGACGAATGGGGGCTCACATGGAAGCTAAAGAATTTAAATGCATAATATGCTCCTAACTCTATTTATGTTTTTATAGGGCATTTGCTTTCAAGTAGTATAACCCATTAAACAGTGTATCCATTTTCCTGTTAGAGAATATAAGTGGTCACTGAGATTCAAAGATTATTGCTACAAATAATTTAGCACACATTTCCTCATAGAAAAGATTTTCAGTGAATGAAATTAAATCTATCAATTTCTTGCATATTAAGAAATATGTCGGGGCTGGAGAGGTGGCCTAGCGGTTAAGAGCGCCGACCGCTCTTACAGAGGACCTGGGTTCGATCCCCAGCACCCACATTGCGGCCAAGAGCCGTCTGAAACTCCAATTCCAGGAGAACTCCAGTTCCAGGGGAATCCGAAACCCTCTTCTGACCTCCGCGGCATTGCATGACACGGGTGCACAAACCTGCATGCAGACAGTACATTGATACACATACATAAATAAATAAAATTAATAAAAAAAAAGAAATATGTCTTCTGCAAAGTAATGCCAAATAAAATATTGCTTTATGTTCAAAATGAGTTTATCTTAGTGTTCATTGTCCCCAGTAAAGTATGGGTTTCTATTGAGAGTTGCAAACATTTGCCATTGCCATTCATAAAAATTCTTAAAATCTTAAGTGATAATTACAATGACAATCAATTAACTGTTTATTGATTTTGTAATCTATAAGCTAATCAATTTAATTCATAATTAAATATTAATAGAATGCAACAATATAAAACTCTAAATCAATAGCATAAGAAATACAATTTGTAACAACTAAAATCTCAGTCCTTGAGAGACAGATGCAGGAGGATCACATGTTTGAGGAAGCCTGGCTTCTACCCATATTTAATCTCAAAATGCCCAACAAATATAGAAATAAGCAACAAATAAATAAGGAGGAAATTGAAAAATTCATATAGATAAGTTAAATGTGACTAAGCTGATTTCTGCTATTAAAGGAGTCATTTGATAAAAACTAAAAAAAAAAAAAAAGAATTTAAATGCAAAAGGCATCCTGAAGGATAAGAAATAGCATTACCAGAAATCATTAAGTTTTTTAAAAAAGCCTAGTGCCAGGTAGAGGTGAACTCTGGAAAAATTCTTAGCTTGTCCTTGGATCTGGCTGCTCTACCCTGATTATTCCTTTTGCAGACACATATAGTTAAAGATGCTGAAAATTTAACTTTTGTTTCATTTAAATCAACTCTAAGGCTATCTGGGTGATGGGGGCTAAGCATCTACAGCTTGTCAGAAGATCTTACAGATGGAATTTCTGTATCCACAAGACACAAACAGTGTGGAAAGAAGTTGTGGTTGAGATAATATTTAACACAGGAAATATTTGTCTTGAAACTAACTTAGCATTAAAATCAAAGAAATGACAAAAACTGGAACACACGATTTCCTCAATTATTTCTGGCTATGCTCTGAATCTTCCTCTTTGCTCTAGAGCCAGCCTTTTTCATTGTTCACAAAATGGATTATCTCCTGGTAACTCCCAATTAGTGTACAGTGCATTTATACCAGAATCTGGACACCCAGAGTTGGTATGTTGCCTTGTCATAGAGGCTTATTGTCTTTTCTTCTTGCTGGTCAAGTCACCATCATGAAGCTCCTGGTACTTGTCCTTCTGGTCTGCTGTTGTAAGTTTAGGGGTATGTTATATACAGTCCTGTTTTCTGCCAGTTTGTATTCAGGAATGTCAGTCATCCTGGGACCCCCTGTCCCCTTGTCTACCACTTGATTCAACCTCCAACTGATTCTCCTCAGTAGACAGAATTGATTTTGCTTATACTTCCTTAGTCAAAATTTTCTGTTCTAAAATTAGTATCCCATTGCATTGTATCCGTGAAATATTTTTGAGAAAGTAATCTAAAATTTATTTTACAAAATCAAACTTATAATAAGATTCCAAGGACTTTCGAACATGGACTTTCTTTCAATGTATCTGCTGTAGATTAAGACTTTTAAATTGTGACCACCAAGAATACTGTTCATATTCTCTTCCTCTCAAAATGTTACTCAATTTCCGTATCTTACTTTTCTGATTTGCTTTTAGATTACATGGCAGCTGTTCCATTTGGGTCCTCTGCTATTGGTGAGCCTGACTGCCTTCCACTTTTTCTTGTCAGTGACCATTTCTCTTGTTCAGTCTCATCGCAGTCAACTACCAGGGGACATTCTAAACTATAAGGAAATCAAAGTGGTAACTCAGGAAAACTGTGTTCTTGGCTATGATATTCATTTTAAATACAGATAATGATTTAATTTCCTGTTTCTTTGTGTTTAGTGTTAAGTAGCTGGCATGGATTTAAGGAATCTGTAGACATTATTCATTGCTCCCTCAAGAGTAGACAAAAGGGCTTGAGGTCTCCTATTTTGTCCTAAGTGATGTATGTCAATATTTATATAAAGGCTTTCATAGTTGAAGATTGAATGCATATATATATATATATACATATACATATATATGTATATATATGTATATATATATTTATATAAAGTAGAAAGGCATTAACACTGTACTGAAGGAAGAGAGTGATATTCCAGAGGTGTTGAGGAATGAAGGAACTTGGACCGTACAGCGCAGTGGTATACAGAAGAGTAACCTGGCAGGAATGAGCAAGAAGTCGGGTCTAGGCTTGCTGGACAGTGTTATGTATGTTTATGACTTACTGGATAGTGTTATGCATGTTTATGACTGTTTCCCTTCTGAGCCTAGAAAGCTGAAGTTTTATATGGAATTCTCTCTCTCTCTCTCTCTCTCTCTCTCTCTCTCTCTCTCTCTC